>JAOPHQ010000016.1:212500-286144 GCA_030340625.1 Merluccius polli
ATCCCCTCGCCCCCTTTGTGCTGCTCCAGGTACGAGAAGAGCTCTCGCTTCATGAAGGAGGGCTATGAGCGGGACTTCCTGCGCTACCTGCAGTCCCTGCTGGCCGAGGTGGAGCGCAGGATACGCAGGGGGCATGCCCGCCTGGCTCTGTCTCAGGCTCAGCAGAACGCAGGGGTAGGTGCCAGCATGCCCTTTTGTTTTTATACTATCCCAACGAGGGATACTTTTAAAATGAATATATGTGCCATTTGGTGGATGTTTTAATCCAAAACCTTGTCCACCGTAGCAGTGTATGCTAAAGTGGCGAACACATGATGAGCTTTCAGCGTCTGCACTGGCAATGTTTTCCTATGGAGTTGAGCGGTAAAGCACAACCTAGCGTTGGCGCTCCACCATGACGCTCTACTCAAAAGTCAAACAGTTGAACCAAACCAGCTGAATGTGAAGATGTAGAGATCTGAAGCTCTTAATTCAGGGCCGTGGCCCCGGGGATTTTTTCTTTATCCCTGAATAATTTTGTATGTAGAATTCCTGAATGTAGCTCTCGTGGTAATGAGTAAAACCAATAAGACAAAAACAGTCCTACATTCAGCTCTTGATTTTAACAGAAGGAATATCCCACATTATTGTGCGAAGCATGAAATGCACTCGACTAGCATTTATTTGTTTATTTGTTTATTGTTGTTCTGTGAATGTAAAAACATCTAGTGATTATCTTAACCCCCCCCCCCCTCCCCCAATGGTTTGATTGCTGTTTCTGCAGGGCCCCGGTCCAGCTGGGAAGAATGACGAGAAGTCTCAGGTTCTGACAGAAAAGATTGAGGACCTGGTTCTTCAGGTTGGTTGCTTTTGAAGTATACATATAAATCTTCCTTTCTCTGAATGTGGTGTACCTTTTTGGGGGAAAATACTGATTTAAAAATCCTGTGATTGGGACTGAGGCAATTGGTTCATGGCCAATGTTTCTGAAGGACCCTAGACGACAAAAAATATTTTACGATTGGCCAATGTTCTGGCTGCAGTTGGTTTCAACAGCTCTTATGGTCTTGATGTTAATTCCATTTCAGGGTTTCCCACAACAAAGTTTAGTGGAGGGGTGCTTCTAAGAAAGAGGCAAGCAATAGGGGTGTCATAATTCCGAAGGTCGATTGAAATGTTTTGGTTCAAAAGTCAAATCAAATCATGGATTTGGAGAATCGTGACACCCCTAAGCAATAGTGTAAGGGTACAATTTGAAAAATCGAATAATCCCGCCAAGTCTACTCTAATTCTTTGCCAAACAATCTTGAGTTTAAAAAAAAGAAATCATGAATTATAATAACCAAATAAAGCACGATGCAGAGGCTGCTGTCGGCAAGATATGAGTTGGAAAAAGAGCAGAAGAGAGCCCCTCCCTCCCCAAGTTTCTCTGCCATTGAGAAGTGTTGCATTCACTCACCTGTGTTGGAGCTTGGCTATATGTGATTGACAGGCAAGAATGGATTCCCCAAACCAATCAGAAAAGAGATGCCCTGATTGGTCAGAAATTAGGTGAGAAAGTCTCTAAAACAAGCTTTATTGCAGCGTGCTTATTCTGGACTTTGACATTATTCCGGACTCTGTGCCTGTAAGCAAATGGCAAATGACCGGAGAAATATATGGGTCTGACTAATGCCTAATGTCAGTTAACATGAGATTCATATGGAATGTGGACGTCACCTTATTACTCCAGTAAATACAGACAATCTTAGTAACGACATGGCAACGTCACCTTATTACTCCAGTAAATAGAGACGACCTTAGTAACAACATGGCAACGGGGAAGCTTTCTAAACGTAGTCCCCCCGAGTTCGGTCCAAGTTGACAGTTGTTAATGTTTTGTTTAACTCTCTAACTCTACCAGCCTGTGACTTAAAATAGCCACATAGAACACATAAATCCCTTTCTATTCTTATCCAGTGCAGAGAAAATTCATTGAGCCTAGGGGTGGGGGATCCAAGATTTTATATCATAATCGATCTTGAAGACGTCCACAATCTACTTTTCAAGTGAATCGTAGAGATCGTGATTTATGTCGTCCTACTAATGTTTCGAAACTTCACATAATTTTTGATAGCCAGTAATAATTGTGGATCCACGGTACTACGTTCACAAACCGGTCCCACCCCATGCTATCTCGCTAAGGATATGGTGCCGTTCAAAGCTGTGGAAAACGTGGGATTTAAGACACCGATGCACATTGACTGTTGATTATAACTTTTTAAATTTTCAATTTTTAAATAAAGTTTAACTCGGTAATGACCTTTTTGAAAACGGTGTCTTTAATGCAATATTGTGTTTTAAATGGTGCAAATAGATTTGAAGTCCATAGGCTTGTTTGAGTCTGGATATTCTCGACTACATTTCAAAATTGTGAAGAAAGATCGCAATTGGGATCGTGAAGCTTGTTAAGATTGTGATATGATTTTTTTGGGGAAGATCGCCCACCCCTAGTTGAGCCCATTGCCCAGTAACCCTCCTGTTGCTACATTGTATTATTATTGCTGCAGTTCTTTTGTCAGTGTTTCTCTGCGTGTGTATGCTTGCAGATTGAGGAGCTAGGTTCTGAGGGCCGTGTGGAGGAGGCGCAGGGCATGATGAAGCTGGTGGAGCAGCTGAAGGAGGAGCGGGAGATGCTCAGCGCCAACCCCTCGGTGAGTCAGCAAATCCCGGACCATTTTTCTTTGTGTGCCATTTTAAATGTCAGCTCTGGTATTCATTTAAAGTCTCGGACACGAATTTGAACACTGAGATAAAAAAACAAAGTTTTTTTTTCAGGTGTTCACTGCCCCTGTGCAAATGTAGCCATTACGTCTACAAGAAATGACCAGAACATCACGTTTAAACTTTTAACCTTTTACTGAACTGCGCATCATTATATTGACAAACACACGGCATTGTGTTTACATCTCACTCGTGATTCCCTCAACACTTGACCTCCTGGTTTTTACGACGCGTCCATGTGACACTTGTAACTCTGGTCAAAACATTACTGCCACCTTATGGTCTGTTTTAGTCACCGTTAACAAAATATTGTTCTTTGTGCAGCAAAAAAAAAAATTCCACGTTCATAATATGTAACCTTTATAACTGTTTTAACTGTGATTTACTGTATCAATTAACTAAAGATGCAACAGCCCCTTTAATATGCAATGCTGTTAAGAATAGCGCAATATATAAATAATACTACATGCTATCAGTATCGGCCGATAATGCTTCCAGCGATGGGCGATCAGCCCAAAAATCCAGATCGCAGCACCCGTGGCAATAACTGATTTAAGCATGTGAATGTTTGGATTTGTCAAGAATGGCTTGCCACCATAAACAAGAAACTCCCAAACTGCAATGATGTAACAATAGATATTTGTGTTTGACCAGACTATCGAGAGCTTTGCTGCTCAGGAGAAGCAGATGGAGGTGTGCGAGGTGTGCGGTGCCTTCCTCATCGTGGGTGACGCCCAGTCCAGGGTGGACGACCACCTAATGGGAAAGCAGCACATGGGATATGCTAAGATCAAGTCCACCGTGGAAGAGCTCAAGGTAACCTTGACACGCACACAGGTCAAAGAGACCAGGGGTCCGCCAGCAATATTATTTAGCCCCCCAGATAATTTCAGAAATGTCAAAAATAATAGGTGACATTCATGCTCCTGCTGAAACAGCTGCGTGTGTTGTCAGTTGAGCTATTAAACAGATTGCCTACCACTCATCAGTACAATTAACCTCATACAGAACGTAAACACTCAATAATGAAGTTCACATTATCTGTACTAACCTATTCACCAGCCACCGTGCTAGGATTAATTAGACCTCATTCACACTTTATTTTGTAACCGCTGTGATTTCCGTTTGATGGAGTTTCTCAAGCGATGCTCTTTTCAACAAGGTATTGAGTTTAGGAAGCAAATAAAGTGGTGATCTAACATCAAACTGAAACGTTAGTTCAGGCGAGCAGATCCCATATTGGATCCTATACTATATTTAAATTCTAATCCTATAAGGAGAAACCGTAACTACTGCTGGTCCACAGCTCTTGCAGGAAAGTGTTCACTTTGGCTGTCTTATAGTGGAGCCATGAAAGACGCGGACCAACACTAAATGTGTTCAATAACAATTAAATGGCGACTCAAATAACTCCAATGCCTAACTTCCACTGGATCTGACACAGGAGCGTTCTGGCCCCGACGCGGTTCTGTTCTGTCCTCGGAGCGGCTTCAGGTCCTACCGGGAGTGTTTCAGCAGCGAAGCGCTGCGACTGGATTTGCGATAGTTTGTGGATGTAAAAAGAGAACAACAAATAAATAATTGACCGGGTGCTCTATGGCTTTTACTATCCGTCAAAAATAGAACTGGCAATTATCTGGAGGGACAGCCACTTCTGGGACGCTTCTGAAACGCGCCACGGCATGTCTGGTTGAAGCTCATTGACTAGAGTGGCAGCAATCAGCTCTGGCGACCGTTGCACTCCCGCAACGGATCCACTGGAAGTTGGGAGTGAAGTACTACGCTGTTCAGTATTTTCTAAACTCTGTCTGAATTAGGGATGTGAACTAGTCACATTTTTCACGGTCAAATATCAGTGGGCAGTTTGAGCCAATAATCGATCATTTGGATTCGCCGTCAGGGTCAGAAAGGAAGCCGAGTCTGGTAGAGATGTTCCTATATCCTATTTATTTAGAACCAGATTCATATTGTTTTAACGGAGCAAAGCACGCAGATTGCAAATGTAAGGTGGTGGCTGTATTTTGGTCTGGACTGGCAGGCTGGACGCCCCGAATTTGCATGAAGTAGAAGTAGGGATGGCCCGATACCGATACTGGGATCGGGGATCGGGCCGATACTGTACTCATGTACTCGTACTCATAAAAAATTCACTGATACCACGCACCGATACCACGTAAATTTTGCACAACGAAACTGACCGCCGCGCGACCGTTGGAGAGTGCTACAGTTAGGGATGGGCATAATTAATCGATGATCATTGATCGTTAAGAAATGTGTAGATCAATTTATATTGTTATCGATCAAAAGGACGTCGTGTTGCGTGAGTCTTGAAGCGGTGCGGTGATCGCGGCTTTAGTTCCCCGTGTCTGATTGCTGTAATTCGGAGCGTGAATATCGGTTGAACATCTAATATCTTTCTAACTTTAAAAACACTTTAGTATTTTTAAGACGATAGTCGCACATCCCTCGTAACTACGCCGTGAAGGTGAACCCTCCCGGATTCCGCTATTGACATGAACCGCTCCGCCGGAGGAGCCGCACATCCACACGCACCGGACACCAGAATACAAACACGCGTGTTTTCCATTTGCTTGCCTTTAAATAAAGTTGTGTGCAGTTATACGGTAAATACGATTATTGATTAATGACCGATCGCGTACTGCGGTCAAGACAGACGTCTCTCGGTTTCGCTTGGTCAAGCCAGCCGCTCCAACATTTTCAATATTTCCATAACTGTGACATTTTAGCAAAAGGTTCAGCCTCATATATGTTTTCTGACTAAGGTATTGCTTTTAGATAGTTCATGCAATTGTTTCTAAATGTGTGGCTCATCTTTTTGTTGCGAGCCTTTTCCGAGCGCCGGCCGCATATTGTATAGGCATATGTCGGCCTTTTTCCCCTTTTTCTTTTCAAAACAGTTATACAGTTTAATGCCCACTTTTACTGCCTTGTTTGATTATTGTTGGCCGATAAGTAGGCTACTTATTGTAATTGGAATACAGATTTAGTCTTGTTGAATCGTTTCCAAACCTTTAAGAGCGGCTGTAGGCACATTGTTCGGCTTTTACGAGCGCCGCATTGGCCTATAACCAGGGACGGGCTGCCATAGGGAGGTTCGGGAGATTTCAGACCGAGCCGTCCGGCCATAATATATATATACATTTTATTTTTTATTTTGTGTATTATTATTTTTGGGCCGGTCCAGCTATTTGGGCCGGTCCAGGACTGTCATAATACGGTCGGTCGTAGGCCCCCCCCCACCCGTCAACAATCGCGCACCCCCACAAAAATAACGATTAATCGATAATTGATCGATAATTCTAGCGATGATCGATCAAGGAAATTTCTTAAAATGCCCATCCCTAGCTACAGTTAGTAGTAGTAGTTAGTAGTAATAGTTTCATTGTTCTGAGTTGTCAGTGTTATTGATATTTTGTCAGTTGTGAAGACAGTACCAGTATTGAAGCTTTTTGTTTGCACAAACAAATGTATATAATTTATTTTTTTTATTTTGAAGTTGTTGTTTTTTTTTGCTTACATTTATTATTTCACTCATTGTTATTTATTTTAGTCTTGTTAAAACAAGCAGAGAAGAAAATAAAAGAGGTCTTCCCATCTGTTTTCTAAAATTGCCTTCCGTCTACTTTTCTGGGAGCCTATAGTTAACTTTTGCGGTAGAAATATCGGTATCGGTACTCGGTATCGGCAAGTACACAAATGTAAATACTCGTACTCGTTTTGAAAAAAATGGTATCGGGCCATCCCTAAGTAGAAGACAATTCAACTTCATGCAAATTAAGAGCACGCCAACGCAATGCCAAATCTCTTGAAATCCTGTTTGACTGCTGATAATTCTGAATATATCGAGTGTTAAGGATGCAGTCATGGTCCAGCCGCGTGCGTGCGTGCGTGTGTGTGTGTGTTAGGGCTGCACAATTTTTGCTAAAATGTGAATCACGATTTTTCACAATTCTCACTTTATTGCACACATTTCATGGGACACACTGCCTGCTGCCTGTGTTGTCCACACATGCAGCATTTCTGCATCTTTCTACATTGAGTTAACGTCCTTAAATAATGGTGTTTCATTTAATTTCATTATATATTTATATTTATTTTTGACTGGAAAAGGTTAAGAAGCTTATAAAAAATAACTAACATAATAAAAACTTGACACAGAGCACTTCATTTGAAACGGACACAGGAAGTGTTTTAAATAATTATATTTTATTCATGTCTGTCACATATTCTACAGATACAGACATTGAAAGTGTCTATTTTTGCGTAAAAGAATTGGCAAGACTGTGTGGCTGCTCTAACCTGTTAACATGGGCTCCAAAATGAAACGCAGGAGGTAACGCCACGCACACGCGTTGCTCACGCAGGCAATATGTCCCAGGTGTGAGTGTTGAATTAATAGCGTGTTTTTCTTTACATCAAAGTGTGACTGTTTTTGCGATTGGGATTGCTCCAAAGCAAAGAAGTCAACACATGAATGCAGTGACATGAATTCATAGGGGAATAGGAGCGTGTGAATCATCGTCATTTAGAAATTAGATCGCATTGATGTATGAATCGAGATTCTTTTTTTTGCGATTAATCGTGCAGCCGTAAGACCTATTAGGGGTGGGAATCTTTTGGCACCTCACGATTCGATTTCGATTCAGAGGTCAACAATTCAATTCTAAACCGATTATCAATGCATCTCGATGCAACAATTTTTTAATGTACATTTTCACGTGTGATTTTAAAATATTTATACATCTGAGTTTGCTACTCAGAGTTTGCTAATCACTTCTTACTACTTTTGTGATATTCATTAAAGACAATCAACAGATGAATTACCTTCTCTATATTTTATTAGAGAAAAAGCTTTTCTTGTCACAAATATGACAACACAATATGGAAGTATGTAAAAAAAAAAAAAAAAAGACATTAAAGACAATTAGTCAATTGGTTGTATTTCCGAAGTATTTAATTTGACTTCTACACCACACAGCGTAGGTGTTGTCCATCTTCCCATCGACCTCATAGAACCCAAAATGTTGCCATATCGCAGTTTTTAAAGAAGCTGGTGGCAGGCAGGCAGGCAGGCAGGCAGGCAGGCAGGCAGGCAGGCAGGCAGGCAGGCAGGCAGGCAGGCAGGCAGGCAGGCAGGCAGGCAGGCAGGCAGGCAGGCAGGCAGGCAGGCAGGCAGGCAGGCAGGCAGGCAGGCAGGCAGGCAGGCAGGCAGGCAGGCAGGCAGGCAGGCAGGCAGGCAGGCAGGCAGGCAGGCAGGCAGGCAGGCAGGCAGGCAGGCAGGCAGGCAGGCAGGCAGGCAGGCAGGCAGGCAGGCAGGCAGGCAGGCAGGCAGGCAGGCAGGCAGGCAGGCAGGCAGGCAGGCAGGCAGGCAGGCAGGCAGGCAGGCAGGCAGGCAGGCAGGCAGGCAGGCAGGCAGGCAGGCAGGCAGGCAGGCAGGCAGGCAGGCAGGCAGGCAGGCAGGCAGGCAGGCAGGCAGGCAGGCAGGCAGGCAGGCAGGCAGGCAGGCAGGCAGGCAGGCAGGCAGGCAGGCAGGCAGGCAGGCAGGCAGGCAGGCAGGCAGGCAGGCAGGCAGGCAGGCAGGCAGGCAGGCAGGCAGGCAGGCAGGCAGGCAGGCAGGCAGGCAGGCAGGCAGGCAGGCAGGCAGGCAGGCAGGCAGGCAGGCAGGCAGGCAGGCAGGCAGGCAGGCAGGCAGGCAGGCAGGCAGGCAGGCAGGCAGGCAGGCAGGCAGGCAGGCAGGCAGGCAGGCAGGCAGGCAGGCAGGCAGGCAGGCAGGCAGGCAGGCAGGCAGGCAGGCAGGCAGGCAGGCAGGCAGGCAGGCAGGCAGGCAGGCAGGCAGGCAGGCAGGCAGGCAGGCAGGCAGGCAGGCAGGCAGGCAGGCAGGCAGGCAGGCAGGCAGGCAGGCAGGCAGGCAGGCAGGCAGGCAGGCAGGCAGGCAGGCAGGCAGGCAGGCAGGCAGGCAGGCAGGCAGGCAGGCAGGCAGGCAGGCAGGCAGGCAGGCAGGCAGGCAGGCAGGCAGGCAGGCAGGCAGGCAGGCAGGCAGGCAGGCAGGCAGGCAGGCAGGCAGGCAGGCAGGCAGGCAGGCAGGCAGGCAGGCAGGCAGGCAGGCAGGCAGGCAGGCAGGCAGGCAGGCAGGCAGGCAGGCAGGCAGGCAGGCAGGCAGGCAGGCAGGCAGGCAGGCAGGCAGGCAGGCAGGCTGGCTGGCTGGCTGGCTGTAGCAGCAATAAGGCGCATTAAAATGTGCCTTCGAACTCGTCCAGTTTTCTGTTTCTGCTTTGTCGCGCTCAGCTGAAAAAAAAAGTGGTGCGCCGTCATTTTGACATCATAATGTCACACGACAGGTCGCGAACGGCAGCTAGTGTCGCTCGCAGCCATTTTGTCGCCACTAAACTTTGGATGTAAACAACTCGCACATGTGTTTGGTGCGCATGCGTGTTGGCAGAGAACCGGCAGGCAGAAAGGAGAGTTTTCTGTAGCGCTCAGCAGCAGGCGAACAAAATGTTGCAGCACGCAAACTAATTTAATTTTTAAAATTCCGATTATGAACTTATCTGCAACGAGACGGAATCATTCTAGAGAGAATCGCGATGCATCGAAGAAAAGAGTATTTTTCCCACCCCTACTAATTAGTCCGCTAGTACAGTGGCTCATGAAAGGATTAGTAGAGATAATGTGAACTGCATTATTTTGAGTCAGTTTATTAGGTTTTGTATTAGGTTAAGTGTACTGATGAGTGGTAGGCTATCAGGAGCAGGTTTAATTAATCTGTTTAGTAATTCAATTAATTATTCAATTAACAACACACACGGCTGTTTCGGGTGGAGCCAGAAATGTCCAATTGATTTTTGCCTCCAATTATGTTCTGGCCCACCACCCTATAGTTTGAAAAAAATGTCCCAAAGCCCAACTTACTTGCCGAACCCTGTGATACAGCATAGACGTTGGAGCTTACGGAAATTAAGACCATGCGGTTCTCGGTTCGAACCCCAAATGTCCTACCTGTCTAACTGCTGGCATCCTTGAGCAAGATGTCTAACCCCTACCTGCCCATTAATTCCATGCATCTACAAAGAAAGCAGTTTTGGAGGTTGGGTTCAGGTGTCTTCCTCAAAGGTTTAATCAAATCACGAGGGAATATTAACACTGACAGGCATTTTCATGCTTCAAGCATTTCTGTTTAACTTGGTCATATTCCTTGAACACTAATCTCCAGGAGAAACTACGGCGCCGCTCTGAGGATCCCGCAGGAGATGCCTCACCCATCAAGAAAGACCGAGATGCCTGGGAGCGTGAGCGGGAGGAGCGGGAGAAGAGGAGGAAGGAGGAGGAGGAAAAGGAGAAGGAAAAGGAGAAGGAGCGTGAGAAGGAGAAGGAGAAGGAGCGGGAACGTGAGAAGGAGCGTGAGAGGGATCGGGAGCGTGAGAGGGACCGTGAGCGGGAGAAGCGAGTGAGGCGGAGCAACTCGAACAGCCGCCACTCCAGCCGCGCCTCGGACCGCAAGAGGAGCCGGTCCCGGGAGAGGCGGCGATCCCGCAGCAGGGACCGTGAGCGCAGGCGCAGCAGGTACACCTTGTCACACCCAAGACAGGCACAGGCAAAACTACACCACATTTATCCCATAAAAATGAATGACTTGTCGCTGGGCTCGACTTGGTACTCATGGTGGAAGCATTTATGGAAAAACACAGCTCTAATTACATTCAAGCAACAAGATGGGTGTTTAAGAGTGTTTACTGTGTGATGGCAGCGTTCATAATACTCTTTTCCTGCCCTAGGAGCAGAGACAAGGACAGACGGCGCAGCCGAGAGCGTTGCGACAGAAAGCGGCGCTCCCGCAGCCGCGAGAGGAAGAGATCCCGCAGCTCCGAACGAAAGTCTCACCGCCACCGCAGTCGCAGCCGGGACAAGGAGAGGGAGAAGGAGAGGGAGAGGGAGAAGGACAAGGAGAGGGAGAAGGAGAAGGACAAGGAGAGGGAGAAAGACAGGGACCGGGAAAAGGACAAGGCAAGGGACAAGGGACGGGAAAAGGACAAGGAGCGGTCGTCTAGAGACAAAGGTGCGCTTCACGGGAGAGTATTTCTGAGCCCTTTGTAGATCTTCACACATTCGGTAGATTTGTTAATACATTAGCAGTGAAGGAAGGCTGTTCTTGAAAGCTAAACCATGGTTGGGCCAGTTGATGTCACTTGTGTGCCGGTAATATGACCTGTTGACGTCATCTGGTTATAGTTTGCATGTCAGTCGCTATAGGTTTGCATAATTTGACTTGGTTGCGGTGTGTGCAGACCGTAAGGACACGGAGGAGAAGAGGAGCAGCAGTGGCTCCATGAAAGACAAGCCGTCTGACGACAACGGCACAGCGGCCCCCAAGGCCTCCTCAGATGTAGAGCCCATGGAGAGCGAGGTTGCGCCCCCCGCCTCCTCCCCCAAGCTAAACGGCCAGCAAGAGCTCCTCCATTCTGAAGGTGACACTCAGTCCAATTAAAACTGATCTGATAGGACCTCAGATCAGACTCAGGTAAGTGCACCTTCCTCCCTGCCCTCCCTGGCACTCAACCCTCCCTCCCCACCTTCCCTCTCCCCCCTTTTTCCTTTCCACCCCCATATCTCCTCTCAACCCCCCCCACCACCACCAAACCCATCCTGTCATACTCTTCTCTCACTTCCCTTCCATACCCTCTTCTCCCCCAAACTTGCGTGTAGTTCAATGCCTAATTGCCTATATGGTTTTTGTCTCATACTGTATGCATATATCTATACATATCTCTATCCTGTTTTTTAAAATAGTGCATCATAAGTATGCACTGAAGATGAAGGACTAGGCCCGATGAATGTGAAGAGAAGTAGAAAACAGTCACACAAAGCCAGGAGGGAAATGCCAGTGTAGTCCTGATCAAACAAACCCAGAGGTACCCTGCATAATGTCTCGGCTCTATCAAATATATAGCTGTTTATTTTGTCTGTGGCGGAAATGAGATTAAACCTAGTCTGAGATGTCCAGTCATTTTGTTTTTTTATTTCCTGTATTTACCCATTTTATTTATTGCTATATCTCTATATATTATGGTTAAATGTATTTCATTTATGGATTAAGTATCCACTGGTGTGTCTATACATTATAAACACACTTGTCTATAGAAACACACTGCCCATAAGAGACATAATGTATAAGTAAAGTAGCTTCCATTTGCTAAATTTGTATATTAAAACACATATTGCCAATAATGACGATAAGTTCTCATCTCATCGACAAGTCATGGATTTATTGTCCAGCTCACTGTGCCTAATAATGATATGCAGTGTGCTTGTTTTCTTTGGGGTGGGTGCTGGTGTAAGCAGTGGGACTGGGCTTTGGGGAGGTGGGTGGTTGGGTGGGTGGTGGGTGGCTGGGTGGGGTCGTGTGTTAACGTGACTGACTAACTGAAGGGTAGGGTTTATGGAATGAATTGCAGCTGACTTCCATACCTCACACAGCGATGGTGTTGTGAGCAAGACCCACATGAGAAAAAGGCAAATTAAAAATCATGGATACTCTGACTCTCAAACTGTGCAGGTACTCACCCCAGGTACTCCTTTCTCTACCCACATTCATTTCTGAATGCTGTTGCCTGTCAAAAAAAAAAAAAAACAAGACAAACTCACTTCAGAAATTTTATCTGAAGGCTTGATTGTGTATCATTTTTAAGGTCTTTTATATTGTCTTCTCACCACCCCAAATGTATTGCTGACGTAGTTTGAGTAAGCTCTTGTGCACTACTTTTAAGACACTGAAAATGTTGAGTGTCATTCAGCCTGTTCTGTACTCTTACTGCCATCTTAATGTATTACTCATTTGCCCAAATTCTGTAGCCATTTCCTCAGCCACACTTTAAATTGTGGTATGCAACAATTTAATATTGCATGTAATTAAAATGCTTCATTCATCACACCAGATGAAACACAGTAGGAATATTGAAACGGGCTGTCCCAAATTAGAAAAAAAAACGCAACATACTAGGAATATCTGGTTGAGCTCATGCTCGGAGTTCATATTATGCACATTATTGTGATTAGTGCAACGCCATTAGGAGGAAGGTGTTGATATGAATGATACTGTGGACAGAACTTTGTCGTAGGGTCCTTGCTTACATGTTTTGTTGTGGATTCTTTTTTTACTTGACAGGAGAAGCTGGGAACTCGCAGAGGAGGAAGATTTGGAAGAGCACCGCCCTCACTGAGAATCTGACACCTCGCTGCTTAAAAATAAGGTGAACCACAGATGTAGTGGCTTATTTAAAAAACGGAAAACTAGGAACATAATTGTTTTTAATTGTAAAAGTCTGGAGAGCGGAAAAAAAAGTTGGTTCCCGTGTTTTTCGTCATTTTGTTTTTCATGGCGATATTTCTGTTTGGTGGGAGAGGGTAGAAATGGTTAAATCGGAAAGTGTATTGCATAGACATCAAAACCAAAATACAGAACTTTGAAAAGTCATACTATTGCTTTTTCTGACTCTCTACACATTCTTATTTCTTGGCATTTAGCGATATTTTTTTCAAAAGCTATACGTGTGGCTTGGACTTTGGTTTTGTCAGGTTCCACTTCTAGCCAGTTAGTTTTTGTTTGTTTCTTTTCTAATCCACTTGATTAAAGCGTATGTACAATGCTAGACTGATGTTAGGTCCTATGTTTCCCTTACACAAAAGGGACTTTGGTCCCACTTGTAAACAAAAAAAATTGAAAATGCATTTTGATCAAAACATTTCGAGGACCGAAAGTTTTGTTGCTCTGATTTTAATGCTCGTTTGTCTTGATGAATAAAAAGAGCTAAAATTATTTTTTGGTGTTGTGTTCTTTGTGTGTCCTGGTATTAAACATTACAACACAAATATCTATCCTGTCTGCAGACCATTTGCAGTCACTTTGAATCAAAAGTAGGCATAAAAGGGATACCCAAAAGAGGGTGGCTTACAACAAGGCTGCTCTCGATTTAGTAAAGTCAGTGACCTCCAGTGGGGAAATTACAACTACAATGCACGTAGCCACTTCACTTTGTAAAAGTCAAGCCCCTCTTTTGGCTGTGAGCCCCCAAGGCCAGGATTTGGAAAACCTATTGACTCAAAACATTTAAACTAAACTCTCTGCATCCACCTATGTCCCCCCCTGCTTCCTCACCGTCTAATGAATGAAGGAAACCACAGTCTTTAATTTAAACTAATGGAGAAACCATTAGTTTCTCCATTAGTTAAACGGATCACCAGGCCAGAATCACCAGATTCTGGCCTGGTGATTCCCCAATCACCAGGCCAGAATGTGAGACAAAGATGTACATGGTAATGGTTTCCTTGGCCGGCATCCATCTGCTTTTTGAAGGTCATGATATGAATCATTTATCTGCCATGTCAAAGGTGAACTTGTTCACTTGCAGGCATTTCACTTTTAAGTGCTGGGCTTCGTGGTCATACACTTAGTGTGCATGCTTCGAAAAACCTGGGACGTAATACAAATTAGTTGTAATATTGAATGTGTAGAAATATTTCAGTCAAACTAGCTGATTTCAATGACTAAAAATCACATACAAATAGTTCTGCACTAAAGTGCTCCACTCACAATTTACACATGCTGGTGTTTTTAGGTGGCATTGGAGAGAATTCAGTGATCCTTTTAATTTGAAACCAATGCCATGATCAAACTTTGATCACAGCTTTTGTGGATCCTGCACGACACATTGTATATCATGTTAAGTCATGTTTGATAGAGCGTGGCGTTAACATTGCTAGGGTTAGCTTTTTGATCTCCCCGCCCCCCCGCTCAGAAATGTATGCACAGACCATTTTTTGTTAGACCTTTTTGAATAAAACTATCAGCGTATGTTGCCATGGTTACAACTATGACCACACATTTAAGGCCTTTATCCTTAAATGTGTAGCCTTTAAGCCTTCAAGTTGTGGCCAAATGTGTGCAGGCCCCAGCTGTGACCATTGCTCCTGCCGGTCAACAATGGTGACAGCCCAGCCTCTACATGGAGTTCTGCCTTTGGCACTTGGCTTATGATTGACTCTGGCCCAGAGTGGTGGATTTTGAGACCACTGGCGCCGGAAGGGTAAGCTTTGATTGGAGGGCTCCAGGTGTGCGAATGACTTAATGAGAAAAACACTTGGGCGATTGCACAAGTGATGCTCCGCTGACTGCAAAAATGAAGATAAACTGTTTTGTGATTTATTACAGTTTTTGAATTTTGAATATAGCAGTGAAGCATGGTTTTGTTTGTTTTTTATTAATTTCAAATTGCATGTCACATTAACGTTCCATCGTGCTGTTCACACTGCAAAGCAGCAGGTGGCAGCATTTACCTTTATGTTGTCGACAATTGTCTGCTAATTGAGTAGTCAGATCGATGCAGATTTTTCAGGAACACCAACACATCAGAACATAACTGTATAGTAACTTTATAGTAACTACTCCAGTAATGACACACACACACACTTCCCATGAGCGAGAGCGGTATTCGTAGGTGAACGAAAGAACAAAAAAACAAATGGAATGCAAGTGAATCATGGTGGGTAGAGTAAATGAGAGAAACTGATAAAGCACAAGGGAGACTGGCCCTAGGTTTTAACGGATAATGGAGATAAATTGCCCTCTTCTTCCCCTCTCAGCCCATTTGGCTAGTCTTCCAGGGATGGCCTGAAGGCAAACACGCACAAATTAGATGCGTCAGGAAGGTTATTCATCGGTGTACACAGTAAACAAAGTTAGGCCCTGTGCGTACATCTGGTCACACCGTTGTCTCTAAACCAATGAGTAAAGCATCCACCCCACCCCATCCCCTCCCCAAGACTCGATATGTGACCAGTACATGCAGCAGTATAAGACTGCTCTATCCAGTCAAATGAAGATTTCTTCTCTTATATGCTTGTCAGACTAAGCAAGCTACGGCGCTTCTGTAATAGAGGGATGAGTGTCCTGCAGGGTAAACCTCACTCCCAATGCCTTGATATAAACTGACCCTAATGGCTGAAGTCGGCTCTGTTTGTCTCGAAGTCGGGAGGGCACAGATTTTTTTTTTTTTGTCAAAGAGTTTGATATTATCTGGCCCCCTCAAGTATTGTGGAGGGCACTCAGAATGAGATAGTGACTAGCTGGCAATTGCCAATAAGTTTTGAGAGGTCTATTTTCTTTAATGCTATCAAGAACAACCAATGGGGTTTGAGGTCAACAACAGCCAATGGGATGTGAGGTCAAGAGAAAGAAAAGGGGAATCAACTGGGAGTGCGTTCACTTTTTACAACTCCTACAAGTTCTACAAATGTGTCAAGAACTATGTCCAACGCGTTTCCTGTCTACGATAGTTGTTCTGCGAGACTTAGTAGTAGTAGTCTTTTGCCTTTGAGCAGTGGAAAATCAGGCTCAAGTCGTGTAGCGGGAACTCGGCTTTAAGAACCTGGCATTAAAACTCTGGACACCCCTCCTCCTATGCCTGTGGAAGCATTTCACCCAGTCACCTCACCTGTGGAATGGGCTGGTCGATCTGACTTAACCAATGGCTCCACAGCAGCCTTGAAATGCCTTTTATAAAGTTCTGCCTTTTAAAAGTAGGCCTTAGATTGAGTGTTCTTAGCTGGTTCTAAAGGTGTGACAATGATTAATCTGTGGGTGGGCTCTAAGAAGTTTAGAGGTAGATGGATAGATTTAATTTAAATATGAATCTGCAGCAAGGAAAATGACACACGGAAGTAGAGATGAGATGGAAATTAGCTGCTTTGTTGCAAGTGACGTAACCAGAAGAACACCCAGCTTTATATGGGTCAAAAAAGGATTGACCATTGTCCAGATCGTAAATCCTTTTTTCCCCACAATTAATTGTATTTGTACCCATACGATTGTAGTTTGTATTGTACAGTGAATGTGGAGGTGTAAACTCAATATATCAGCTGAGGCTTTCGTTCCTCCAGAGGCAAGTGTGTTTAGACCACCCACACCACTTCTCCACTGGTTCTCCGGAGAGCTAATGGGAGCTCTTACTTCTCTCCTTCAGCAGATGGCATCGACTACAGAAACCAGGCTTCACGCAGATTCTGGGTAACAACCCATTGCCTCACTTGGATGGGTCAGTGGTCAAAAAGAACTGGTGGAAAGAATGCAAGGCACTTAGAAATAGAGATGGCTTTTACCCCATATGTCTTATTGGGAACAATATAGTGAACAATCTTGTGGCATCGACTTTGCATCCCAGACCCCCAGCAAGACTAGCAAGACTTCAGGGCATTCTAGATTTATTTTGGGATAAGTTGCATTGGATATCCCAAGATATTTTATATTTTTCTAGCACTGTAAAAATTATGCCCTTTTACTCATAAAAAGTGAGGTAACGTTTTGCATTGGCCTTTTTGAGTTGAATTAATTTCAGGGCTTTTTTAAGTAGTTGAACACAAATCATTTTAAGGAAACTCAACACAATCCAGTACAGATTACTAGTAGTAGCATTGTTATTTAGTTGGATAAACTTTATTTTCTTGGTAAAGTAAACTCACTTACACATATGAATGAACTCAATTAAATTGAGTACTGGTTACGATGAGCAATCATATAAATCAGTTGGATAAACTTCATTTTCTTAGTAAGAAAAACCCAATCACACATGTGAATTAACTCAATTAAATTGAGTGCAGACTACAAACTGATCAGTAAATTAATTTCTGTATTTGACTCAATGTTTTAGTAATTTCATAAGAACATTGGGCCTCATTCACGAACCGTCCTACTTACGAAGATTTTACGAAGATTGTGGCATTCATGAATTTTTTTCTTATCCAGGATTTTTCTTAGGTAAGAACAAATCCTACGAACACTCAGGAGTACTCTTAAGCACATTTCAGTGCTGACATGTTGGCATGGTTGTGTTGTCTTCTTTTGTTAAGTTCAATAAAATACATTACAGTGAAATTTCTGTCATATATTTGTATTTATTTATTCATTTCATTTTTTTTTTCATTTTTCAGTTTAATTACATTAAATGTGCCAACGCTTTAACATGAATCAAGTACAATGGAAACCATGCTGTCAATTAGTGATCCCACCCTATTTATAGGTGGCATTTCTCCATCCACGGCCTACAAAACAATGGCATATATACTGTATTGCTGCTACAGGAGATTGTGGATCGTGCCCTACGGAGGGAACGAATCTTTCAGGACCACGTAGATCTTTTTTCAGAGGCCCTGCACACGGCCCTGCAGTCCCTTTTATGGGCATTAATGGGCGGTTACTTATGCTAATCCTATGTTAATTAGACTCACCTGCACGCGCGCTCAATTTACGAGGAGATGGCATTCATCAATCTAAGAACACAGCTGCGAACAATTCAGCGGCTTAAGAACAAGTTGATGAATCTGACATAGGGTCTTCTTAGAAATCTTCTTAAGAAGGACTTAAGAAAGAATCTAAGAAGATTCTTAAGACGATATTGGTGAATGAGGCCCAATGTCTTTACATAAATACACTTTACTTTGAATGTCAATAATAAGATGACATGTTCAAGTGAAATGAAGATTTAAAAAAAAGATGAAAAGGCTGAAAACAGATTCAAGTCAAAATATTTAAGTATTAATGTCATGAGGGGTCCAGAACCTCCCTACACTGTAAGAACACCTTTAAAAATGAAAATAATTATGGCAGTTTGCATTATTTTTTGTTTTTTTTGTTGAATCTTTTTTTATTAAAAATAATTCAAATGTATATACTTGAATGTACTCACTACATTTAAGTACGGGTTAATTGAAGTGGCAATGCAATTGAATCACTTCAACTTAATTATATTGAGTAAATCCACTTTTTTTTAAATTTAAGGCAACACAAGTTTCTATATTTTTGTTTTTAATTTAGTTTAATGCCCCAAGAAGAATTGAAAATATTGCCAACAATGGTATTGTAAAAAAAAAAAAACATACCAGTTTACCTCAATATACAATATATAGACCTGCCCTATTTGCAACTCGTAACAGCAGTTCAATGCTTTTCAATGTTTAAATGGAAATGTGCAAATACACACTTTGGAAGAAGGGTGAGGTATCAGACAGGACCTCCTAAAGGGCCAACATTCAACAACTTATAGAAACTGATCGTGCTTAAACTAATCACCTTAGAGTCTTCAAATGATAAACTTAAACACTGTGTTTTACAAATTGTAAAGAATTACCTGGAAAAGACCAAATAAAAGCTGAAGTCAGGAACCAAACAAATGAAAATAAACACTGACATGGGTTTATGGCTTTGTCATGGTGCCTTAAGTCAGGAGCTTGTTCTTCAGGGTGATGTATTTTGGGGATTGTTTGGGACATTTGGGGTCCAACCCCATGTATAGCCTCTGGAAGACCTCAAAGGTGTGCTGCAGTTTTACAGGATATTCAAGATTGACTGCTAGGCCAAGAAGAAGGCCGCAAGCCCTCACCACACTACTCACACCTGTTAGCACTGGAAGCCCTTTGAGGATGATCCGGGTATTGTCAGGCTCACGACACACGTATATCTTCATAGGGAAGACGTTGAGATCCCCCAGAATGTCAGCTTCTAGCTTTAGCCCCCTAGGAAGTCACAAAAACAGACCAACCATTGAAGGCAAAACATAGAGATGTCCCGATCAAGTTTTTTTGCCCCCGATCCCAGTAGAGATAATACTTTACATGGTAGTCCTTGATAAGTTCCTCTCCTCTGTCCCCAATGTACTTCATCAAGCACCACAGGACCACCTCTCTCTTCACATTGATTGAGCAACATGGATCATTTAGTTGAAAAATGTAGTAAAGATGGGTCCTTTACAACAACAGTGCAAATGACCCTAACCACCCCCTGTTCAGACTTCACCTCCCAGGGTCAAAATTATAGCCATACCCCAGCTGCCATATCCTTCTGAAATACCAACTAATGTCCATTGTGTATTTTCTTTCTACACTTTGCAGCATTGCCGCTTTATTTTGAATATTGTATGTTATTACTATTAACTTGAGGGTTTATCTTCTGTGTGTCCATTATCTCAACGTTTACATTTGTAAATATTTTGTAAGTAAAAAGAAACAACAACCAATTTTAACATGACATTTACGTTTACTACTAGTACATGTGGAACATGGAAGTACATGGAAGTCCGGACATGTGGGTCTTAATCCTCAGACCAACAGCTCCTCCCCTCTCGTTGAACAATGTCAACAGTTTGGAGTGCACCTGTCCAAATGCTGCATGAATGTTGGCTCCAGATGTACAGCGTTGCATCTCAGAAAGTCTTAATTTATCTGTTAAACAGGAGAAAATACAGACAAAAAACATTTCTGCATCAAGTCACACTTGGTCACTGCCGACACATACATTTGCAATGATTTAAAGGGTTCCCTTTGTTTAAAAAGCATATCTGATTTGTCACAAACTGAGAGTCATTTCAATATATCCAAAAAGCACTGGCTCCAGTGTTTTGGTTTTTGAGATATTGTAAGCAGAAATTGTTACTCCACTGACTTCCACTAGCATTGCCGAAAATGCTATTTCTGTATCACAAAAAACAAAATACTGGTGGCAGTGCTAGCAGTGCTGAAATGACTCCGTTTCTTACAAGTCAGAAAGACTTCTTAAACAAAGTATACAGTTCCTTCCTAAGGATTTGAAGGACAATTATGTTACATTGAACGTAGGTGATGTACATTTTAAATTATGGGATGATGAATTTTGATGTTTTTAAAAAAATTAAAAATAAGATATTTATGATATTTTGAAGTATGGCTGATGTATTGCTGTTTTCCTTTTTATGTACTTTTTCTATGTACTTTATTGATTTAATTGTCAGTTTCTGGATGTTTTGTCACCCTTTTTGGATAATCCACACCTGCCATCATGGAGCTTGTCAGCTTAATGGTGTGCATAATGTATAAATATGGGTGTGGTTTCAATTATTCAAACATTTTGACCTGATGAAGATCCAAGTAGGATTGAAACATTGTCATTAAACTTTTGTGGCTTGTGGCTTAGAGTGAGTGTGCAGGTGTTACCTTTACTTACAAAATCGAGATAGGAATGCAAAAGGAACTCCTCATTCGCTGTTGCTAGTAGCATTTCAGTAGGGAGTGAAAATGTGGGCACAGGAAAAACAGCAGGCCATGGCTCCTGCCTCTCAGAAGGACTGATTATCTCTGTGTCTTGTGAGACAGAAGACTGTGCATCATCCTCTGTTGACTGATCCAGTATCGAGTCTGAGTCTGGTAAATAATATAGGAGGCGGCACATACACAATCTTCAATGTGTCCTTATCTTTCATCTCGGCTGTCGAGGTTAATGTGAAGAAGTCATCGAAGTCTAAATCTTTGTATTGAAAGCTAAATTCTTCTGTGAAGTTTAGTTTACATCTTGCACTGTGGATGGTGTAACATTTGGGAGTACCAGTTTTTTTATCTCATGGTCAATGAGGACTCTGAGCCTCACGGTTTGATCCATAGTTTCAGCCATCTTAAAAGACAAACAAAAAAGGGGAGAAAAAATTATTTAAAGAATCAGATTGGCAACCCAATTGTACTTTCACTCACATACTGCACTCAGTACAATTTTGAGGTACTTAGATTTGCGTGAGAATTTGGATTGTAGGGAAATGTACTTTTACTCTGCTTCATTTCAAAGGAAATATCCTTGTTTGGACTTAAGTTTTCAGTACATTGTGATCCTGTACAAATTCTGTTTACATTTGAAATTGTTTGAAAACTTCGACAATCGCGCACCTCTCCCCCTCCGGTCAGCAATTGCGCACCCCCCCCCCCCCCCCCCCCGCCCCCGTCAACAATCGCGCACCTCTCCCCCTCCGGTCAACAATCGCACACCTCTCCCCCTCCGGTCAACAATCCCCCCCCCCCCCCCCCCCGTCAACAATCGCGCATACTTATTTTTAGTCATTATTTAGTTAGCACACGCATATTATGAATGCCTTCGACAGAATTCAAATGAGCCACTTTAATCTAGATTACAGTTAGATTAATCTAGATTAAAGAAATTAATCTATGCCCACCACTAGCAAAACGCCAAAAGTATTTGGTCAAATTAAATGGGTTTCATATGCCCTAGGGCCATGAAGCAGTCCTCAGTGAACATATTCCCAGTATTTGGTTATACCCCCTCCTGATCTTTTTCCCCGACATGTTATCTACACAATACATTATATATCATATGAAAGCTGAGACTGTTGATTTCATCAGTTTGCCAAACTAGAGGCAAAAACCATCAAGAACAATCTTCTATTTTTCTAGTTACAATCACAAATGATATCTTACCTTTGCTGTTTTTGTCATCAAACTTGTGTTTGATCACTTAAAACCACCATAAACAGATAATCCAATGTTTGGGCAACATTTTGAAACCTCCCAAATCATGTTTACAATCATGTGTAGTAGGTAAGACAGGAAATAGGTCAACTGCCATCAATCAGAACACACATTCTTTATCGCCATCTGGTGGCCATATAGTGCAATTGCGATGGTTGGGCTTGGTGTCATTCAATTCTATTCAATTCACCCTGACCTTTCAATAGAGGGGTCAAATGTTAAAATTGAACAATGGGTTTTCAAGATATTCACCTGTCTCTCATCATGTTTGTATTGTCATGTTTGCATTGGATTTATTGTTTTTATTTGGAGACTCAGCCTAAACCTATCCCTACTAAAACCTATATTATTGCTCTACTTCACTTTATTGGCATCAAATCCTGACCCAGGCCCTCATCAGATGTGCTATGGCCATATAGTGCTACCAACTGATATTGCACTATGCACACTAAAACATTACATTTATTTCAGGCAGAAATGAAATCTTCAATTTATTATTGTGTTCTAGCTTTATTCACTTTGTTCCAGTATCATCCACATTGATTCTTTTCAGAGTTATCTTTATCTTTGTTATCTTTATCAATCTCAAAAGGTGCTATCTTTCTTTTGGTACCAAGATTAACTTAAACGCCCTTGTAGTTTTGTGGAGATATAGTCTGTTCAGTTTGGGTATGTTATTTTTGGCAAAAACCCGAGAAATAGGCCTATTATTATTATTATTATTATTATACTACACTGTATTATGCTATATAGACTACATATTATATTACTTCATGTGAATTACTGTTTGTTTTTTTTAAATCATTATTGCATCTGTATTTGCTATTTGTCGTTTTGTGTTCTGTTTTTCTCCTTACTGTGGCACTACTTTGTATTGTATATCCCTATTTGTATCTTGGCTGCTGCTGTAACACAAAAATGTCCTCCCCGGGGGATCAATAAAGTGTTATCCTATCCTAGTTCATCTATACACCTGCTTGAAACATTATGCACACTTTCCAATTTAAGCAAGACAGAGGCTTATGAACTTTGGGTTCTTTTCATCAACATGATACTTTGAGTGGACTTGTTATGAAGTCCAACAGTAAAAATATTCTCTCTCCGTGGGAAAACCTTGCCTGCTACAAACTTGGCATGTGAATAGTAATTGACCTTCTACATGGCATCTTGATAAATGTGTGCGCAGGCTACTTTTTAAAAGAAAATGGGCAATCTAGGTGTGTACAAGGCAATGAATGACTACAGCCAAAGGTTCCATGATGTAGCCTATAATGTTTCAAGATGTCTCTGGTTGGTTAAACTTCACTGCATACTTTGCATGGCCACCTCATTGAGTTCCAAATCCTACAGAAGAAAAAAAAGAAAAGTTTGTGTCATATCAGTGCTAGCTTAAGCCCACACACAACCACACCAAATGTATTAAAGGTCCTTTACCATTACCCGAGTGTATGCTTTTGTAGATCTATAGCTTAACAAATTAGATGCCATTCATGTTGAAAAAGTGTGAACAAATGTTCCATGAAACTTGCTAGGCATAGTTAATTCCGTCTTGTGAAAAGTTTAAAATTACTCTACTACAAACCATTCAAATTCAGGGTTACCCATTAATGTACATGTATATAAACTGTGGCGAATGTATTTATTTGCCCAACTACAGTTTCACCCCTATGGGGGATGGAAGTAACAAAAATTAATTGATGAAAGTGGAGTCGATGAAAACTCATCTGAATAAAAAAGTTGCTAAAAATGAATGTGTAATTGAAAATGTTGATGTTTCAAATAGTTTGAAAATATTCAAAGGCTATTTGATTAAAACTGTAGGTTGGATCAAAATCAGCCCCAGTTCATCATTCATCACAATTTTCTGTCATTCAGCATTTATGCTCAATGCTCCTGCATTTTACCCAAGTCTGATTTGAGTTTTGCTCTATTTAGTCATTTGCAAATGACCAATTTTGATAGATTGGAACGTTGAGCAGCAAAGGCAGTTTCAGTGGAGAGTCGAGCAGAGCGATCGGTGGGCGGAGCATTTTATTGACATTCGACCAGATGTGATGGTCGAATATCAATGATGAATGACATGCATTTTTAGCAAATCTACAGATTCAATCATATTTTCTTATTAATTTATGCAACCCCCCCAACTGCATAACCTACTGCTTAACCAACACTCGCCGACTAGCTACAGTCACGAAAGCTAAATGCAGAAAGTTGAGCTGTAGCTACCATGACTTTCTGCATTTAGCTAGGGTGCATCAACATTCAATGAATGTTCAACAACACTGGCGAAATACTCTAAACTGTAAATTGTGCAACTTACCCACTCTATCATCAATAAAGCTCTCCCACTTGGCCACACGTCTCGCCGAGTGCAAAGTGGACATGTATGTGCACTGGCGCCATCTCTAGGGGGGGGGCACAAGTTTTCTTGCACCCCCAAAGATAATGTTGGGGGTGCAAAAACCCCACAATATTGAAACGAAGTGAACCGGCACGTTTTCGTTGTCTGGCCCTTTAAATAAACCCAGCGCGATAGAACGCTGTACTGCGCTGCGACAGATGATTGACAGGTCGAGCCCGCGAATTTTGATATGTTTTGTCCACTCACTTATGAAGTTCGAGTTAACTTAGCGTGAGCTAAACATAGCTAGATATAGCAATGATTAAACGACAAAACATTATGTGGATTATTCGGAGGCCTACTGCTACCACCAATGCCTCTGCCATCAATGTCACCGAAGACTCTGTGGACAATAATGAAGAACAGATGAGCTCTGCGCTTACTGTCTCCAGTGTCGCTGCATCCTGCGCTAATGACTCCCGAAACGTAGTGCTAGGCCTAGAAGACTGTCAGCCCTGTGCCCGGTCCCAGTCAAAAACGCCAGAGGACTGAGGAAAATTCAAGTTCATCCGCGAGAAGTTTTAGAGAAGAGTGGCTGTCAACTTTTAAATGGCTGAAATTTGAAGATGGCAAAGCTTTTTGTGAAGTGTGCCAGTCTTATGATGAACGGAATCTCTTGACGTTTTCCACTAAGAGAGAGGGAGCCTTCCTCTGCGATGGATTCAAAAACTTCAGGAAGGGGCCAGAGAAATTCCGAGCACACGAGAAATCCCAGTGCCATCGAGAAGCTGTCTGCAAATACGCAACCTCTGTGCGTGGGGTAAATGTTCTCCAGCATATGTCCGACCAAAAAGCTAAGGACATGGTCCAAGCGAGAGATGCTCTTCTGGTCATCGTCTCTACCTTGCAGCTACTGGTGAGACAGGGTTTGGCAGTCAGAGGCCATGAAGACATAGACTCCAATTTTATGCAGACATTACAAGTAAGATCGCAGGATAATGAGGCTCTTGCAAATTGGCTAAAAAGGGAGGAAAAATGTAAGTATGTGTCGCATGAAATTCAAAATGAAATAACAAAGATGCTGGCGTTTGAGGTCCTGCGAGGAGTCATTGTGGACATACAGGAGGCCAGATTGTTCACGGTCATCGTGAACGAGATGGCAGACGTCACGCAGCACGAACAGATGAGTGTCTGCATTAGGTATGTTGACAATTATCTGAACAGTACAGAGGACTTTATTGGATTTTACCAAATTGAATCAACTTCTGCCAACATGCTGTTTTCTGTTCTCAATGATTCCCTGCTTAGACTGGGTTTGTCCTGGTCGGACTGTAGAGGACAGTGCTACGATGGGGCTGCAAATATGTCAGGGAGCAGGTCGGGCTTACAAGTGCGCGTCAAGGACATACAAGAAGAGGCAATGTACGTGCATTGTAATGCCCACAACATGAACCTTGCCTTTCAAGATGCCGTTTCAAGGATTAACATATGCCGAGATGCGATGAAGACTGAGCTGATCAATACAATCAGAGAGTCACCAAAAAGACTGGCATGGTATGACTCTTTCCGCAAGCCTGCAGGTGGGAACAGTTTGTGCCTGCTTTGCCCCACCCACTGGACGATGCAAGTGAGCAGTGTCAAGTCAGTTCTTGCGAACTATGAGAGCCTGGTGAGTTACTTCCATGGTTTCTCAGAAAATTCTAATGGTGATGCGGGTAGCAAGTGCAGTGGTTTCTTGAAACAAATACGGAAATTCTCCTTCTACTCTACACTGCGGCTGTTGGTGGATGTCATGTCCCCCATGGAAGAGGTGAACTCAGCTATCCAGTCACCAAAGCTGTCGCTCTCTGACGTTAAAAAGAAAATCGACGTCCTGCTTTGTAGTTTGCAGTCAAAGCGAAGTGCTGCCTCCTTCAGCGCGTTCTACCAAAATGTGGTTCAGGAGAGTCCCACTGTAGGTGATCCCAAGGCCCCAAAGTCTCTGCTGCCCGCTCCACACAGACTCAGCATCTACATTCTCTGGTGGTGCCAAGGAGTACTTTCGTAGACTGCATTTAGAGGTTCTCGATAGCTGCATTGCCTGTTGTAAAAACCGGTTCTGGTCTGAGGCTTTCAACCGAATCAAACTCTTCGAGCGTGCAGTGGTGGGGAAAATCAACTGCGAGACCGGCGCTCCTGTGTGGGACAGCAAAGACTTGGATATGGGCCGCTTGGAGGTGCAGCTGGATATGTTTGGCGAAGTGTGCAGAGCGCACCCCCAGTGTCAATATACGCTCAATGCACGACATCAGGGCATTTTTCAAAGGTGAAGTTGGGTTGATGGAACTGTTCAGCGAGCTTGTGAAGACAGTCAAGCTTTTTTACACCCTTCCAATCACAATGTGCACAGCGGAGAGGTCATTCAGTGGATTACGCAGACTGAAGACCTATCTGCGGAGCACCATGACAGCTCGTAGGCTGAACCACTTGGCCCTACTTCACACACATAAGCAATGCACAGATCTGATTGAGTTCATTGATGCGTGTGACCAGAGGAGAAATACATTCTCAAAGTTTTAGGGAAAACATTTCCATCCTACTTAAGGATAGTGTGGCCTAATTGCACTTGTTTAATGAGTTTTAATCAGGAAGGAATTTGATAGGCCTGTATTTCTGATTGTATTAATTGCCTATTCGTTTACTAGCCTATATTGATTATTTTACTTCTCTTGCCTGTGAATGTTTGTTTGCACACATTTAATTTGTTTTCATGTTAACATTTGTTATTGTTACTGTTAAAAATATTGACCACTTGTCCTCTATTAATGCACTTGATGATATTTTAATGTTACAAAATGTGAGTTTGCAATCGTTACTGGCCGCTATCGATGGTCAATGTTGTGCCGCCCCACAACAGTAAAGGCCTGTAACTTTTATGACTGTCTACGTGTGTTTCTCTTTTAATAGTCAAAACGCTGCTGATTATATGTTGCCTCTTCAGTGGTTCTTATTCTCAAGATAATAGACTGTTGCTGTTTGCGAGACTTGGGTGAGTTGATGTGAGCTTATCAATAGAATGGAACAATTGTAATAAACGACATTCATTCAATGTTTAATCTAATTGCTCGACAATGTTTAGATCTACAATGAATCAAGAATAGCCTACGGGTGTCTTGCGTTATCTTTGGTTCTCAAAAAAATGGCCTTGCAACGTAGGCTATCGCTACGTCAAGCTCTATGAAAACGATGCTAAATAAATTTAAAAGCAGCGACGCATGATCAGTGATCTAATGCATGATCTAATGTTTAAGGCCCATATGCATTTTTAATTTCTAAATTATGACTGAAAAGTAATTAAGCTAGGCCTACTCCCATTTATGCAGGCATGTTTATGGAAAATAAGTGCATGCCCCGCCACTCGTAAGGCACTTGTGAAACGCATTCCTGAATTGATGGAATGGTTAAAGGTCTGTGTACCATTCATTCTTTTGAATTTCAATTAAGAACGGAAAAACAATAAAATGGGAAAACAGTTTGTTATTTCATTATTCTGTTTTAGTGTCAAACAAAAAAACAGATTTCAACCTCTATTTCCAATATCTAATTTAAGGTTCATTTAAAATATACAACAATCAAAGAACAGTCTCTGTGCCTATATTGATTTTGATATTTTATTCTCGGGTTTCTATACATAATAATACGTTTATTATTATTATATTATATATTATTATTTAGTATTATAAATACGGTTTAATAATACGTAAATAATTAATGAACGCAGTGGTTGGCACCACTGCGCAAAGAATAACATGACCGAAAAACGATAACGTCACAGTTTCAGTACGTAAATGTAAAGAAAATGTTTAAGTTTTATTTAAAATAAATTGTTGTATGTATACTGATACTTTGAGAATAAAGTAATCTAATACCATTTAGGATGAAACAAGTGAGAGAGGGCAAGTTTGGTTCACCTTGAAAGTAGGAGTTTTGAAAGAGTCTTCTAAATAGACCACCAGATTTGCCATCAAGGCGACTTGCAGAAATGATTTTAGGTAAAGTTCAGAATTTTAACTTTGGTGGGGAATTTTGTACTCTTGACCAATTTCAATCTTAAATGTTTGCCACCTTTCTATGTGAGGGTTTTTAAAATGTGGAATAGAATGGACTCCAATCCATCACTTACTGGATTCTAAAGAAGCCAATCCTAAAAGGAGCACGAGAGTCCCTGGCAAACTCAAACTTTAATGAGATGTGGTGTTGTCACAGTGAAAACGCCTGTACAACTGACTGGTGGGAATATAGCGGACGCAGTGGCTACCAAACTGGAGATCCACTCTATTCGCCTTGTGGAACAGCTTCTTGCAAGCTTTAGGAATACCTTATCAGAAGAGGAACAGACACTACTTAAATACTGGTGTAATGGACTGATGGCACCAAACACCAGGAAGGGTTAATAGACTAGTGGTATTTCAAGAA
The DNA here is from genome assembly GCA_030340625.1 of Merluccius polli. Taxonomy (NCBI): domain Eukaryota; kingdom Metazoa; phylum Chordata; class Actinopteri; order Gadiformes; family Merlucciidae; genus Merluccius; species Merluccius polli. The sequence continues at coordinate 241,386 of JAOPHQ010000016.1, forward strand.
AAAGTCCTTGTATATGGCTCTAGAGGCATTTCTTAGTAAAAGTTGGGAACAGAACTTTTTTTCATAATTAAGGTGTGCTGAATTCAACCAGCCCTGTTCCCAAGCTGAATTTTGAGTTTTAGACCATCTAATTAGCATAAACAAAATGGCTGCTAAAATGGCGATTTTTGGCACTTTCTTCAGACGGTGATCATGATACCATGTAGATAAAGTTATATTGTTCACATGTATACTGCTAAGAAAACTCCCATGGGCAATAGATCACAGGTACAGGCTGGGGAAATAAGAAAAATGCCAAAAACAATGTTATTATGCTAAATAGCTGTAATATTATAAAAATAAAAAAAACGATTTCTCCCATAAATGTATTAGCAGGCAGGTTGACTTCACAAATGAGATGTATTTTTTAGGATCAAGAAAAGGTAATTTAGAAGCACATCGACACAAAGCTTTCACAATAACTGTCGAAACGGTAGCAGTCATTACCAAAAACAAATCGCTCATACTTCAATTTCTTAAAAAATCGAAACGGAATTTAGTTGAATCTCAATCTTTTCCCTCAAACTTCAAAAATCACTTCAAGTCTTCAAGTCAAAAATCACTTCAACTTCAAGTCTCAAAAATGTTGACATGTTGGTGTCACCTTCAAGTCCTTCAATTCATTGGAAAGATCAGATGTGACTTGACCATTTGAACATGCCTCGGCTCGAGTTCATATTTGTCATAACTCTGCTCTAGGTAGGCTTATAACTAGATAAATAAAATTGTATTTTGTTATTACAACTAGCTCACAACTAGATAAATAAAATGTATTGAAGAAAAACACTTGTTTTTCCCCCATTGACCTTGTTCTAAGCTAATAGTTAACGTGCTAATATCACGTTTCAAATGGTGGATGGGTAGGTAGGTCAATACTTTATTGATCCCCGAGGGGAAATTTGAGATAAATAAATATAAATAAAAAATATATAGATAAATCCAAATATAGATAAATCCAAATATCAAAGAATTGATATTGTGTTTGACAGGTACAGGATAGAGACAATCAAGGGTACAACCAGAACTCGGCGCAGTAAAGCAGCACGGCCTGTCAGACGGGTTGTGGAAGGCCGTGATGTACCTCTTCCAAAGATCTGGTCGAATTTTCTGTCACTAGCAGAAAATAAGGCAGATCTGGCACATTTCTTATCAGAGGAACTGTGTTTGCAGGCGCCTAAGAATAAAGAAATTGTAGTTGCAGGGGGATTTAAAGTGGAACTTGAGGTCAAGTCATCAAAAAGTACAACTGATTTGTCACCCCTGAAATCTACACATGAGGAAGCTGACACACGATTGGTTCTACATGCCATTCACAGTCAGTTTGATACGGTTGTTGTGTCATCTAGGGATACTGATGTTCTCTTAATATTGGTATCCCACTTTCAAAGTATGCAATGTAAGCACCTCTGGATGATGTCAGGTACATCTAAGAAACGGCGGTATATACCCATTGATGCAGTTTTCAACAAACTACCAAGAGGCTCAGCAGCATCCTTGCTAGCTTTTCATGCATTGAGTGGGTGTGACACCACCTCTTACATTGCAAATCACACCAAACGATCATCATGGAAGGTCTTTGTAAAGCACCATGACTTGCTGAAGAATTTGGGCATTGGTGAACTCACAGACGAAACAATCAAATCTTCAGAAACATTTGTCTGCAGAATCTACAATGTGCATAGAACAGACTCTGTTGATGCAGCACGGCATGTATTGTTCTCCAAGATGGGGAACCCAGAGGCTATGGCTCCAACAAGTGATGCACTGCGTTTCCATTTGATGAGGGTACACTATCAAACAATGGTATGGAGAAATGCCAATTGCCCCACACCAGATCTCCCTGAACCCTCTCAGATGGGATGGAGACTCGTGGAATCAGGACTGCAACCTATATTGATGGCACTGAGTCCAATTCCAGATAGTTGCCTAGAGATGGTAGCCTGTGCATGCAAAAAACAATGCATGACTCAATGCTGCAAGTGCAGGAAATCAGGAATGCAGTGCACCTCAATGTGTTTATGCCAGCATCATATTGATGAGGAGGCTTGTTGCATGAATGCAGTGACATTTTCATGAAAGTTTTTTGTCTTTCAAAACATTTTATTGACACCCCCCCCCCCTCGCCATTGGAAATTAGTTTATAGGCATAATAATGGATTTTTTTTATTTTTATATTTTCACTTTTTCATAACCTGTACCTTTGGTCTATTGCCCAAGGACATTTCTAAGTGCACACATGTGAACTATATGAATTCATGTCCATGTTATAATGATGCCCACCCTTAGAAAGAGCCCAAAATTGCCATTTCGGCAGCCATTTTGTTTATGCTAATTAGATGGTCTTAAACTCAAAATTTAGCTTGGGAACAGGGCTAGTTGAATTCAGCACATCTTAATTGTGAAAAAAAGTCCTGTTCCCAACTTTTACTAAAAAATGCCTCTAGGATGCATATATCTCAAAAATATCACTAGACTATAAGACAGATCGTGGTCAGAGACAGAAAGCTGAATAGTTTATCGGGAGAACGACGGGGCAGGTTAGTCAGAGGCAGGCGGCAACGGGAGATCAGTCCAAAGGAAAATGCTGGAGAGTCTTGCATGGAGGCTAAGAACAATCTGGCAGTGAGTGTGTGAACTAGAGAGGCTTAAATAGTGGCTTGATTACTGATGAGGAGCACCTGAGTGCACAGGTGAACAGAGTTGGCTGATGAGGTGGGAGTGGCCACCTCAGTGGCCAGTGAGGGAGAGTGAGCAGATGGGAGGAGAGTGGAAAATCACTGGCAGAGCAGCAGAGGAATGGATTGTGGACACCACAATCCATTCTTGGACACCACCGTTGACTAAAAACATTGGTGATCTACATTGACGTGTTGGGGATAATTGCAGTGAATGCTTTTATATATATTTTTAACCCTGCCGTTTCAGATAGATGCCCATTTTGAAAGTGGCCAAGCAGAAGAGTGTTGCAACTTTCAATGGTTTAGTAAAAGTAAGGTTTTTAATAGAATTTAAGTATTATGAAACATGAAGACTTTGGATTATTTTAAAAACATTTGGGATGTCGACAGTGCTTTGTTCTCCTTAGTTAATGGTGAGATTTTTTTCTTTGTACATGGAATAGGATAATATTCATATATTGTAAATGCTTAATTAGCTAAAAGAATAAGATCATTGTAACATTTTTAAATGTTGCATAAAGTTCTGTTTAGAAATCAAATCTCTCTCTCTCTTCCTCGCTCTCTCTATCTATCTATCTATCTCTGAGAGCATCAAAGGTCTGTTTCTGGGCAGTAAACTGAAGACAGCCCCCACCGCTAAGTAACTGCCTTGCATCTTCAAAGCACAATGATGGAGGTCATACAGGGGTCACGACAGGAAAATAAAATGTTTTTTCATTTAATTTAGGCAGAAATAGTTTTGGGATGGAAGATGACCACGGAGAGAGAAAGATAGAAAAAGCTAGTCCAACAAAAATGCCCTCAGTTCTGTACATCCCATCATTTTTGGAAAATGGAAAGCAAAAAAAGAAAAAAGATAAGTTTGATGAGCCTGCACAGAATCATTTAAATTAATTCTTATGAATTCATTCTGTCCTGCCAAGCTAACAAGCTCATTACATATAATAAGGCGTATTTGAATTAGAAAACGTACACAGTGGTGGGAGGACAGAAAATGGAGGGGATAAAAAGGGGATAGAAAAGTGATTAGCCGAAAACCTCAGCACAACGGGGCCAATCCTGAATAAAGTATTATTCAGCATAAATCACCCAACTCGTATCCACACACCTCCCATACGCAGAGGCTCATGCACAATGGCAATGCAGAAATCCTCTCCCCCGGCACCGGGCCTGTCTCCATAGCAACGCCTCAAGCGGACCTCACCTCATCTGTAGAACGGGCCGAACAACCAGTCAGTCGCATGAGGCATGGAAACGAGCGGCAGGTGGTAAAAATAGTTAGGTATACAACCAAAAAAAATGTCTGAGGGGCTTGGCAGAGAAATCGGTTTTTATTATTTTACACTGTGTGTGTCTCAGAGGCCCCAAATGCTATGATGGCTTTGCTATGGGGTACGGTAAGGTGTTTGACTCCCAACCAAAAGGTAACAGTTGTCAGCAGACTACCTGTACGCATTCTTGAGCCAAGAGGATGCCTACTCCTGCTCCTTAATTACTAATGTAACTAATGTATCTGAAATCATGTGAATATGTGTCCTTGGACATAGTGCTCAAAGTTCGATCAGAGAATGTGTTTTTTTCATTCCAATTTTACTAGGGCCCTCGGGAGCGTGCTAAGACTGCACTTCCTTCCTTTTTTTCCCAGGAAAACCACCCCGGTTTAAATTGAATAGAAATTAGCCCACAGGCTGTTCTACACAACGGAGAGAGTCTGGGAAGGTCTCATTTATCCATGCAAAATCCTACATATCGTCCCTTGTCATCGCTCGGATCCAGGGCTGCTGCTCCCCATACGCAGAGTACGCAGAGTGCGTAGGGCCCCAAGTACCTGGCGGGGCCCCCAAAATTATGGTTGAAAATAAATGTCATGAAAATTATTTAATTTTTATATTGCAAAAAATATATAAATGAGTTATTAACATGCCCACCATTGTTGTTTATCAATTGTGTATCCTCAATTTGGGCAAATTATATGTTTTTACCTAAAATATAAAAATAGTTCACCCCGCTTCCCTGAAATGGTACAGCCTTCAAAGTTCTCGTCTTTTCGCATTGGAGTTCGCTCTGTAGCCTTTTGCCTGAAGTGTCCTAATTTATTAATCTGAATGTTGAGGCTGAGGCATAATGGCAAGTAAGAGACCACATGAATCTGGCGCTCTGAAAAGAAAGAAGAGGAAACAGAGATAATGCCCGTGCATCCCTTTCTGGTAAGTCCGTGTTTTATAGGTCTAATTTCAGTGATGTTGCTCATAGCTAACGTCAGCAACCTAGGCTAGGTTACCTAGCAATTGGATTTGATGTGGTTGCCAACACTCACGATAGTGTTGCCAACACTTGAGTGTCACGCTAGGAGCACGAGTGTTGGCAACCCTGCGTAGCTCTAAGCCCTAAATTATATAATCTAGATTTTGCTAATCCTTTTGCTACCTTTGCTACCTTTTGTTAATCACTTTTTTTATTTCAAAAATATTCACAGGGTCAATGCTTAAATATGTTCAAGGAGCAACACGCCATCAGGAGGAAGATTCAGATGATGAGCTACCATCCACAAGCAGTCATGCAAGCAGCCAACAACCCCAGGATCCTGAACAACTCCAGCAACCGTCCACCGTGTCTGAAGGCTCCATTTCACAAAGCTGTGATGAACCGTCCTCAAGTTCAGCTACACAGACACAACACACAACTGTCACCTCAGAAGGTATGGCATCCACACCCATCACTGAAAGCCTTCCAGCAGATGATGTAGAGATTAATGTGCCATCTCCAACAGACCCCGCCCTTTGGCCTGCACATTTTTCAGACACTGACAGGGTAGAGATTGTGAGAAGAGGACCATTCAAAGTTCCAGTGGAATGTTCTTTTCCAAAGGGCCCAGATGGAAGGGCATTTCACATAGCGTTATAAGCTAATTAGCAGTTTTCGAGAACTTTGGTTACATTCGACTAGAATGAAAACTCATCCCAGAGAACGGTCCAACTCGGTGGACATGTGTTATGATCATATGGTCTCATTTTGCGCCGGAATTGTCCTTTAATGGAGGCAGAGAAGAAAAGATGGCGAGATGTCCTGAAATGCTTGTTCTCAATAACGCTGTCTCTAGCCACCAGAAATTTGGCTTTTAGGGGCTCTTCACAAAGTCTATACGAACAAGACATGGCAATTTTTTGAAAATGTTTTGAGCTGCTAGCTGAATTTGATTCAGTTACAGAGAGACATGTGGCCAAAATTAAAGATGAGGCTTCCAGAACACACTATCTTGGACAACAGACTCAAAATGAAATAATAGAGATTGTCTCCTCCCAAACAGTTCGAACCTTTGTGGCAAAAATCCAAGAAGTTAAATATTATGCCATCATCCTTGCCTGCACCCCGGACATCAGCCATAAGGAACAAATGTCCCTTGTTGTGCGCATTGTTGAATTGGTGCCTAGGCCAGACATCAAAGAGTACTTCCTTGGATATATGAACGTGGTGGAAACAACAGGCCTCAATCTCTCAAATGTTGTTCTGGAAAAGTTGAGGGAACTTCGAAGATTTCAGAGGACAGGCCTATGATAATGGAGTCAATATGAAGGGAAAGAGGCAAGGAGTGCAGGCCAGACTGCTACAACTGAATTCAAGGCAGTGTTTGTCCCTTGTGCCACACATACAATGAATCTGGTCATATCAGATGCTGCGAAGTCATCTACGGATGCAATTGGCTATTTTGGATACCTTCAGAGGATGTTTTGTTTTTTCTCAGCAGCCATACAGCGGTGGGACATCTTACTCAAACATGTCAAGTTGACTCTGAAATCATGGAGTGATGTAAGATGGGAGAGTAGGCTTCAGAGTGTTATAGCTGTCCGAAGTCAAGTTAAAGAAGTCAGAGAAGCTCTCTTGGAAGCAAGACAAGCTGTCACTGAACCTGTTGCAAGGTCAGAGGCCCAAAGCCTGCAGAAGAGGTTGGCTCATTCAGATTTCTGATCTGCACCATTGTTTGGGCTGAAGTACTTTCAGTCACCAACCAGGTGAACAAGCTGCTGCAGTCATCGTCAATGCAGCTTGACATTGCAGCCAGGCTCATTGAGACTGCAAAAGCCTCCCTTACAAAGTACAGGCAGTCTGGGTTTTCTGAGGCCATAGCAACTGCCAATGAGCTGTGTGAGGCTCTTAACCTCGAACCTGAGCTCAAACAGAAGAGGTTGAGAAGCACAAAAAGGCAGTTTGGCTATGAAGTTCCTGATGAGCCCTTCAATGATGCACAGAAGTAGAATTTTTCAACCATGTTGTGGACTCAGTTCTGATGTTGCTGCAGGAGCAGTTTGAGACCCTGAGCCAGGTGAGAGACACATTTGGACTGTTACTTGATTTTCAGAAAATACATGGTATATCCAAGCAGGACCTGCACAAACACTGTATCGATGTGGAGGAAACTCTCACAGATAAAGGCGAAGCTGATATTGATGGACTGGAGATGATGCAGGATGATGCATGATGCATAATCAACCTCCCTCAACTGCCATCACAGACAACTGCCATGGAGATGCTGACCTTTCTGCATGACAATTACCTGCAAGAGGTGTATCCAAATCTCTGGATTGCTCTCAGAATTGCTTTGACTCTACTAGTTACAGTTGCCTCTGCTGAGTGTAGTTTCTCTAAACTTATCAAAACATATCAACAAACAAAGGTCAACAATGGGACAAGAACGTATAAGTGGCCTTGCTGTCATCAGCATCAATGCTGAAGTGGCACATAGACTGTCTTATGATGACTTGATCAGTGATTTTGCTGCCAGGAAAAGTCATCGTGCACCTTTGTAAAACCTCCTGCAGCTGCTGAGAATGCACACGCAATTTAGTATTGCACACTATCCAAAAGTTATACAGTTCAGCATAGTTTAGTTTGATTAGGATGATATTGCACTTTAGGGTAGTTTCCAGGTGTGTGATAGTAGTTGTGTGCAGTGGCGGCTGGTCAATAGAGGGCGCTAGGGCGCCACCCCCCCTGGTGGAAAGTGTTTTTTTTAAATTTTCGTTTTAAAATAAACATTTTTAAAATAAACAATAACTACTTATTTGAAGTATGGGTGTGTTTAAATGCACAATAATGTGTAATATATGAAATATAAATCATTATGTTTGGGGTAAAGTTTCCTGTTCATCCCCTTCCGGTGTTGCACTCTTCCGTTCTGGGGTGCTAGAAAAAGTGCCCAAGGAGTGCAGCAGCGCAGCCAATTGCAGACCCGTTGCTGCCTTAAGATTTCGCATAGCAACCTAAATTTAGTCAATCAGTGTCCTCGAATCTGATGCCTCTGGGGCGCTGAATTTAGCACCCCAAGCCAGTGACGTAGAAGCATAGAACATGTTGTATGCGCCCCAAGCGAGTCAGACACTGGACAATGACGGACGTGAATTCAATACGACCTCTTCACCAGCTTCCATTTGAGAGGATGGAGAGCTTGGCCCTGATCAACCCGAAATAAATATTGCACAAAAGTCTTGCGAAAAAGGGAAAGGTCAACTTTTTAATATACAATTAATTAACATAAATACATCAATATGAAATTGACTGACTTTTCCACTGGTATCCTGCAGTTTGTGTTACATTGTATTGGGATGATTAGTCAAATTTACTGAATATGGCACAGCCACCTGCGTGAAGCTGGCCCCCCATGTTATTCAAAAATGATTAAAAACACTGCTATTCGTTTGTGTTACGTTTGTGCTGGTTTGTGCCGTACAAATTATAATTTGTGCTGTTAAGGGTTTTAAGCAATTAAACTTTACATTTTCTGGCCAGTGACGTCACTCAGCCCCCCATACTTGTCCAATTTTCCCCAAAACAGTCTCAATCGTTTGTGCTATGTTTGTGCTGATTTGTGCTGTTAAAAGAAACATTTGTGCAACTATGTTTTTTAAGCTATTTCACTTTATAGGTTACACGTGTGACGTCACTCAGCCCCCCATCAATGTCCAAATCTTCCCAAAATGGTCTCAATCGTTTGTGCTATGTTTGTGCTGATTTGTGCCGTTAAAAGAAACATTTGTGCTACTATGTTTTCTACGTTATTATGGTTTATAATCGCGTGACGTCACCAGCCCCCCATCAATGTCCAAAACTCCCCAAAATGATCTCAATCGTTTGTGCTACATTTGTGCTGATTTGTGCCGTTGAAAGAAACATTTGAGCTACTTCAGTTTTCACGTTATCAGGCTTTATTGGCTCCACGACTACAGCAGAGTGTTGAGGAAGACTATGATCTTTGACTACAGTGGCTTTGCGTGACGTCAGCATCCGCTGCTGCAGCCATCAGAATGAACTTGCCATTATAGTCGACAACTCAGGAGATTCGCTGGCATCTCCGCCCTTTGTCCACCAGTTGCCTGGCTTTTTCCTGAAGGTGAGTCAAATATTCGTAATTCGTCCTATATTCTTGAGTTTAAGCAAGGTCTAGGCTACCCCGTATTATGTTGGAGGCGATAAGCCTAAAATTCGTGAAGCAAATGTGTAGGCTTAGGCCTAACTACTGAGAATTGAGCTGGCAGTTGATTGTAGCCTAAGAGGTGTTTTCACCACCACTATAGGCAGTGTAGGCAGTGCCCCAGAGATAGGCTATTTCATTATTAACCAAGGCATTTAGACAATCATACAAAAAGTTGTTATGAATACCGACCATCCGAGGCTAACCTAGTGAATGGCATGAAAATCAGCTGTCAGTCAGATGTTCAGCACGTGACTGATCTGACTAAGCGAATCCAGGGTAGCTGCATGAGAGACTGTTGCCCTACAACTTACATGACATGCATAATCAGTGGTTGTCTTTCTGTAGGCTTCTGTGTGTAACATAACTTCAACTGTATAGATTAATTGCCATTGTATAAGTCAGCTAGGCCTATTTTTCTCAGTATTTGTCAAGATTAGATTTTTAAAAAATCATTTTTTTATGGATAACTTTGTGGTTGTAACATGGTAAACTATGTCAATTACTTCTCATTATTTCTGTTGAATTTGCTTATGGTTTACATAAAATGTGAAAAGGCTTTGTGTAGGAAAATACATTTTAATGACAATTTTACTTATGGAACATGTCATATTTTGATACAAATGCATTGTCAAGAACAACAGCTGTTAATGACATTAACGTGACTAATAAAACTGATTAACTTAATCACATTAATATGACTAATAAAACTCCAAGAATCGCACATTACAAACAACACAATCCAGCTGTCAGGAACAAGCAGATTGAGAATTGGCAGAACTGAATGATAGCCACAGTAACGAGGAAGATGCAGAACAGTTTTAGTCATAATGGTCCAGGATCATCATCATATCTCGGGTACATTCATAAAAACACCCTAGGATGCATTTTACACTTTAAGTTTTTGCTTGTAACATAAAAAACGTATTCCGTACAGTGCTCAAGATGCAACATGATTTCGTACAATTGACACTTGTGATGGAATTAAGCAATGAGCCACTCGGGTCCGTAGTTTACACTGATTTTAGAACAGCTAGGCCTAAACCTCCCTTAGCTGTTCTAAAATCAGAATAAACTACGGACCCGAGTGGCTCATTGCTTAATTCCATCACAAGTGTACGAAACAAATTGTACGAAATCATGTTGCATCTTGAGCACTGTACGGAATACGGTTACCTTACGTTACTGAAATTGAATTAACTTTTTTAAAACAAGAAACTTTATGGTTTAGATAAACCTTCACTGTGTTAACTGTGTTAAGTATCACTGTGTATTTATGTTTTTGTGTAAAACACGTGGTTTTATTTTGTGTTTTTCAGAAGCAGTGGAAACTCCTTTGCTGAGGTCATCATATCTCTCCCAGACAGAGAATGCCCTCCTACAGTAGGCCACATAGTGACCTAGAGCGCCCCTGTATGGCCCTGGCAGAAAAGCAACAATTCCCCTCAGGACGAATTCCTCATTGCCGCAGGTAATGTTCACTGGAAACTCATCCAGTGGATAGCCCGTCTCCTCAGCCGTTTCGATGAACAGTGCTGATCCAGTGGTGTATGTGTGGGTAACCAGTCCAGTACACAACAGAGGAAATGTGGCAGGATCCTCTGTCTTCAAGGTGCCGCAAGTGTCAGGTGTCACCAGAGGCCGTAAACACATTGAGGGTTGCAGCTGCACTCCTTCGAGAACTGCAGCCTGGAGCCCTTTGATGCCCTCTCTTTTTAGTGTGTTCACATCAACGGGTACTAGAGGAACTTCCCTGCGATGTGCTGAACTGCGACGGCAGCCTTGGTTGGAGCACTGGACCTCGGTCACCAGGCTAGGAGTGTGCCTCATCAGAGATGTCACTATGTAAGCAATGTTGCATGCTGCATTAACCTGCCTTGCCCCTGACCTCAGCTCGCTTGAGCTGAAAATGTTTAGCAGGAGTTCAGCCCTCTGTTTGAAGGTATCACACTGCATTCCCTTTGCCACAATGGTAGTAACAAGTTGGAAAATGTTTGTGTTTTGTTGATGACCGTGGATATAATCTCTGAAATCTGCACTGTCACAGAATGCACAGCAGAGACACTGACAGGATGAGTCAAATGCACATGTATTGGTTAGACTCACACGTGCCTTGCCTACCTTTATAGGCTTTGATAAATTGCCGTTTTGTAGGAGGCCAATTTGCGTTTTACTTTTTTTAGGAGCCGTGTCAACGTGAAGCCACTCTGGGCATGGAGTTAGATAGGACTTTCTCTTCTTTGGTGGTACAGCCAGGCCTCTCCAATTTTCCACGGGTTCCTCAATGTTTGGGTTGGCTTCTGTCTCGCTTTCATCATGATTTATTGAGGATGTGTCATCTTCATTTCTTTCTGCTCTTAGGATGTTAGCTGAGACAGCTGCAGAAGAAAGCCTCATCTGCCCTTCAATATAACTCAGGTGTCTGCTCACAAAACGGTCCAGGCGAATGGGTAAGTGATCATGTTTAAACAGGCCACGTTTCAAATTTTTGAATTCCGCTTCCACATGAGCAGAGCTAGCAGTTAGGTCACTGCCTTTGAAATGTGGCACCATCACACCAGTCCACAATGGCAGGTATGAGCACATCCTAATCACATGAGGGAGAAGCTCTGGAAGGTAGTGTAGATTATCCCGGTCACCACCTTGTGAGGCAAGTGTTTTGCTCTCACCACAGATGTTGGCAACCCAAGACTGCTTCCGTGTTGCAATCTTCCAGGGAATTCATGGATGATTCTTTGGCCATTTCATCAGCTAAGCATAGAGCAGGGTTGTGTTTGCCATCTGCAATTCTTTTTTTAAGATTGCCTTTGCAGACCTCTGAGATGACCGGTTCTCCACTCTCATCGTTCCCCTCCGACTCACTTAGGGCCACCACTGTAATTGACTGAATCAACTGCCTTGCATCATCAATTGACACACACTGCACCACCTGTGCCAAGGCTCTGACATAGAAGTCCTTCACCCGACTTCCCTTCTTCCTCAGGCATTCCCATTGAGTAATCATTTTAATGCAGTGTGCAACATCTACACGGAGGAAACAGGGAGGTAATGTTGATGAGGGATTTCCCAATAGTACCCCAAAGCACTCATTTATATAAGCTTTTAAATCTGGGTGAGGTGTGAAGGCTTTGACAAGAGCCCCTAGGATAGCAAGTGAGAAGTCACATACAGCCTCTTTAGGGACAGGAGCACCTCCTCTGTGCCACTCACTCAGCCAGTTGGCTATGGCAGGTATGTTGTGCCTCTCAGATAGCATCTGCACAACAGGTATGTGAACCCCAGACTCATCAGACAGAACACCTTGGTATAGGAAGATGTGTCCTGATCTCTCTGTTGGTCTGCTGAGTCTCTTCACTACTGTACCTGTGGCATCAAAACTCACACATGATCCACAGGCCTTTGAAAGGGACTTGTAAACCACCAACTGAGATGGAGTCCAGTAGTGGCAGAAGAACTTGTCTAGGCCAATGTCAAAAATGCTTCCACAGTGAGAGGCACTGTATTTCATCAGTTGCAATGAAAGGACAGGATCATTGTGCCCCAATTCCTTGTCCCCTCTCTCCTGTTTGGCCTTTCGCAGTGTGGATAGGCTGGGAAGGTGGCTTGGCTCGGGATCTCCCATTTCCATCATCTCCTTGGCTTTAGTCACTCGCCACACATGAGGAAGTTCTTTACCCTTCCAGAGCACCTCTGATACCTTAGACCTTTCTTCACTGGACAAATTGCGCTTTGATTTCCCACTGTGAAGGCTGTTATTAACATTCTCCAACGAACATTGCAGAACCACTGGTGCATTGTCTGCAGGCAAGCTCACTGCATGAATGTACAATTTTCCAGCACACTCAGTACAGTGTCCAGTGATAACAAGGCACCTTGATGGACTGTTTGGATGTACCTTTGCTCTCTTGAACTGAGTGTGCAAGGACATTTGATTGCATTCCATATTTTCTCATTTAGGACATGAGTCCAAGAGCCTCGTTTCAAAATAGTGTAATGTCTCTCACTGGATTGTGCCTCTGTGCTCCTATACACAGTTTCGTCAACAAATGTTTCTGTCCACTCCTGAAATGGAATGGTGAGTTGAAAGCTATTTTTTTTGGTGGAATCCAAATCGACATCTGAGGTTTGCCTTTCCTCATGGGCTTCATTATTGGCTAAGCCTAATTTTCCCCAAATATTGTGGCGATTCATTTTCACAAAAGTGTACAAGGCTTTGGCTGACATTCTACCTCCGAGTTGCTCACTGAGGTCTGTCCAAATGTTGTGAGAGGGCCGTGCAATATCCCACCCATCCACAATTTCATCCTTGGCTGCCAAGATGACATTTGTGACCTCATTGTTGTCACAAGATGGGGGCCTCGGCATCTATTGACCAAAAAAAAAAAAGTGATTAATTGCTTTCTTTTTTCACATCGTATGTATTTTTATTTCTTATGTTATTCATGTTTTGAGATTTCTGTGCTGCTTGCCTATTATTTTGTGTTATTAATGTGATTTCAGTTAAATAAATGTGATAAGTTCACTTACACCTGGGTTGGATGGTTTTCATTTAGATCACAACACCCTCTAGGGGTGCTTATTTAAAGGAACCGTATGTAAGAAATGTATTTCAATTAATCATAAAATGGCCCTGATATGTCACTAGACATTAAGAAATCATGCTCATTTCAAATACTTATATCACTGACAACAGTTGTCCGGCCAGAATATTGTCATTTAAAAAAGTGAAGTTGCAGCCCTCAACTGATGTTGATGTTTACATGTTGTGTTTTGGCCTGATGCGCCACCCTCCACCTATGTACTAATCACAAAGTCAGTAGTGTTTCGGCATCCGGGTTGCCAGCTCTGCTCTAGTTACGACAGCTGTGGTGTACACCGCTCTACAGCATTTTGAAAGTGATTGCAGTACCAGCTTTGGCCAAAATCCTACATACGGTTCCTTTAAATAGCGGGCAAAGTGCAAAGTCTGTCATACAAAGTTAATGCACCTGAACTAGCAATGCTGTGGGAGCATTGACTCATCAATGTTTGTGCTTAAGTTCTTGCCCATGGTGATCAATTAGACAATGGGTCTTACTTAGTTATTAAATTAACATTACGTACACTTTATTCTCATTGCACTTTGCCCATCTTTCAAATTAGGCCCTTGGTCTTCAGAAAAGTTGAATTAACTGACTTTGACAAATCTGAAGTATGCTATCTCAGCCCTGATGTTATCTTAATACAATTTTAGATATGCATTTGATTGAACATGAGGTTCATATAATTCACATTGTCAGCAAGTTTATTGAATAAAGTCACCAGGTATAACCAGTTATATCAATGTGACTGCGACTGTACAAGTGACATGTCAACATCCAATACAGGCTTTGATGAGGTGTTTGTATTTCTTACTTGATAGAGATGTTATGCAAAATGCAAAGAACTAGGCTACTGCCCTGCCTCTCTGTCTTAACCCCGCCCATTGGCACTGACGTGCCTGGGAGGTTGTCCTTTCTGTCCCCTGTTTGCCCAGGTGTGCCTGATTGGGAGGGGTATTTAAGACCAGCTCCGTCTGCGCTTGGGGCGGCTCTCCTCTTCCTCATTTTTGCGTATTTTCCACCACACTGACTTGCACTACACTTTTATCTTTATTGCTTCACCTTAGTTGCTGTTAACTTTATTTAATAAATTCCTTTATTATGATTTCAACACTGCGTTTGGTCTCCCCTTGATGTACATACTTTGAGCCAGTATGTTACAACACTGTATGTTCATTTAGAATTTCATATCGGCAACATGTCATAACAGGATCAGGAGCATGTTTACCACGGTGTTCACCTCTTCATTTAATAACTTTCTGTAAATGTTAAATTGAGTTTTCCTGAGATGTTCAAGGTTTCCCTGAAAAAGGAAAGGGGTCATCTGGGTAGCAGTATGTTGCTCAAAACCTGTATTCAAAATTGATTGTGCCTTGTCAGACGTGCAAGAAAGATGCATGCCATAAACACTGATTGGACTTTAATAACATAAATTGTGTGATAAAAGCACATACCTGTAATTCATAATTTTCTGCAGATGAATTAAAGAAATGGTGACTGTATAGTTAACCCTGATGATGAGTCTACTGTACCTCCACCCTAGTAGTGACCATTTTCCCTCCATTTAGTGGACTTAGCCTATCCCTAGTAGCTAGCTTGTTTTATCTGGCATTTTAACCATTTCTGATCAAATTTCTTGTAGTTCACAAAGTAATAACGTATAATAATAATAATAATAATAATAGTGTTATGTAGTGTAGTGTTGGCTGCATCTTACCTCTTGAAGATTAATTTTGTTCCTCAAAGCACAGGTGGTTGTCTTTATGCACGATGCACCGCAAGGCTACACAGTCCAGACTGGTGAAATAAGTTTATCACTCTTGTATGTACTGTAGGTACGCATCACTTCATACGTCCCCACAGAAACAAGGACTCTCATTAAGATTCCTTTGATGTCCATGGTCCTAATATACTGTACACATTCTCAATTTTCCATGTTTTAAAGATCAAGTTTACTGTAACTGAATACATTAATTCTGAATAATTACTTGTGTGGTAAAGCCACATGCCTTAGGTAGCCTAAGCCTAAGATAGCTATATTAAAATAATAGGTAACATTAACTGATTAACTGTATAGTGAACTTAATACAAATCAGACTGTGAGAGGTGAATTATCATGTTATTTATTGTCATTTTGGTATGATGTAGACATTGGAATTGAAAGGCAAGAGCCAAAGCTGACAAAGAATCTTATTACATTGATGCCATTGGTATTGGCCATTGGTAGTCCATGAAAAAGCTGCCAGGTTGGAGTGAGGTCAGCGTTGTATATTAAAAAAAAAAAAATTAAAAAAAATCTGGCGCTTCTGTGCGAATCTGTCCCAGGACGAACACAATTAACTACACTAATACTCCCGTTGCCTAACAACGGCTACGCTAGCTCTGCTCTGCTAGCTAGAGCATTTACACCCGTAGTATTTTAACACGTAATCAAACCATACATTCATTGGATGCAACAAAAGACAGACAACGTGGGCCCATAAGATGCATAGTGATATTAATAAAATACAGTAATGCACAAAACATTTTATCCATACAAAGCTTGACATGTATTGATTCCTGAGACTCTTAGCTTTCAAACCGTGCTTCCTGATATGGTGCATAGAATGGATGTACAGTACGAGGGGAGGGGAGGGGGGCACTGTAACGCGGTCGCTGCCGGAGGTGCCAGTCAGCTGAGTGACACTTCCAATTGCAATTGAAGCTCTGCAGCCGGGACTGGCACAATAACTGTAGCCAATAAAGCCTGATAACGTGAAAACCGAAGTAGCTCAAATGTTTCTTTCAACGGCACAAATCAGCACAAATGTAGCACAAACGATTGAGATCATTTTGGGGAGTTTTGGACATTGATGGGGGGCTGGTGACGTCACGCGAATAATAAATAAACCATAACGTAGAAAACATAGTAGCACAAATGTTTCTTTTAACGGCACAAATCAGCACAAACATAGCACAAACGATTGAGACCATTTTGGGAAGATTTGGACATTGATGGGGGGCTGAGTGACGTCACACGTGTAACCTATAAAGTGAAATAGCTTAAAAAACATAATTGCACAAATGTTTCTTTTAACGGCACAAATCAGCACAAACATAGCACAAACGATTGAGACTGTTTTGGGGAAAATTGGACAAGTATGGGGGGCTGAGTGACGTCACTGGCCAGAAAATGTAAAGTTTAATTGCTTAAAACCCAGCACAAATTAACAGCACAAATTATAATTTTTACGGCACAAACCAGCACAAACGTAGCACAAACGAATAGCAGTGTTTTTAATCATTTTTGAATAACATGGGGGGCCAGCTTCAGGCATTCGGCACAGCCCCAACTAGAATATTTTTCACCAGCCGCCACTGGTTGTGTGTGTTTGTGTGTTGTGTGTGTGTGTGTGTGTGTGTGTGTTTGTTTGTTTTTATGATGCTACTTCCTTTTATAACTTATTCATGTGCATATTTATTTTTGTTTATCTTTGGAGCCTGCATTTGTTTTTATTTTTATTATATTGTAATGCTGTTGTTGATATATTACTTAATATATACATTTTCATAGTTCTATGTTTATTTAATGTCAATTTTAAATATTTAATAAATAGCAAAGGTTCAAAGGTTTGAGTGGAACTCTGAAGCTATTTTGTGTGGGGAGGGGGCCTCCCTGACCATTTCTGCTTAGGGCCCCCAAAAGCTTAGCAGCGGCCCTGCTCGGATCACACCAATAACCAATCACTGGTTTGTGAGGTCGATTTGCCTCAACACCTCTCAAGGCATTCATGGTATTGTCTGATTACAGGGTACTGAGCATTGGTTTTTCCATAAATGAACAACAAGGCTTGCCAAGACATGTAAATAAATAGGAGATTTTAGCAATGTCCTTATGTGGCGCAAACATGGCACATGGCAGCTCGTTTTTTAATTAGATTACCTCGTGCCCTCGCCATTATGGGGCTCTTGTCGTTGGAGCTAGGTGAGTGAGACAATGGCGATTGTGATTATATTCAAAATGAGTTAGCTACGCATCTCGTGCGCACTTCACACATACACACACACAATAAAGATGTGCACTGCTACGGGCACTGCAAAACTACCCTTGTCTTCTTTACGGAAATGCTGACGGCAGTATTTTTCTTCTTTCATCTCACCCCCCACCATTTTACTGTACACTTTTAACACCGTTATGAATTATGTATCTGACTAATTAGGCCCATCGTCATTACACCACACGGTCAGCTGGAAATACACCCCCCTTCCTGTCCCACTCTCACTCCCACCCATCACAACCCCACCCGTCCCGATTCAAGTTTTAACATATAAAACGCCTCACGCTCTCCCTTCGTCTGGTGTGCAATATGGATAAGAGGGAGGACCGGGGGTGTTTGTTCTCGCCCTTTGGGGAGGTTGCACCGCATTGTGTATGTAGATGTGCTGCTGTGTGCGTGTGTGTGTGTGTGGTGGGGGGTTGAAAGCAAAAAACAACAAGATAACATGATAAAGCCTCTTGTGTTGGACTTCAAAGCGGTTTGGCTGAGTGAAAAAGAACAGAAAGAGGGAGGGAGGGGGTACAGAGTAGGCTCCTGTGTGGTTTCAAACCAAAGACTTGCCGGCGTACCTACAGGGGGCCCCTGGGTGTATCTTTAGAAGGGCACTGGGAGGCGGTTGTCATGGGATTAACACACACCAGGCAGGATGTGGTGGATAAATAAACACAAAGGCACATTATAATCGCTTGCTCATGACATTTTTTGTATCCCTGCCATCAAAGCACACACGGAATTCAAAACAATTCTGACACCCCCCCCCCCCCCCCCCCCATAACGTTGTGTTGCTTAAATGGAAATATCAGATGCACCTTGTTTTCCTCCCGCAAAGCCGTTCCATCCTGCCCCTCGTAACAATCCCTTCTCCTGACTTGCTTGGAGTGGAGGGCACCTGAAGTGACGGCCCCCTTTCTCCATGCCGCACCCCGCCATCCTAGCCGTGGTTAGCACGGGAAATATATCCCTGGGTGTTACAGTCGCATAAACCCCCTTAATCCCGGGCACACCACTACGTAGCCCACCCGCTCAAGCAGTCCGCCACGCCATGAATCTGCTGAGCATCTATCGATCCACATCCTGTGTGTGAGTGTGTTTGAAGCCTGTCTCAGAAAATGGCACATATCACACAAGATTCAGATGGGACTTGAATATGCATGTACTCACACACACACATGTATTACCGAGTTTGTGCTGATATGACATGAGGGATGTTCATGCTTTGTGATGATGCTACAGGCATTAATAATACACTGCCTTGCCTTAAATGTATGTGCACACACAAACACACACACACACACACACACACAAAGCAGTGGGAGGCAGTCTAGGGACAGACTTTGCACTGTGAATTCTCCGGCCTCTCATCGATCAGGGGCTTCAATAGTTCTCCATTGATCCTTCCTGTTCTCTGTCTTCTAGAGATCGGGTCACATGACCACTGTGGCCCCCTCAGCCCTGCGATGCTGCCTTTCATGCTCAGCCCATAAAAGGCAGCATTCTGGTCGATTCGTCTGATTCTGGGTAATTCGGTGTTTGGGTGTGTGTATGTGTCATTTCCTTTTTAGTCAGACACTTAAACGACTTACACTTCAAAATACACTGCTGTATTTTGATTGTGTACCCGTGTACCAAGTCTAAAAGAAAGTTGTAGCCAAGACTTTGGTGAACATTTCGGTATGCAGCTATCAGTAAGGCTAGCAAGTTTATGCTCAAGAAAAACAGGGATATCCAATGAATCACTGCCCAAATGGTCTGGGGCCGAATGTCGAAACCTAGATGGCTAGATGGATTCTAGGCAGTGGTGGCCTAAAGTTTAGAGAAGTGAGTTTGTGACTGGAAGGTCGCCGGTTCAATCCCTGGACCAGCAGGATGATTCTGGGTGGGAAAAGTAGAAAAGCAGCACTTGCCCCTTCCTCATTACCACCACTGAGGTGCCCTTGAGCAAGGCCCTTAATCTCACCTGCTCCAGTGAAGCTCCTCAGTGGCCAGCAGGTCAGGCTGTGGTTGTACTGGGCAGCTTTCCAGGTGTGAATGTGTAACTGTGTGAATGTGATCAGGGTGTTCCTGCAAACCCCTGAGTTGTTGTATGAGAATGAAACTAATATCTGATACTTATGGTTGATGCTACAGCGATTTGAAGAAATCGAGTTTAGCCACGGCAAAGTTAAATACTACACGAAATGGTAAAATAGGACCTGGGGTGCGTTGTACTTAAACAATAGACATATGTTAACAATGTCAAAGTGTTTTAGGCAGTAGTTTCACTTTAAGCATGAGGCATCTTGCTCTCGGATGCCTGCAGGTTAGCTGTGGACATTGAGGATCGAACATTCCGACTGGGAGTCGAACACACTAGCCAGTGGCCACTACACTGCCCTGTTCCTTTTGTGCTGTGTCTGGAAATAAGTTCGATGTTTTGACTTAAGGTTACATGTTGGGGTGACTGCAGCACTTAAAGGTAGGGTGGATTATGATTTCCTGCAGCATTTTTTTACCATATTGCTTAAAATCTCCTTCACACACAGATTGAAACCAATGAATTAAATGATATGACACATACACCGAAAAAAATACTAATCTGTGGGATGGGCAGGACTGAAAAAACTCCATCCAATCATTATTAGCGTTACGTTCAAGATGTTTGGATGGTGACTTGTCTATCAAACTCAACTGCCATTTGTCCCTCCCCCCTCCCTCCTCTGCGCGTACTCCTCTTTGGGCACGAACGAATCGCGCACCCTCAGAGGCTTGGCTACTGGCTGGTTAGCTGCATATCAGATAGCACGGGCTGCTGAAAGAAAACAAATTATATAGTTAAGTAAAATAAGCTAACACGTTAGCGTCGTTATGGCAGAAAAGGTGCCAACGAAAAAGTATATTTTGAGAAGGCTACAGCCAAGAAAAAGGCTGACGAAGAGCGCAACAAAACGAGAGTGTGCATCGGTGCGGCATATGATCGGTGGCGTCAACTGAAGCAACAGCGAGGGCTGCAAAGCGACGCCATGGTGGCCCTATTCCTGCTTGATAGGTAAGATAGCATTATGTCTTTTATGATTATTTGATTTTATGTTACTAGCGTAACAAAATTATCAAAATAAAAACTGAAAAGTCCAACTTCTAATCTAATGTACTGATAAATATAACTTCAAACAATCATCATATTCGTTGTTTATGTTCATTATGATGTTGTGAGGACTTTTCTTACCTGTGAATGAGCCATGAGAAAAGCTTAGCGCAAGTGTAGCACTCGTGAACCCTCGGGAACAAGCGCTGCGCGTTCCTGTACTCTGGAGGCGTGGCTTCGGGGGGGGAGGCCGAGGAAAGGGGTTTGGACTTTTTAACTGTTTTTTTTCTAAATGCTGTGTGCTCAAACCGTTTTTCCAACATCCTCCACCCTACCTTTAAGCAGTACATCGATTAAATGAAAGGCGCAACAGCACCACAACATCCACCTGTTGTGGCCCTCTGGTAAATTGACGAGCGGGGCCCAACCTCTCTAGCTTAGCTTTGATTCTAATAAACATCGAAACCTTGTAATTGTTCTACTTTTGAAAAGTTTGTTATAGCAAAAAAAGCAGATGACCACCCTCTTGTCTACATTTGGTGTAATGACACGTTGCATTGGAGGTGCAGAAGTATGAATCTAAAACTGTTTGCAACATTGTTGCCTGGGTGTGTGCGTAGGATTTGGACAAACCACGCAGAAGCATGTTGAGTGTGTGGTACCTGTGAGTTGATGAGCAAATGAAAATGCTTGACACTATACCATTCTAAATCTGTGCATTGCGTCTCTGTTGCCACACAGGTGCCAGGCAGCCCCCAGTATGTGGTACAACACCATCATAGAAACAACAACACGCTATCAGACTGTTGATGTGTGCTTCCCTAAAGATGGATCTCTGTGACTGTGTTTGTGTGTGTCGTATGAATGCATACTCTCCCATTCTGCCTGCTTCTATTCTACACTGTAAAATGATTCCTTGTATATTGACAGTAAGTTACTGGCAGCACGGTTGCCAGCAAGTTGCTGTATTTCGATTTACAATAAACTACTGTAATTGTACTGTAATGCAATTTACAGTATATAGAACAATACTATATTACTACAAAACAGTATTTTACCCTATTTGGTCTATTTCTACTGTATTTTATTATATTGTATTGTACTGTAATATCCAGTTATATTAATATTGATATATTACTGCTAATTATTACTAATTATAATATTTAGTAATAATTATTACTGGCAGACCCGGTGACAGCTAGGAGAGACTGCTGACATTTGGGAAAGACCAGAACTGGGGTGTGGAGGCTTGGCAGGCTGAAGCAGAGCCTTCGCCAGGAGGAACCCATCATCAATCGCTATTGAAAGATATATTACAAGATACCCCCGGGATCGGACAAGAGCAGGCGAGGGTGATTGACCTTCAGGACAGAACATTGTTATGACCACCCATGACAGACAATCGACTACTGAACAGCGAAGCGATTTAGCCTGGGTCTGCAGATGTGGGAAGATATGCAAAAACGAAAGAGGTCTGAAGATACATCAGACAAAGATGAAGTGCTCGCAACCTACCAGTAATGTGCAACGCACAGGGCAACCTGGTGAGATGGAAGGGAGGCCGGGGCAGGATTCAGTCCCCAGAATCTCCAGGCACGTGACGAACAGGGGGACAGGAATAGTATCGCTGATGTACCAGAGGAGACAAGGCACCAGAGGGAGAGCGAAGACACTCAGGACACAAGTCTACCTGCGCATTACACCTGTGAAGGAGATGCCCGGAATGGGCCAGTGAACTGGCATGCTGCAGCAGCAAAGAAAGAATGGGAGATGTTTGATCATGACGTGGACCAGGTGCTGGAAGCAGCCATTGCAGGAGACGTGGGGAAAAAGCTCAGGGCCATGTCTTCAATCATCTGGAGCATAGGGACTGATCGCTTCAGGAAGGAGCTGGAAGCCAGATCGAACACCCAGCCAAAGGAAAACAGACGCCTGAAGGAGATAGCAATCCTAAGAGGCGATCTGCGGAGGCTGAAGAAGGCTTTTTGTGAAGCGACAGAGGTTGAGAAACCAGCACTCACCAAAATCCAAGACAACCTGAGGGAGCGCATTAAGATCTTTAAGAGCGCTGAACTAGGTGCAACCGCAGGGAAAGAATGCGATAGACGAAGGAAAGTGTGGACTTCACCAAGAACCCATTCAAATATCTGTCGAAACTTCTGGGTAACAAAAGAGCAGCGAGGAAAGAGGAGCCCCTTCGTCAGGTCCACAGTGACCCAAGAAGGAAGGACAGTTTGGAGGAGATGGAGAAACTCATCAAACCAGCCAAACCAACTATCCTCTTCGGTGCAGAGGACCAAGCTGGCAGGAAGTCAACAACTTTCTCATGAAGGTCAGAGGAAAATCTGCCTCAAGGCCAAATGGAATTCCATACAAGGTGTACAAGTATTGCAAAAGGCTCAGAAGACGACTCTGGAAGCTACTGAGGGTGGCATGAAGGAAGAACCTGGTTTGTTGCTGAGGGACGCTTCATCCCGAAGGAGGAAAACTCCACAGAGATCAAACACTTCCATACCATCTCACTCCTCAACGTGGAAGGCAAAATCTTCTTTTGGATTCTGGCAAGGAGGCTGACCATTTTCATGTTGGACAACAACCATATGGACACTTCAGTTCAGAAGGGTGGAGAACCGGGGGTACCTGGCTGTCTTGAGCACACCAGTGTAATCTCTAAGATCACTGAGGAACCATGGTGACCTGACAGTATTGTGGCTCGACCTAACCAATGCCTATGGTACGATACCCCACAAGCTAGTGGAAATGACACTGAAGACCTATCATGTCCCTCAGTGATTACAGAAGCCCTTGCAGTGCTACTTCGACAAGTTCAATATGCGTTTCACCTGCGGGAACTTCACCACTGACTGGCAGAGACTGGAGGTTGGTATTGTCACTGAGTGCACAATCTCGGTGATCCTGTTTTCTGCAGCAATTAACCTCATGAAATCAGCAGAGGAGAGAAGTAATGTCGGGGTGCAGTACTGGCAAGCGGCATCCAACAGGCGCCCATCAGGGCATTCATGGACAACCTCACCATTACCATTCAGTACCTGAAGGGAGATGGATTTCAGAGGACTTGGTCGAGCTCACCAATTGGGCAAGGATGGAGTTTAAACCTGCAAAATTCAGAAGCCTGGTACTAAGGAGGGGGCATGTCCAGGATCGGTTTCGCTTTATGATCACATCATGAGAGAACATCATCCTAACGGTCTAAGAGAAACCGGTGAAGAGCTTGGGTAAGTGGTACAGGGTGGACCTCAACAACAAGCAGAGTGTGAAGGAGATGCTCATTCAAGCTGAAACCTAGATCATCTCTGATGATCTAGGTTTCTTGCACACCTGACTATTTCAATATTACATAAAGATTAGGTACCTCCCCTGTGGCCCTTTCCTCAGCTCCCCACCAGCTGGACATACCGTTACACTTATGCAGCACATGTACTTTTGAGACAAAATGATCTACAAACTAAATCACTGACTTGAGGTAGTTTACACAAATTACAAATAACAATCTTAAAGTAACAAATCAAAGAAAACAAGTAAACAAGGTTCATCTCAGTCTTCATCTCGGCAGGATGTGTACGGGGGTGTTTGGGTGGTTTAAATCACTTGTCAGTGATTGTAAACTGTGGCTAAGGATAACTTAACTAACGTTAAAATGTATCTGATGTTAACTTGAAATAACTTGACAAAAGCAACAACTACAAATGTACCAATTATTTTAGTATGAAATAACGTTAGTGTATTTCTTTTCACATACAAATCAAGATTTGCAATTTAATGTACAATTGTTTTGAGAGGTTAGCCACTTGCTATGCACACTAAAGCCACAAGGTTAGCTAGAAAATTACTCAGTGTGGGAGGAGATTGCAATGTTATCTGGCTAACATTGCAGTCTCATCACACACTAAAAAAAACGATGTTGCAGTACACTAAAACTCTTAAAAAATCATGATAGTTTGCATGAAAAACAAAATAAACCCAACTTACCGAACTTACAGAAAGCCACCTTGTTGCAAGTGACGTAATAATAATGACAATCATGAAAAAGCCCCTCTGTAATAACAATCAACCTATACATACACCCTGATTGAACCTATGAATTACTTTTGTTAACTTTGAGGAAGCCCCTCTCAACTGTGATTGAATCCAGAGACTGTGATTGAATCCAGAGACAATGGGTACTGTGTTCTGCTATCTGCAATCACATGACACAGTAGCCTGGCCCTATGACCACAAGGGGGTATCAATATAGATATTCCTAGAATGGCCTTTAGAAAGTGTATATTCTCTGTGTTGGAATGTACGAATCAGTGGCTTCATGAACCTACTCCGGATTGCATGTATGATTGCTCTCTGTAATAAATATTTTTACTATTATACTTTATTCATTCTCTTCATAAAAATGGAACACCTTCACTCCAACAGCGAGCTGAGAAATAACTCGTCACTTGGCGAGCTAGGCAGGAGGATCCGACTTCGGATTCTATAAATGTATAAATAAAATTGATGCCGGCATCCGATGCTCAATCAAATGGTTTAAAGCAGTAACATATATGCTATTCGACAAATATGTCCGTGAGTTAATTTGCCCCAGTAGGATTATGGGATTATATGTATTTAAGCATCTATGAAATGTTAAATAGTTATGCATTTAAGCGTGCCTTGAATGGCTATAATATGTATTTGAGCATCTACATATTTTTTATAGTTATACATTTGAGTGTGCCTTGAATGGTTATATGTTTTTGAGCGTCTACACATTTTTTATGTATTTGACTTTGAGCCGAGGAGCAGGGTGGTTAGCATTTTTTATGTATTTGAGTGTGTCTTGAACGGTTATATGTATTTTAAGCCTGTCAATTTTTCAATAGTTATGCATTTGAGCATGAGAAGTATATTTTATGCATTTGAGCGTGCCTTGAACGGTTATTTTTTACAAGTTTTAAGATAGGACGTCTACGGGCTCCCTTCATTTCCACCATTCCAAAGACCCATGAGCGTCTTCTCTTCTTCTGCTGTCTTCTACTTCGCCCCTTCTGCTGTCTTTTGAAGTAATGTTCTTGTCAATGTCATGTTACTGAATTTTTTTTTTTTTTTTTAATGTAACCGATGTAACATTACATGCAGCTGTAGTGGTAACATCTCTGTGTTGTTACCAGCCAGCAATGTATATGAAATTCGATATGTATGAATGCATGGCACTTGGCGTCGCAATCCCTTCAACAAATCCCTGAGAAAAGACCGGAAAGTGCATCAGGCCTTCTAGTTGATTAACTGTCTCTGGCTAAAGTTATCTACTGTTAGAAGGTATCCCATGTGCTAAAAGGGAATACAGCTTGTTTAAAACAATTGACCATTGACTTGACTTTGACATCATTTATTGTTTAATTGTCATCATATTCGATATGTATTTAAATACAGAGTCATGCCAAGGACACGAATTACCACAAGAAAGACTAACGAGCACAAACCCGCCAGATGAGCCAGTGCAGTCAGATAATGAAGGTAATTTAATGTTACATAGTAAAGGACGAAATAACCGTAAACATGTGTTGTTTGTGTGCCATCAATCGGTACTCCTACTAGTTGTGTTTTATATGACATGAGGCAGTATTACCATGAGGGTGGATCAACAAGACCTGAAATTAGTGTAACATCAAATCATGCATTTTGTGCGGATTGCACATTGGACATTTTGCTTATTTTTAGTACGGAAGATGAACTTAAGGTTCATTGAGTGGAGCCACTGGCTTAGAAATGAGCACAGGAAGGGCATTCTTGGATGCATATGTAAAGATATTTATTGCATGTAAAAGGGACTAATCCATTACAAATTATAGAGTAAGAGCCAGGTAATGCCATGGAAACAAACAAGGCTTCCTTTTACAGTGCAGTTTCAGTTTACTTACCAGGTAAATTGGCATGTTTTGCGTAGTAACATTGCATTCTATATATGATACAAGTTTGTGTTTATTGCATGGAAAAGGGACTAATCTATTACAAGTTAAAGGGTAAGAACCTGGTAATACCATGGAAACAAACAAGGCTTCCTTTTACAGTGCAGTTTCAGTTTACTTACTGGGTAAATTGTCATGTTTTGCGTAGTAACGTTGCATAATATATATGGCACAAGTTTGTGTTTATTGCATGGAAAAGGGACTAATCTATTACAAATTATAGGGTAAGAACCTGGTAATACCATGAAAATGAACAAGGCTTCCTTTTACAGTGCAGTTTCAGCTTACTTACCGGGTAAATTGTAAGAACACCTGCAAGAACGTACACGGTATTTAAGAAGATGTACCATGACACTAGAGGAAAAACTGTTCCTGGGAGGGTTGTTACCAGGTAAGTGTAATAAACTGTAATAAACCCTTTATAAATGGGTGTAGCTATGAAGAATAACTATGCAAGAAAAAGTACTTTCTTGGAAAGTACTAACTTTCGTACTTAATTTTGAGATGGTACTTAATTAAACTTGGGCTGTTGCCAACATAAACCTTGAATAACTACAAATATAACTTGACTTGATGATTATAGATTAATAGATGAGGTGTTTCTAAGAATTGGTTTCCTACTTTCATAGGAGGTGTGCAATTATATTCCACTATTACCAACCCTTTCGCTATTTACAGCAATCCTGTATTATGTCCGTGGTATATTACAGCAAAGTTATAGCAAGCCTAAAATATACTGTAAAATATTCCTTAATAAAAATTACCCAGAATGTAATATAAACAAAGGTATTTTACTGTAATTAAGAAATGTGGTATTATACTGTGGGATTTTAAAGTACTGTGCTGCAAAATCTACAGTGACATCTAAGACTGTACATTTGGTTGGTCTGCAGTCGGAGGGAGGGTGGAGGAGAGCTGTGTTCACACATATGGATGCAGGGACACAATCACTCATAGAAGGAGAATGTGTATGGAGGAGTGTGTATGTGTGCATAGGGACGGGGGTGCCTTGGACTTATCCAGAAGGCTGAAAACAAAGTCGGTGTGTGTGTGTATGAGTTCAGTGTGTTTTATTTGGCACTTCATAATAAAAATGCCTTTTCAACACATTGACAATGTCCTCAAATATTCCAATATCGCAGGGCTCATCTGGATAAGCTGGCAGAGAACAACCCTGGCTCTGCCCGCTCAGTCCAGTCATGCTACGAGACACGCTGGATTTGCTCCAATCGCCACATGGACACATGGCAAGCCGTCATAAATCAGAAGAGGGTTGTTATGATGTGCGCGGCACAAAAGGCATCAATTGATTGCCTGGGCAGGTGATTTGCGAGCACCCCCCCCCCGCCTAAAGGCTCTCGGGAGAATACACACAACTTACATACAACTATATGTGTCTGATGATGGGTGTGCACATCAGACTCGAAGCCTGCAGTATGTGACACGTCTGTGTGTGTGTCAGGTTTCATAGGGTAAAGTCAATCGTGTTTTATAAGAATCCATGCTGACATCTGTACTGAAGTGAACTCAGATGGAAAATATAGTGAGGTTTGATGAACACCTCGCTCTCACCTCAGAATAGAGGGCAGGACACAAACACACACGTATGCTAACATTGTGCACATCCATGCATGATGACCAACTCCAACCAATGGCCTATACATTAGGTTTGAAGCTGTTGTAAATGTCAGTTTGAAAATAAGCTAGTTTTTAACTTTTCACCATAATGTAATAAAGTAGTTTCAAACATCAGGCCCAAAACACACATCCCACATTTCTTGGAAATGTAAGCGCCCCAAGCGCTTTAATTTCAGTGAATCAAACTCAGCTGAGTATATTTTGGCGAGCTTGGCCTTTGGGAAACAATGATGGCTGAGGCTGAGATTTTTATTTAGACAATGTGCCAAACACATCGCACGACTCCAGGAATTGCTAGTTTATTCTACGTACCCAACACCCAGAAGGCACTCTGAACATAATCGTCTGTGTCCTGGTTCTACATCGTCAGTTGGTCAAGTTACAATGGTCTGTGTCAGCGCTTACTTTGTAAATCAGGAGGTCCCAGAACACAGAGAGGCTGCTGTTCCAGCGGGTCAGAGGGGTAAAAAAGTCATGGAACGTATCAAAACTCCATATGTGACACCTAAGTGCTAGCTGTTAAAACTAAACAAAACTGTCATCACAAACGCATTATTTTCTACAATGACCACTGTCCACCTCCGACAGCTGCGGGCGGTCCTGGGGGAGTTGAGGAAGGCCAGACTCACGGCCAACCCAGCCAAGTGCCGCCTGGGTCTGGAGGAGACGTCATACCTGGGTTACCAAGGAGAGCGGAGAGGAGGAGAGTTTCTTGGTCTGGTAGGGTACTACCAAAGGTTTATCCCCGGCTTCGCCACTCTGGCCAGCCCCCTAAAAGGCCCTGCCAGACCGTGTAACCTGGTCGGAGGCAGCAGAGAGGGCCTTTGATAACCTTCTATGAGCCCTCTACTCGAAACCCATCTTAATAACTCCTGACTTCTCTCTGCCCCTAATAGTCCACACCGACGCATCCGAAGTGGGACTGGGAGCGGTACTATCGCAGGTCCGGGCGGGAGAGGAACACCCAGTAACCTACATTAGTAGAAAACTCCTCTCGAGAAGAACTACTCCACCGTGAGAAGGAGGCCCTGGCCATCAAATGGGCCCTGGACAAGTGGAGATACTACCTCCTGGGCAGGGAGTTCACACTCGTCACCGACCATGCGCCACTCAAGTGGATGGCCAGTGAGAAGGACTTGAATACACGGGTGACGAGGTGGTTCCTGGCCCTCCAGGATTTTAGGTTCCAGGTGGACCACCGGCCGGGCAGGGAACACGCCAATGCCGACGCTCTGTCCCGCCGAGATGCTTGTCTCTGGAGACAACCAGAGGCTTCAACCAGCGGTGGAGGAGTGTGGCAACCCGGTCCCAACACCTTGGGCCAGGCAGCCCAGAGGAGAGGTGGTGGATGGCATATACCGTCAATATCCACCAGCCGGCGCCAGAGAGCGTCTATTGCGACACACTAATCAGCGCAATGGGGAACACCTGGAGAGGAAGACCAGGTACCATTAAAAGGCTGGATCAGGGCCGTGTTCTGATATCCGTACTACCCGTACTTAGTGTACTTAGTTTGAGTACGTAGGGTGTTCCGATTATGATCGCGGCAAAAGAAGTGTACTTGAAAGGACCCGTATGTGTACTCAAAAAGGCCAAAATGCTGAGTGTGCAACGGTGTACACTATGCGTACTCAACGGCAGCCATCTTAGCTACGTAGCGGAAGAGGCGGAGCCGCGCTCAGAGAACGTCTAATGAATTCACGTGTTTGGCGGGTGACGCGGCTGCGCAGCTGATGTCATTTCCGTTAAGTGCGCCACAGAGTATTGCATTTGGAACAGCACTAACATCTGAAGCTCTGCATACCTATTGAGTACGGATAGTGTACTATGTTTAAGTGTACTCATGGAAGTACGGATATCGGACCACGGCCCAGGTTTCTCGTGGGAGAGGGAGCTGGAAGCATGTGTGGACCAGGGAACCTCCAGGACCCGATTTGGACGGGCGACCATTGGATCCAGCGGACCCTCTCCCAGCATTCAAGTGGGAGCACACACGGCCGGACGACGTTGGCCCTGACTCTTCCGTGGCTCACGGAGCCACTAGTATGATTTTAGTTTTTCCCACGTTGGGCACCGACCCATGCGTTTTCCGTTGATACCTGAATAAAACGCCTCGTTTGGCATTAAACGGACCTTGATGTGTGGTGATTACTGTGTGGTATAGACATTCCTGGGGCCGGGTTGCCACAAGTCACACATTCATACTTGCACCAGCATTTACACTTTTTTTTTTTTTTAAACACTCATATAAGCCGTCACAATTCTATTTTTTTTTAAACACCCACACGCACGCAAGCACAATCACACATGTTCTTTTTTTTTTTTCGGCGAGCAACTTTGCTATTCAATTTAACTTAAACTGCAGGCCACTGCCTGCGAGACAAGCTATCAGTTACAAAAATTACTAGCTCCTTTACAGAGTCAGAAACACGAGCTAGGAAAAATAAAGTAAAGCAGGAATGCATAGTGCATACTATACCTACTACAAGGTTTAAATAGCCTTATCTATTTAATGTTTAACAGCGCGTCAACTGTAAGGGTTAAACTAAGATTCTCTCAACAAGCGTAACGGAACAGTAATTAAAAATTCAAATTCAAAGTTGGCGCTGTCAATTATTACATCTAGATAATGCGTCAGCCGATACGTTATCTTTTCCACGCACGTGGACAATTTGAAGTAAAAACGGCTGCAAAATTAAACTCCACCGCATGAGCCGTTGGTTTGAATTATACATGCGGTTGAGAAACATAAGTGGGTCGTGGTCAGTGTAGATGGGATGAGACAACCCACCCAAGTAAACTTCGAAATGTTGAAGGGCTAAGACAAGAGACAAGGTCTCTTTCTTGATGGTCGAATAATTTCGTTGGGCACTGCTGAACTTTTTGGAAAAGTATGATACAGGGTGGTCGAGGTCATCAGCACCACGCTGTAAAAGGACAGCTCCCACTCTGAAATCGCTCGCATCCACGGTCAAACTAAAAGGACTATTGTAATTGGGAGTGGCGAAAACAGGAGTAGAGAGCAGAAGGCCCTTAACGTTCTCGAAGGCTTCTGACACGCCTCAGACCAGGATAGACGACAGAAAAGCTCCCGAAGCTGCTGGAGATGAACAGACCACGATTCAGTGTATAAAATCAGATCATCCAAATATGCTGCACACCCTGTCATGCCCTTAGTTATGATGTTCACCAGCCTTTGAAAGCAAGCTGGTGCGTTACGCATCCCAAATGCCATGACTGTATACTGTAGGAACGAGTCAGGAGTGACAAAAGCAGAGATCTTTTTGGCTCGGTCCGTCAGTTGAACCTGCCAGTAACCTTTTAGGAGGTCCAGCTTAGTGACGAACCTCACGGAGCCAACACGGTCAACACAGTCGTCCAGTCACTTTCCTTTTTTAATATTTTACGTTTCATCGGATTAACCCTGTACGGATGCTGTTTAATAGGAGAGGATGTCCCGACATCAATTTCATGTTTTAGCACTGAGGTTACGGTTGGAACATCTCCTGTTAGGTCTGGAAAATCACGGATCAAAGCAACGTCATCTTTTTCTGTGTCGGTTAAATGCGGTAGCTGCTCCTCGAGAATAGCCAACATTCCGGAATTTTTTAAGCGACCCATGATAATTGACCGTGAGGGGGCCGCAACGCTGTCTTTGTTCGCGGTCAGTGCAGCGAGCAGAGTGGCAGAGTCGTTGTACACAGACTGGCTGGGTGAATCACAAACAAAATATGGCTTAAGCATATTGATATGGCACACCCAAGTGTGCTGTCGCCTGTCTGGAGTGGAGAGTACATAATCAAGGTCAGACAATTTTTCTTTTATTGTATATGGCCCACTGTATCTGGGCCGTATACAATAGGCACAGGGAGCAGCACAAGTACCTTGTCACCAGGCACGAACGAACGAGACCGTGCTTTTCGGTCATACCAGGTTTTCATTTTAGACTGCGCACCTTGGAGGTTTTTCCGGGCGAGTTCACGAGCTCTGTGTAGCCTGGAACGGAAGTCATTGACAAACTGCACACCACTATGAGAGCTAGGTGCACTTAACCACTGTCCTTTCAACACAGCTAACAGAGTGCACACGTTATGGGAAAACAACAATTCCATGGGACTGAATCCAAGGGACTCTTGCACGACCTCCCGTGATGCGAAAAGCAGCCAAGGCACAGCCTCCTCCCAATCTCCACCGACTTCAAGGCAATACACTAATCCGGCGAAACAGGAAGTAAAGCAGCGCCGCCATTACTGAGGTGCTGGAAACCATGTGACTTGCCGTGCTTTGCTAAGGTCCCGTAGGCGGTTGTTGCAGATGCGAAATGTTCTTCTTTTTCTTTTGTAAAGTTTGCGAAGTGTTGATGAGATTGTAAGTATTTACAATTATGTAATTTGCAACCTCAGTTAATCCATAACAGTACTGAATGAAGAATAAACACCTGAAATGGATGTGTGCGTGTGTGTGTGTGTGTGAGTGAGATATGGTTAATTTTGTATAGATTATCCTTAGGCTAAAGAAGGTCACATTATACCAAATGTTAATTTGTATTTCAACAGAAAAATCAACAAAGCAACCAACAGTTTCGGACAACAATGTAGATAAGTTAAAATGTACAGGTTTAAACTGTGAACAAATGTCGAACTCTTGATATGTGTATTACCGGTAAGTTGTCATGTGAAAGTACATTAAAGTGTAATAGCTACTTGAGCCCACAAATGTTCATGACCCTCTGTGTGCAATTCTTGTTGCTACTGCTGGTAGCAGATACTGAAAGTACACCCTCTTCAGGTGGCAGATGAGCTCATCTGTAATGGCATGTAGTATCTGGCCAATCCATCCGGAGCTCATGTAATTCTGACCTTCAATCAGTGCCCTGTAGTTTGCGTTCTGAAGCTCAGTGCATGCCAGACGATTAATAAAATAATCCTGAATACCTGTAAGTACATGTATTTTACTGCTTCAACTGCTACAACTGGTCGTGGTTAATAGCTATTTGCAACTTGTGAACATATTAGCAACACAGCTAGTAATGACAGCTAGGTTCTATTGTTGTCATCAATACACATCTTAATACATTATGTTGTCAATAAATTACCTTCATCGGTAAGTTTTGGCCACTGCCTGATGTCATCTATCCAGTTTTCCATGTTATTGTTTATACCTGTCACTACGAGCAGTCTGCGAGCAGGATGCTTTCACTGAAAATCCATTAGAGGGCAGCGGCAAGTCGCATTTCAGCACCGCAACAATGGCGGCAGGCAAAGATGGCTGCGCCCATAGATTTCCCGGCGGATTTGTGTATAGGCCCACAACATGGCCTTGAACGATTGGTGATAGCGCTCTAAAGCACCCTGGGACTCCGGATGGAAAGCGCTAGAAGTGCGATGCTTAATGTGGAGTGACTTCATGACTAGTGAAAACATTTTAGCAGTGAAATTCGTTCCCCTATCACTCTGAATGATCCTTGGCAGACCAACAAACACAAAGAACTTTAATAAAGCCCTAGTCACGGATCGTGTTGTGATTTTCCTTAGAGGAATAGCCTCCGGGAAATGAGTGGCAGTACACATCACAGTTAGTGAATATTGGTAGCCGCTCCGCGACCGTGGTAGCGGACCCACACAATCAATTATTATACGTTCAAAGGAATCACCGATGGCAGGTATTGGTTGCAAGGGTGCAGGTGTAATTGCCTGGTTCGGCTTGCCACCCACCTGGCAGACATGGCACGATTTACAATACCTGGCAACGTCATGCTTCAAACCTGGCCAAAAGAAGTGTTGGAGTATACGATTATATGTTTTTGTCACGCCCATATGACCGGCTACACTATCATGCGCAACACTGAGAATCTCGGTCCTATACTCAGTCGGAATTACAATTTAAAAGACAGTGACTCTTCGTTAAGGCGCGGTCTCCACATTCTCCTTCTTCTGCCTTTCAAAACACACTGCAGTAGGAGCGTCCAATATTGCTTAGGCCACTCTAAAGTAATTGCAACCCGTTCGAAATGAGGAAAATATTTCTCCACCTCTTTACTAGTGAAGTCAGGAACCATTTTAATATACCGACTGACTTAAAACTCATCACGCGGCACCACTTGACCACCACTTTTTTACATAAACAGTCTCATAAAGACGAGTCCCTCTCTCGCCCTGTCGTTTCTCTTCTGTCTGTGGATTACTACAATGGGGGGAAAAGGGCCAAAAGTGCTATTTACAAGCTGGCTAAGAAACCGAACTAAGTAACGTGTTCTGTCTGTCTTGTCTGTCTATCAATCTCCGGAGCAGAGCAGACCGATAAAAATAGGCAAACAAGCGATTTACGAGTAACTTCAATGGGAAATAAAAGAATGACAGAACAGATAACATTAAATATTACACCAAATGTATGTACAGATTTTGATAGTGACAAAGGAGGCGCCAGATTCAATCAAATAGGTGCCGGTCCCAATCTGGGAGGTCCCGGATCCTGTTCCGGTCTGAGTCACATAAACATAGAACTTAAAGACCGTGTAAGGCAAATTCTGAGATTTGTTTCTAAGATTCATGTTCTTTTTAGTAGGGCTGCCCCCGAATAGTCGAATAGTCGGCTTAGTCGATCGACAGAGGCTTAGTCGAATACGTTTTCATTAGTCGAGCAAAAAGTAAAACATAAAAATAACAAGGCATGAGCATCGCAAACCGAATACATCCATGGTCGCAACAAGCCCTGATTTAACTAATCGCTGCAGAAATATTGACCAATACACCTGGGCAGGTAAACGCCTAGGTAGGTAGTCACCGCTAGACACACGGGACTCATACCGGTGATCGTGGCTTTAGTTCCCCGTGTCTGATCGCTGTAATTCGGAGCGTGAATATCTGTTGAATATCTAATATCTTTCTAACTTTAAAAAACACTTTTGTATTTTTTAAGACAAGACAATAGTCGCACATCCCTCGTAACTATGCCGTGAAGGTGAACCCTCCCGGACTCCGCTATTAACATGAACCGCTCTGCCGAAGGAGCCGCACATCCACACTCACCGGACACCAACATACAAACATGTTTTCCATTTGCTTGCTTTTAAATAAAGTTGTGTGCAGTTATACGGTTAAATACGATTATTAAAAGTGTTCAATGTCTCCTTCCTGGTTGTTCCGACAACCTTCAGAACCGCTTGGTCCATGCCGTTAATAGGCGGCTCGCTTTGTGCGTGTGCTTGTGAAAAATATATTTTAAAGGCTGAACCATACCGAGCACTTACCTTTGGGTACTTGCCGATACCTTGTACTTATAAGAGAACTTTGAATTCTAAATGCAATTTTCAGTTACCACAATAGTAAGAGTGCTTTTGAATAAGACATTAGATATAAAAAAATACAAATAAAATTATACTAAATAAATAAAATCCAGCAATCAAAAATAGCACTTAACATGTGCTGGTACATTTGCCAAGTGAGCCTACTGACTGATTAAAATTTAAGCCACAAAATAAAATTACAGAAATTAACTAAAGAGCATTAAACAGAAACTTATATGGAAATTATACTTTCATAATAAACAAGTTCAGCGCTCACAATGTAATTCTGCATACAAGTATTCACTAATAATCCCCCCCACCAAAATGATACATTGCCCCGGGAACACCCCTACAAATGCATGGTAGTGCCAGCAATTTTATGTATTTTTGTCAGTTTATGTCGTTCTGTGTAATGTTTATGACAAGTCATGAGCAAGATAAGAATGTGTACTCTTAAACTTGCAACTTGGGCGATCCTGATCTTCCTCGTGGGCCCTGTTTTCGGATGTTTAAGACGGGGAGATCAGCTTGCAACTCATCCAGAGCGGCGTGTGTATTTACGGTGCAGACTGCTGGAGCTCAGGCCGGCCGGCGCTAACGCGAACCCGCGACTGACTTCCCTCCTTGTGGATGTCCCTCACCATCTACTGCGGGGACATTATAACAAGCGGATCCGAAGGAAAAGAGGATCCAGAGGAGGGATCAGAAACCGCCTACGGAGACGCGGTAGCAGGCTTCCATTACCTGCAATCACGCTGTCAAATGTCCGGTCGCTGAACAATAAATTAACCGAACTTTCTGCACTCCAATATGACTCGGACTACAGACAAACAAGCCTCTTCTGTTTCACAGAATCGTGGCTGTCAGAGGACATTGATGTACACATTGATGGATTTAACATCATACGGCTTGACAGGGATGCGGTGAAAACCAGGAAGGCTATTGGGGGCGGGCTCTGCCTAGCTGTCAACAACAAGTGCGCAACCAACTACTCAGTGAGAGAGAGTGAGAGCTGCAGACACTACAAGCTCCTAACTGTGTCCTTCAGACCACACTATTTGCCCCGGGAGTTCACACAGATGACGGTGATACTGGCATACGTTCCTGGACCTGACTACAACCTGGTGGCAGACCGTATAGCAGACTTCTATCACAGAGCTGTCACCCGGACCGGCGAGCAGCCTGTGTTTTTGTTGGGGGACTTCAACAGATGTGACGTCACCACTGTGTTGCCAAATCTGGAACAATACGTGACATCCCCCAAGACTAGACAGAATGCTTGACCTCTGCTATGGGAACATACCTGGTGCATACATCTCTAAGGCCCGCCCACCCCTTGGTCGCTCAGACCACAATGTCATTCTCTTACTCCCACGATACAGACAAAAATTGAAAACAGACCAAATTCAGACCAAAATCATTAAAACATGGGACAATGACTCAATTGAAACACTTAGGGGCTGCTTAGAACTGACTGACTGGGATGTGTTTTTCAAAAATAATGACTCTGATCTGAACCTGGTAATTGACTCAATCTCCTCCTATCTGACTTTTTGCACTAACTCTGTCATTCCATCTAAACAGGTTAGACTATACCCCAACAACAAACCCTGGGTTACAAAAGACCTGAAATCATGCCTAAATAAAAAGAAACTGGCATTTTTGAGTGGCGACAGACAGAAAGTACATGAGTTAGAGAAAGAGTTCAGACAGAAATCAAGGCTGGCAAAAACCCACTATAAAAACAAGGTAGAGAAGAAATTTACAACAGGGAATGTCAGGGAGGCCTGGCAAGGGCTCAATACCATGATGGGCAGAGAGCAGAGGCCTGCCCACATCAGATGCCCTGATCCCACCTCTTTTGCAGAACAGCTAAACACATTCTACAGCAGGTTTGATAACTCACAACACCCGTTGAGAGATGAGACCCCCAGCACTCCCAGCCCCTCATACACTTCAGTCACAATAGAGAAAAATAAAGTGGTCCACTTTCTGTCCAGAGTGAACCCACAGAAGTCATCAGGCCCAGACAAACTACACGGTCGAATTCTGAAGGAATGTGCCACTCAACTTGGGGATGTCATGACTCAGCTCTTCCAGCTGCTTTTGGACTCAGGTTTTGTTTCCTTATTCATGGAAAGAATCCACCATCATTCCAATCCCCAAAATCACAAAAGCTATGGCCCCCAAAGACTATAGACCAGTGGCTTTGACATCTGTTCTGTGCAAGTGCATGGAACGGGTGGTATGTGACCTGCTGACCTCCTCAGTTGCAGACAAACTGGACCCACTCCAGTTTGTCTATAAAGCAAAGCGAGGGGTGGACGATGCCTGCCTGACACTCTTGGACACTGTCACTAAAAACATGGACCACACTCACTCATGTTCCAGGATTTTATTTATGGACTTATCCTCGGCTTTTAACAGTCAACACGAACACCCTATCAGACCGCCTCACTGAACTACAGGTCAACCCGGCACTGGTTAAATGGATCAGAGACTTTCTACAGGACAGATCACAGCATGTAACGGTCAATGGCAAAAGATCCACTAACACCATCATAAACACAGGGGTCCCACAAGGTTGTGTCTTATCACCCATTCTTTTCTCCATCTACACAAACAAACTTTTCAAATATGCGGATGACATGGCCTTGGTGGCTCACCTGACGGACTCTGACAGCCTAACAGCATATTGCCAACAGGTAGACTCACTCATCACTCTCATTGAGGAGAGCTTCCTAGAGCTTAACATCTCTAAGACCAAGGAGCTGTGCTGCTGCAGGAGAGTGACACCTGGTGACTCCGCCCACCCACTGCTGCAGCCACTGAGGATCCAAGGGCAGGAGGTGGAGCAGGTGGAGGCTTTCAGGTATCTTGATATTGAGGTGGACAGAACACTGTCCTTCTCTGTCCACACTGGACACATCTACAAAAAGGCACGTCTCTTTTTGCTGAGGAAACTGAGGAGTTTTAATGTGAGCAAAGACGTTTTAACAGTTGTTTACAGATCACTCATTGAGTCAGTCCTCACTTACAATATCTCATCCTGGTACACCTTTCTTTTTGTTAAAGACAAATCCAAACTGTCACGCGTCATCAAACACGCAAGTAAAATAACAGGCAGCACACAGTCCTCCCTCTCAGACCTCCACACACAGGCAGTCAGACGTAAAGCCACCTCTGTCATACATGACCCCTCAAATCCACTCCACAGCTCATTCCAGCTCCTTCCTTCAGGCCGTCGCTACAGGGTCCCTCTAGCAAGGACAAACTTAGTGAAAAAATCATTCATCTCATCCGCCATCAACATCATTAACAACTCACTATAGTCTTTTTAATGTCCTTGTTCTATGTTGTACGTATTGCACTGTATTTATTGTGTTGCTGTTTTTATGTTGAACTGTGTTTTTAACTTGTGGTTATTTTATTGTATGCACATCTGTGAGCACGTCAAAGACGAATTTCCACTGCTCTGTGCTGGGGACAATAAACCTTTTCTGATTCTGATTCTGATTCTATCACTCATGGTGAGGAATAATAAGGAAGTACCAGTAATTTGCGATCGCGAACAGAGTTTGTATTTAATTTGAACAGGGGCGGATGGTGTATAGGGGCGATTTGGGCGACGCACTACCAACTGGGAGAAAGAGGATTTTTTTTTCTAACAAATTCTATCACAGCAAAAGTAGTTTTCAGTGTTCTAGACATATTATCTGTCATTGTCCAATCATAATCGTCAGATTCAAGTCGCGTTTCAAATGGTCCCGCCTCTCTGGGCGAATTCATTGACGTGGAAAATCGCCCAAGCATTCTCCCATTGACTCTCATGTTAAAACCTTTTTTTTTCGGAAAATAAGCCTTCAGTGCATTTTCAATGAGGATTTGGGGCTCACCCTAATGCGCTTGCGTCATACGTAACTGACGTAAATAATACGTAACATACGGAAAACTCGATTCTAGGTTGCAGCTCTGTGCGCCCAGACCAATGGCGTTAGCCTTGTCTTTGGCACTCTTCTCCTTCTTCATACTTTCAGCTACAGAAACCATTCAAATATCAAAATGTTCATATTTATTACGACATTATGGCTATCTATTCAGATTTTATGAATATATTCATTCAACTTTTCAAATTATTCTACTTTTTCCACCTTTATTTTTCCAATACAAATCAATGGCCTCTTATTCTTCACATTCTTTACGTCGTAACTAATTCAAATTTCAACCTTTTCCCATCGTTCAAACAATTAAACAAATCTAGAGATGTGTATCTATCTAGCCGTGTTCACGAAATTCCGATAGCTGTTATACTTTTTTCTGTATCGCAGTTTTAGTTTCAAATCGTCATATTCTACCATTCGTCCCATTGTAACCGGCGGACCTTCCACTGTTTCAGACGTCGTAACTAATTCATTCACTTTTCAACCGTTAACCTTCATTCAAAAAATGTCACTAATCTACAGATTTGTATATTCAATAATAACGATATCCAAACGAAATTTCGATAGCATTTATATTTATTCAGAATCACAGTTTACACATCGATTACACATTGATCTCCGACAGTTACACATCGTAGGCCTAACTAAATCAATTCTCAATCGTTTACCTTCGTTCAAAAAATTTCACAAATCTACAC
Organism: Merluccius polli; assembly: GCA_030340625.1. Taxonomy (NCBI): domain Eukaryota; kingdom Metazoa; phylum Chordata; class Actinopteri; order Gadiformes; family Merlucciidae; genus Merluccius; species Merluccius polli. The sequence goes on from JAOPHQ010000016.1 coordinate 281,769, forward strand.
ACTTGTATATCCCATAATATCCAATCAAAAGGGGTCCACCGATCAAAAGAATCAATGGGTTTCATTAAATTAATCCGAGTTGTGTATAATATCATGTGAAGTCCGTTGCTCACTGCCTGTATGCTGGCTGTCGTAAATCTTCCGCTGCCGTAAAACGACGTTCACGTTCGAGCGTCATGGCGTCACCGCGGACCTATGGTAACCGGCGGACCTTCCACTAAGACGTCGTAACTAATTCATTCACATTTCAACCGTTAACCTTCATTAAAAAAATGTCACTAATCTACAGATTTGTATATTCAATAATAACGATATCCAAACGAAATTTCGATGGCATTTATATTTATTCAGAATCACAGTTTAAGTTTCGGGTTCTCTTCAGTTGATCTCACAGTTACACATCAATTACACATTGATCTCTGACAGTTACACTTTGTAGGCCTAACTAAATCAATCCTCAATCGTTTACCTTCGTTCAAAAAATGTCACAAATCTACAGACTTGTATATCCCATAATATCCAAACGAAATGTCGATAGCATATATTATAAGTGTTTCACGGTTTAACTGATTCCTTTTCAGTTGACTTCACGTTGACACTCGAGCGAGGGGACGTTCAGCAGTGTTGCCAGATTGGGCTGCTTTTTGAGGATCAGACAGTGTTGCCAGTTTGGGCTACTTTTTGAGGATCAGACAGTGTTGCCAGTTTGGGCTACTTTTTGAGGATCAGACAGTGTTGCCAGATTGGGCTGCTTTTTGAGGATCAGACAGTGTTGCCAGATTGGGCTGCTTTTTGAGGATCAGACAGTGTTGCCAGATTGGGCTGCTTTTTGAGGATCAGACAGTGTTGCCAGATTGGGCTGCTTTTTGAGGACGTTCAGCAGTGTTGTTACTACTTCAGTTACTTATACTTCAGCTATTGGTATTACTAATTCAGCTACTACTACTTTCAGTGACTTCTACTATTTCAGCTTCTACTACTACTTTCAAATTCTACTATTTCAGCTTCTACTACTACTTTCAGCTACTTCTACTATTTCAGCTTCTACTACTACTTTCAGATTCTTCTACTATTTCAGCTTCTTCTACTATTTTCAAATTCTTCTACTATTTCAGCTTCTACTACTACTTTCAGATTCTTCTACTATTTCAGCTTATACTACTACTTTCAGCTTCTTCTACTATTTCAGCTTCTACTACTACTTTCAGATTCTTCTACTATTTCAGCTTCTACTACTACTTTCAGCTTCTTCTACTATTTCAGCTTATACTACTACTTTCAGCTTCTTCTACTATTTCAGCTTATACTACTACTTTCAGCTTCTTCTACTATTTCAGCTTCTACTACTACTTTCAGCTTCTTCTACTATTTCAGCTTATACTACGGGGTCCGCCCTTTATTACGACAGCCCGTTATTACGACAACCCTCCATTACGACATCCCGTCATTACGACATGCCTCTATTTAGACATGCCCCTAATCCGATCTTTTTTGGTACCGCTATTACGACAATTTGGTACCGCTATTACGACAATTAGGCCTACTACAATTTGGTACCGCTATTACGACAATTAGGCCTACTTTTCATAGAAAGTGCAATAGAATAATAATAATAGTTATTAATATGACAATTAGGCCTACTTTTCATAGAAAGTGCAATAGAATAATATTAATAGTTATTAATATAGAATAAATGTAGGCCTACCTCTATCATCCCGCCCGCATCCGATCTTTTTTGGTACCGCTATTACGACAATTAGGCCTACTTTTCATAGAAAGTGCAATAGAATAATAATAATAATAGTTATTAATATAGAATAAATGTAGGCCTACCTCTATCATCCCGCCCGCACCCGCAATGAGCTTCCATTTGCATCGCGAGTGCAGACCTCTACTCCAAACAATGTTTTTCCCAATAATTGATATCGGCACACATTTCAGTCAAAAACTAGGTGATTTTGAACCGGCCATGTGAATAAATGTTAGGCCTACACACATTATGTAAAAGACAGGGAGCTCTCCTCATTTTTATTCAGCTCTCAGGGGGAAAAGGTTGAAACTCCATGCATCAAACAAACTCTGTGCGTGCAGGCCAGCAGTCTACTTAAAAATATATAAGAAGAAGCACGAATAAATCTCTAGGACCTGAAATTTGGACTTGTTCGTTAGAAATCAATTTAATTTGAATTATGGACTGCCTTTGAATGAAGTTTAATCGGACTTTAAGTTGATTGAATAAAGTTTCAAGGTGTAGGCCTACCTTTTTTTGCGCTGTGGAAGCCTAATTTAAGAACGGCGAAATAATATTTTTTGAAAAGGATACTCTGATTTTGTTATGAAGATTGTTGCTTTTGGATTTGATATGGATAGGCTAGTCCTATATATTACCAACTAGGGGCAGCCTCGAAGTTGGATGATTGGCTCTTTTTAGAAATTGTTTTCCCATGTATTTGTCACACCCATGCATAAGCTGCGTGTATGCTAAGTCCAGAACATATGGGTATAATCACATTAATTAATTAATTTAAAGTACAATGATAATGACAAATATTAATGGCCTCATGTCGGAATGGCAGGACGTTTGAAAAAAAGTAAAGTGCCGCTACTCAGACAATGGGGGAAAAAAATTGTCGCAGTAGTGGGACGCTTGGAAAATAATATTAATGCCGCCACTCCGACCACTAGACGTCAATGTCTAAGTAGCGGCATGTCGGAATAGCGGCATGTAACCTTATACTACTACTTTCAGCTTCTTCTACTATTTCAGCTTATACTACTACTTTCAGCTTCTTCTACTATTTCAGCTTATACTACTACTTTCAGATTCTTCTACTATTTCAGCTTATACTACTACTTTCAGATTCTTCAGATCAATTCATTTTATATTTCTGCTTTGCGCTTATCATTCAGCTTCCAGCATTCACACGCGTTTTCTGCAGGAAATGCATTTTCTAGTTGAGTGTGCCTGAAAGCACACTATCTATTATCCACCGGGCTTATTATTATTGAGTGTGCCTGAAAGCACACTATCTATTATCCACCGGGCTTATTATTATTATTATTGAGTGTGCCTGAAAGCACACTATCTATTATCCACCGGGCTTATTATTATTGAGTGTGCCTGAAAGCACACTATCTATTATCCACCGGGCTTATTATTAGTGCCACGGTGCCATCGCACCGAGCACTGGTCCCCTACAGCTAAAGCTGTGGGGACCAGTGCTCGGTGCAAAGCACCGAGCACTATTGTTATACTGTGGATTTAATTCTTATTATTATTAGTGCCACGGTGCCATCGCACCGAGCACTGGTCCCCTACAGCTAAAGCTGTGGGGACCAGTGCTCGGTGCGAAGCACCGAGCACTATTGTTATACTGTGGATTTAATTCTTATTATTAGTGCCACGGTGCCATCGCACCGAGCACTGGTCCCCTACAGCTAAAGCTGTGGGGACCAGTGCTCGGTGCGAAGCACCGAGCACTCTTGTTATCCCGTGGATTTTTTTCTTATTATTATTATTATTATTAGTGCCACGGTGCCATCGCACCGAGCACTGGTCCCCTACAGCTAAAGCTGTGGGGACCAGTGCTCGGTGCGAAGCACCGAGCACTCTTGTTATCCCGTGGATTTTTTTCTTATTATTATTATTAGTGCCACGGTGCCATCGCACCGAGCACTGGTCCCCTACAGCTAAAGCTGTGGGGACCAGTGCTCGGTGCGAAGCACCGAGCACTATTGTTATACTGTGGATTTAATTAGTGCCACGGTGCCATCGCACCGAGCACTATTGTTATACTGTGGATTTAATTAGTGCCACGGTGCCATCGCACCGAGCACTCTTGTTATCCCGTGGATTTTTTTCTTATTAGTGCCACGGTGCCATCGCACCGAGCACTGGTCCCCTACAGCTAAAGCTGTGGGGACCAGTGCTCGGTGCGAAGCACCGAGCACTATTGTTATACTGTGGATTTTTTCTTATTAGTGCCACGGTGCCATCGCACCGAGCACTGGTCCCCTACAGCTAAAGCTGTGGGGACCAGTGCTCGGTGCGAAGCACCGAGCACTATTGTTATACCGTGGATTTTTTTCTTATTATTAGTGCCACGGTGCCATCGCACCGAGCACTGGTCCCCTACAGCTAAAGCTGTGGGGACCAGTGCTCGGTGCGAAGCACCGAGCACTATTGTTATACTGTGGATTTTTTTCTTATTAGTGCCACGGTGCCATCGCACCGAGCACTGGTCCCCTACAGCTAAAGCTGTGGGGACCAGTGCTCGGTGCGAAGCACCGAGCACTATTGTTATACTGTGGATTTTTTTCTTATTAGTGCCACGGTGCCATCGCACCGAGCACTGGTCCCCTACAGCTAAAGCTGT
>JAOPHQ010000017.1:0-12500 GCA_030340625.1 Merluccius polli
TCAACTTCCCCACTCCCCACCTCCCCGTCAGTCAAGCTGCCATGCAACTCAAAATACCCCAGCTTTAAGTGACACAATATTGTCATTGTAGTGTCACAATGACATGTTTGAATTCAGTGTGTGAGTTTTAAATGTGTGTTTAGTTATTGAAGCCTGGATTCACACACACACACACACACACACACACACACACACACACACAAACAAGGCCACCCTGGCCTGCTGAGGGCTGGTGGATACACAGATGGCCTGGTGTTACACCCATGGTTACAGCAGCCGGTAAAGTCCCAGGATCTACAGGGATCTGGGCTGGTGCCTCGCTGTGACTTCATCTCGTCATACGGGGAGAGGGAATGCGCTCTCACTAGAAATACATCCCTCACGTAGGGTCACCCATACTGTCTATAGGCTGGGGGTTAGAGCTACTAGTCCTTGTGTACTGCATTGTTAACTTGTGTTGTATGTGGTGTATTAAGTCATGCTTATGGTGTGTTGAACAGCGTATCATGGGTCCTTTACTAGCGAATTTAGCCAAGATTAGCCTAGCTTTATTTTTCAGTAAGAGACCTAATCGTTGACTACCTATAACAAATACAAATGTGTGACACATGATAAATGTGTCTTTGTTAAATGTGTGACACATTATATACAAACTAGTGACACCCACATATTATATTGCATACTAGTGACACCACCCACTACGTAGATGTGAAATACTTTATAGAGTACGCCTATATTCATATTTATAGTGCTGAGGCATACTGTTACCAATTATTACCAATATTACTATACTCACACGCCTTGTAGTAGTACATTTGCATTTAATATGAGGGTACGCATTGGAAAAACTATATATAGTACCCATGCAGGCCTTTACATATTTTGAATATTTCAACAGCAGCAACAACTTAATAATTTAAAAGCAGCTTCATGACAGGCAACATTACAACTGTAATAATGTGAACTCTGTTATTAAGTGCATGTCTTGTGTGCAAGAAAAACACCTTGCTTGGACCGCCTCCAGGAGGACCCAATTATTTTTGGTCTAGTGGGTACCCTTGGGGCTCCCTCTGGTGAAGTATGTATATATATATATATATATATATATATATACACACACACACACACACACACACACACACACACACACACACACAAAATTGGAGCACATTTGTCTGGTGTTGGAACTGCCAGAAATGTTATGAGGTTTCTAACGAACACAATAGACATTACATAGAACGATATCGAGGGTGTCATCTTACTTTTTACTTTACTTACTAATAATTCATTTCATGAATTTCAAAGTAAAACAGGTCATTGTGTGAGGAGTGTGACATGACCCTTTAGGATTTGATTGGCTGGTGGAGATGCTCGTGACACGGCACCCTAACCAGCTGGTTCAACCTTTTTCAACGCGAGGGGGAGAGGAAACCGGCCAGTGTTATTAGAGGAAATGATCAAGTTACAATCATGAAAATCACTTTCAACTGTAGAGGGGGGATATGCTGCATAGATTGCATTGGATGTACATTTTCTTTTGGCACACGTTGGTGAATAACATTACGAGAGCAACAATGTGGATGAAGTCAGTTTGCATTTCACTGTGTGTGTGTGTGTGTGTGTGTGTGTTTTAAGCTGTTTCCCAGTCCACTGTAAAGACACATGGGAGAGAGAGCTTTGTATTTTTTACTTCCACCCTGGAGGTTTGCACGTGACACCACAGCAGGCCGGCCGCAGATCAATTGGGCAGAGGTGGGTCTCTGCTTTCATACTAACCACTGCAAACACTCTGACTCTCTCTCTCTCTTAATACTGTCTGGGTATGGGGTTGGGGGGTCGCCGCAATCTAAAAGCATGTGTGGGTTTCCCAGAGAGGGAGCGTGTTAGGATGTGACCTCCGCCGATCAGGAAGGCGATTAGGTATTTTGAGTCTGTTATGAGTGTCTATAGCCGTCTGAGAGTCTCCTGCTCTGTTGCCAGGCGGAGTAGCAAGCATTAGCACCTGTTGCTGTTTATTACAGCTGGAACCCTGTGCGCAACATGTGACCGAGACATACCAACAGGCTCGCGCTAGCGTAAAAAAAAAAAAGAAAGAGAAAGAAGAAAACTGCCACGCATGCAAGAAACACATCTGTAATTGTTTTCCTTCCTTCTTTCTTCTTCTTTTTTTTTTGACCAACCCAATATTCATTTCTGATTTCCTTTGAAATCTTCACTTACATTTTACTCACATGTTCTGACTGAAAAAATGTGACCGCAAAGTATCGGCTTTGATCAAAGGACCGATCACACGCACACACACACGCGCACACACACACACTTCCCTGAGCGTCTAATGAATACAGGCCGTGATGGAACTTCGCTCGGTGCTGCCAAGTCATTTTGGTACGGGAGGATCATCTGTTTTCGACCTGTCATTCTTATCCCAAGCCAGGCTATTGCTCCAGCTAAAAGCACCTTAATCCCAAATGACATGAAGCCATAATACATATTTCACTGTCGCTGTCTAAGACCTGGCTCTGTGCTTAATGCACTGCTATACAAGAGTACTCTGGTTGGCTCGCTGTCTCTCTCTCTCACGCTCGCTCTCGCTCTGTCTTTCTCGCTCTCTCTCGCTCTCGCGCTCTCTCTCGCTCTCCAGCTCTCTCTGTGTTTTAGTACAGTAAAGAATGTTTTGGTTCAATAGGTTTAAAAATAGACCTTGCCTTATTTTATGCGTCATCAGAGGAGAACCCTCTCCATTTTCTCTGCCCTCCCTCCCTACCTCCCTCGCTCCCTCCCCCATTCTCTCTCTCTCTCTCTCTCTCTCTCTCTATCAACAGGCCCCATCACACGGTGTGAATACATGAATGGCACACCTGCTTCAGAGCCCTGGATGACGCGAGAGGGAGAAAATAAACCCAAAAAGCTGCCAGCGGCACCAGAGCCGAGTGGCGCCCGGCAACCAAAAGGAGGCTTAAAAAGAGACGCCAGAAAGAAACAGTTGACAGCCCGCCGCAGAGAAACGTTACAAATTCACAAAAAACGTGAAGGTGACAAATGAGACGGGTTCGAATAGACGCGCGGCAAAACGGCGTGACGATGTTTCATGCTTATGTTTCATGTTTCAAAGCATCTTTTTCACGCTTAAAGCGGTTTAAAGCCCAGTTGAAACGCAGTGTGAAAGGAAATCCAGAGGAAATCCAGAGTAACGCACACTAAAGGAAGAATCTGTCTTCCCCAGGTATAACCTACTTGTGATATGCAAGCGTAGCGAAATGGTCCCGTGTCCTTAAGGGATTGGCTCCTATGCACATAGTAATCATGTGGAGGAAGGCAGAGTCAGTGTTTTCCCTGGTAAACCGGTGAAGGAGATAGATAATCAACACAGGCTACCCTGCTAGCTCCTGACCCGGTACGCTATTTATGAGATTTGACCTTGGAAAGTTTGTTAGGAGCTTTTTTTTCTTTTATTTATGCACCCGTTGTCTTTTTTAATGTTTCTTTTACTTTCTTTTACTAAGCATATATATATATATATACACAAAACAAAACATTCACATGGTGGTGCACACTATTTTAAACATTACTATCTGTCTAAAATCTAACACAGTCCTACCCTGTGGGATAAACCTCTAGATATTCGTCTGATATGTCTATCTGGGATCCAGCAGTCCTACTATGTTATAGCAGTACTTCTGGGGGGGAGATGCCACAGCTCCTGGGCCGGAAACCAGGAACTGCAAGGGACGCAGTTACCCCTTGCTTATTCTACTGAAGAAAACTCATTAGTGCGAGTGGATGATGCTTTCAGAAGGGGATTTTAATACGTGCATTCCTACAGCGGCCAGTCTACATAGTGTTGATTTGAAACCTTTACAGACACTTTTCTGCCATTTACTACTGCCGGCCAAGTTTGTGTTCGCCAATGATGCGTTTACAGATCCTTGCCTCCAGCAACGTGATTGGTCGAAACAAATATGAAGCGAAAGGAAGTGAAACGCCCTGTTCACCCAGATTTGAGCTCGTCTGCCGTCAGACTTTAGACATGATTTGTGAGACTAGGTCTAGTCTAACCCCAAGTCACAGCGAAGGTGGATGTCCAACAGTGTGTGCTGTGAATTGTCCTTCCATAAACACACAGGCCTGCCTGGTCAGCTGACTCGGAGGCCTTTACCTTCATGGCTCAGCGGGGCTAAGCACTGGAAGCTAGACCTTAAAGTGGTGGTAGTCCCCCCCCCCCCCCCCCCCCCCGAACAAAAAAAAACGTCCCGAATTTCAGCCAATCTCATCTGGTCACCCTAGGGAAGCATGATGGGAGGACACAGACGCCGATTAGGGAAATTTTGGCTGTGGCTGGAGCTGCTGTAATACGTCTACCCACCCAGCTTCACCGAGTCTTATTTCAATGTCCCTCGGCCGGTCTCTCTCTCCCCCTGGCCCTCGCTCTCTCTCGCTCTCATCCCTCTGTCCCCTTTCTTAGTAACATTGGGTGTATTGGTCTTCTCTTGGCTTTGCCTCCCCCTCTTGCTGTCCTTTCTGACTCTCTCTCTCTCATTGTCCGCTCTCCCCTGAAGCTCATCATTCTCCGGCGGTGCTCTGAAAGTTTCCTGGCGTATTTGATGTTCCCTGTCAGTGTAATTTAATCTCTGTGATTCCCTGCAGCTCTCCCACACCATAAATCTATGCTCTAATAATAGGAAGCCTGGGCACACTGCTCACACTCTCTCGCTCTCTCTCTCTCGACAACCATGAGCGTGCGCGTGTTTAGTGTGTGACTGTCTGTGCACGTGCATTTGCGTGTGCATGTGCCCTTGTGTGCGTATACAATATGGTGTGTGTGTGTGTGTGTGAGAGGCGATTCTGCTCCTGCACCATGGTGATAAGGGCGCGCATTTTGTTTGGGCGAGAGCACGGCTAACTTCCAGCCACTAATTGTAATGTCTGAGTGATATGAAGGCAGAGTTAGGTAGGGTGGGTCGGTGGGTGCTGCTGGAGATAGGGGTGCTTCTCAGGGGCTGGAGGGGTGGTGGGGTGGGATAGGGGATAAGCTTTGAGCCCTTTAAACATGAATGGTCTAGTTCCACTGTGGTTGATCAAATGTCAGATCAGTGTTCCCTGTGAAAAGTTGTTTTGTTGATCCCTCTGAACCGCCGACTTTTGTTACAATATTAACGTATAACAGTACATATATATGATATATCGTTAACATATATAAAGACGTAATATACTTTTGTATATGTACTTTTGTAACTCGTTGCCAAGACCTCTTAGCTTCCAGTGGCCTGTTATGCATATACATAGAATGGCTATTGCTACATGCCAGCAATAAAATTACAATGCTAATGATTACCTTAATATAAAATGACAACAAATCATTGTTTGATATGCCTTTTAGATACGGTCTACTTAACAAGTAGCAGGTGGTATATTGCCTTGCATATCACTCACCAAAGGATGTCATGATTTTCGCTCCACTAGATGATGGAATAACTTCGAGTACACACTGCAGGAACAACCTCCAGTACACACTACAGGATTAACCCCCAGTACACACTACAGCCTCATGATTTTGTCATCCTGGGAGAGTTCAAAGCACTGATAAAAAACAGTGTGACTGAACGGTGCAGTAGCTATTCCGAAGCTGGATTTTGTAGTATGTATCTGTTGTCTGTTTATCCTGCTCTATTGTCCTTAATTGTTTGTTGTCTGCTTTGACATGCTCTATTCTATAATTTTGTAAGCATGTACTTGTACTGGTGTGCTGTCTTGGCCAGGTCTCCCTCGAAAAATAGATTTTTATCTCAAGGGACTTCCTGGTTAAATAATAATCAAAATCTAAATGTCCCTGAATACAATGGCTGGCCAATGCATTGTACAGCACCATATATAACATGTTGACCACAAAGCCGGTTGGCTTTTATTGTCACTCCAACTTCCTTCCTTTGATACACCGATAGACCCCATTGGCCACGCCTCTCATAGCCACTATACGGGAAAACCTGACATCCAATCAACAGCGGCGGTTAGAGATTGATCAGGATCGCAGTGAATGGTGTCAATCAAATCTCAAAGCCTGCGTTTGCTTTTAAGTTTAAAGGGCCCCTGTTGTACGACCAGGTGGGACGTTGATTAGCCATTACAAGCCATGTCAAAGTACTGGTAGACTGATCTAGCCATCATACATTTGGGTGGTGCGCTTGTGATGTCACTAGAGAGTTGGTTTTGACATGGCTTGTAATGGCTAATCAACATCAAACCTGGTGGTAAAATAGGGGCCCTTTTAAGGGCGTGTGATGCATCACTACTAGGAAGCATGTTTTGCATACTGAAGGTATTTGAACCAGCTGGTATAGGCTATGAACTGGTTTCTGTTCAGGCTTTGGAACAGGAATAATTCATGAGATGTTGGTCAGAGGTAACCTACTTCCTACACACAGTAGTGGCCCATTTGTGGGGGACAGGCTGTGTATGCACTTAACAGCAAGTCTATCTTATCTTATCTTATCTTATCTTATGTGTTTCTGGTCCCCTGGATATACTTTTGTACCATGAAAGGCATAGCGTTGGTGTAATAACACGCATGGTGCTTATTCCTCTAACTTAAATTCTTATGGAGGCATTATGGGAGTTTAATGGTGTTTATTTCTGTTTTTGAATGGTGTTATGGCTCATAGTTAGGGCTGATTCATTTCTGCCTGCACGCGATGGACTCAATGAGGGATTCTCGTTCATAAAGACGATTTACTCCTTTTACATTACTACCTTTTCCAGGTTTGGCTCGGTGTAACAGGAAAGGCTGGTATGTTGTTGTTGAGCTCTCCATTGTGTGTTGTGGGGGTTATGATACAGTGTAAACAGTACACACTGACGGAGAATACCTCTCTCTCTTTGATACACGCCATTAAGCTCCCGGAGGAAAAATACCAGGAAGAAAAACACACAAACATCCGTCGGCCATTGTTTCCGTTTTTGGAAAGGTGAGGTGAGGTGAGATCACACTGCCATTATGAGGAAGACCGGAGGACTCCCAGTCTCCCCTCCTAGCCCTCTCCTCCGAAGCCCTTCTCATGCTCTTCCTCCTCCTCCTCCTCCTCCACCTACACTCCTCCTGTTTCCTATTTCTTGGGGAGAAGACGGAGGAGGAAATTGGCACGATTCACTTACAGCAGCCGTTTCCATTAAATATTTCATCAGCTGTGCACAACGCAGAGAGAGAGAGAGAGAGAGCCAGAGAGAGAGATTGAGTCAGAGAGGGAGAGAATGCGAAACGCTCCAGGCCTTTAATGGCCTGGTGCATCCCAGCCTGGGTAAAGGTCAAGGAGGAAGGGGGAAAGCGCCACGCTCCGGTTGCCTGTGTTCAAGGACTTCCAGGACTCCCGGGACCCGAGGTGCCCAGCGTACCCGGACGGCGAGCAGCGGCGCTCGCCGTCCACTAGGAGAGACCAGATCAGTCACGCTCGGGCCGCTCCTCGGGCCGCTCCTCTGGCCGCTCCTCCACCGCTACTCTGGAACGCATCTGGACGCCTGATCAGGGATTTAAAAAAGAACAAATGTATGTCTGAAAACGTGTATGAAATATTGCTTTCATGCTGTACAGATAAACTGAACCAGATTATGTTCAATTAGATTCGACTTTCTTTTCGCCATCGTACCAGTACTAGACAACAAAATGCAGTTGAGCATCTAACGAGAAGTGCGATAGTGCATAAATAAAATGAGGTAGGCAGTAAAATATTAATATTCAATAAACAAGCTACACAAGATAAATAGCTATTTGTTTTTGGATTTAGTGGCTTTTTGTTTGTCAAATGTACGATTACCATTTCACTATTTGCTATAAATAATACTATTTAACCAAGGATGTATTTGTTCAAACACATCAGCCTTTCTTTGACCTTCCCATGGTGACGACTTGTTTCCCCCCGAGTTCAGGGCAGGAGCAGAAAGAGACACGCCGGGCAACAAAAAGGAGATGAAAAATTTAAGAATGTGTTTTTCCTCAAACTAGGCGTTTGCCTTTGTTGCCTCAACAATGCTGCTGCCTTCCTGATTCCATTAGCGTGGTGATGGAGAAACCATGACACTCCTATGCGCTGTACACTGTAAACCAACCCTTCAGTTCCTCATACTAAACCAGCTGATGCTTTTACTGTCACACACACACACGCACGCACACACACACACACACACACACACACACACACACACACACACACACACACACACACACACACACACACACACACACGCACGCACGCACACACACACACACACACACACAAGGAGTCTGACCTGTTTAGCTTGTGTATTGTTTAACGTCGTCAGCCGGCCTTCGCTAATCAACCAATCAGGGACAATGAAGCTCCTGTTACCGGGGCACCCATGTACATAGAAATCAGGAATGAGTTTGTTTCATCTGACCGTAACCGAGTGGAAAAAAAACCCCCGTAGGTCTTCTGCCAGAGCTATGGTGACCTAGAAAAGCCTTTTAGTTGGAATGTTTTACAACACTAATAGGCATATAATAGGCATAATACACATATGTATTTATTTATTTATTTATTCATGTCTGTCTCTGTCTCTGTCTGTCTCTGTCTCTCTCTCTCTCTCTTGCTCTCTGTGCATGGTGTGTGTGTGTGTGTGTGTGTGTGTGTGTGTGTGTGTGTGTGTGTGTGTGTGTGTGTGGAGGAGAGCTGGCATTGGGTGGAGGTAGGTGTGAGTGTCTAGTGTCTCTCCATACCGTGACCTTCTGAGGTGCTATTCGCCTTGGCTGGGCTGCACATGTGTGATACGTGTGTGTGTGTGTGTGTGTGTGTCATGACATCGATGAATCATTTGAGGTGATGGTGGCAGAAGGAGGGAGAAGGTCAGCTTCTCCTGGTCCTGACAGCGGGTCCGCTTCAATCACCACCCGAGATGACCCATCGATCAAACCCTCCACCCTAATAACCAGGTTGATCTACTGAATAGATTAAAAGCAGAGGGCGGCGCCGGCTTAAAGCGGGTGAATCACCAAAAAAAAACACACCACTCCCTCTCTGCTCCCTCCCTCCCTCCCTACATTTCTCTAGCGTGCGCGCGCATGTGATTGACAGGCAAGGTGGATTCGCTGAACCAATCAGCAACGAGATTCCCCGATTGGTCAGAAATGAGCCGGGCGCGGTCTAACATCGAGATGGCAGTGCCAGTGGCAGGCGTCATTTGATTTTACAGAATATTTTCTTAAATAATGTAATGTTAATAGTAATTATAGTTATTATAGTTATAGTTATTATAGTACACATCTAATGTAATCTTTAATTTAACAGGCTGTACACACCAGTGACTCTACAAAATAATTAAAGTCTCTATTATTACAGTTATGAGTAGTATTAGTAGCGGCATAACTCCAAACAGAGAAGTGTTGTGCGCTGACCCACCGTGGTCATCGGGGGGGGGGGGGGGGGGGGGGGGGGGGGGGGGCGGGAAGACGCAGAGCAGCAGTGCATCATGGGAACTCATGTCCCTCATAACAGGAGCATACGGCCCCCTTTAACGGGGGCCCTCCAGTCGACCTGAGGAGGGACAGATTTCCACACTTCCTCCTATTGTGCTGTTGGACGCACTCCCGCGCTCCGCTCCTTCTGAGCGCAGGAAATAGCGGAGGCTCTGTCATCGATTCTGGCTCCGAGTCGCCGCTAGCCCTGCCAACATTCACAGCGGCGTTTTTCTGTTAGCATTTTCAGGCGATTTTTTGACACGCTTCGTGTAGACTTTCCGATGACCTTACGTCCCTCTGTACACACACTGTGTGTGTGTGTGTGTGTGTGTGAGGTTTATTTTTGACTCCATATCATTCACGATGATGAACTATTGTAGTTACTCGTGTGCCTGCGTGTAATTCTTTAATCTGGCGGTCTGGACGTCAGCGTCAGCGTAAGCGTGAGTATATTGATGTGGGGGTCTTCACGCCTTCGTGGACTGTCAAATTAACGAGCTGTCAGTGCTGCACATGTGTGATTAAATGGTGTGTAAGAAATGTGTGCGTGTGTGTGTGTGTGTGTGTGTGCGAGAGGGTGTGTGTGTGTGTGTGTGTGTTTGAGAACGAGTGCGTGTGTGTACATGAGTGTGTGTGTGTGTGTGTGTGTGCGCGAGACTGACAGACAGAGAGTGGTAGGTTGTTCGACTCCTAACCGCAAGGGTCTGGGTTCGATCCCCAGTGTCTGAAACCTACCAGGTAGACCTTGTGTGTGTGTGTGTGTGTGTGTGTACATGAGTGTGTGTGCGTGTGTGTGTGTGTGTGTGTGTGTGTGTGTGTGCGAGACCGACAGACAGACAGACAGTGGTAGGTTGTTCGACTCCTAACCGCAAGAGTCTGGGTTCGATCCCCAGTGTCTGAAACCTACCAGGTAGACCTTGTGTGTGTGTGTGTGTGTACATGAGTGTGTGTGTGTGTGTGTGTGTGTGCGAGACCGACAGACAGACAGACAGTGGTAGGTTGTTCGACTTCTAACCGCAAGGGTCTGGGTTCGATCCCCAGTGTCCGAAACCTACCAAGTAGATCTTGTGGGTGTGTGTGTGTACATGAATGTGCGGGTGTGTGTGTGTGTGTGTACGAGACCGACAGACAGACAGTGGTAGGTTGTTCGACTTCGAACCGCAAGGGTCTGGGTTCGATCCCCAGTGTCCGAAACCTACCAGGTAGACCTCCAAACCCCCTGACCTTTACTTGTCGAAATTCAAGTCACATCGGAAACAAAATAGTATGGTAAAAGCGGCAGCCCTAAAATGTAAAGTAGGTCATGATGTTTATTCAGGTCTACCTTTAGTAGTCTTTACCTGTGCTTCACCGCTCACTTTCTGGCCCTGCAGTAGAAAAACAACAACTCATTGATTAAACAACATCTTCAAAAAGTGAACACAACCTTCCACCAGCAGCATCCACTCTAATTACCAGCCCCTACTGTGCATTAAGCATTAAACAGTAAGCATTAAACAGTAAGCATTAAGCATTAAGCATTAGCATTAAGCAGTAAAGGTAAACAGTGCATTGAATCATTGAATCACAGGAGGATAGGTTAGGTGGTGGGTGTTGTTGTTGTTGTTGCTGCTGCTGCTGGCTGATGCCAGAGGTGTCTGTAGTGCTGTGGGATGAATAAAAGATCACAAGGCCTTGTTTATTTCCATCCGTTGACCGTAACTCACTCTTTTACATAATTCAATTCACACACACACACACACACACACAGCCGTTCCCAGACAGTACATCACTCATTGAACTTCTAGCCGCTGGGCTTGGGAATCGTTGAACCCCCCCTTCCCCCACCCCCACCCCACCCCCCAAACATACACACACACACACACACACACACAACACACACACTGTTTACTTCAATGTGTTTGCTGGTATATATATGTTAATTAAATGTGTGTTGTGGTCGGAATTGCATTGATTGTAGTGGAGGAAGTAGAGGATGAAGTGGTCAATATTAGTAAATCTGTCTAATGTGTGTGTGTGTGTGTGTGTGTATGTGTGTGTGTGTGTGTGTTTTACGACCCTTTTCAACGTGAGAATCTTTAGCTCCTCCGCTTTTGTTTGTCAATTTCTCTCCCTCTCCCTCTGTCTATGTCTCTCTCTCTCTCTCGCCGTATACTTCCCATCCTGTTTTTTCTCTCTCGTTCATTATTATTCCTTTCCGTTGCCCTTTGTCTAGTGAGAAGCTTTTATATCGTTGCGTCTGGCGGCAATTCAAACCGGATGAGTTACAGTGTTTTCCGAGACCCCCGCCGTCGAAATATCCTTCAACAGTGTTAGTTTTGTGAGCGTTTGATTTGTTGCCCACTTTACGTTGGGCACTACAGTGGGGGGTGGTATGTCTCTCTCTCTCTCTCTCTCTCTCTCTCTCCCCCCCTCTTGGTCCTGGGACCGGTTTGTTTCGGGCCCCATTGTGTGGAGTAGACGCCTGGATCTTTATGCAGAGCCATACCCCGCCCCGCGCCCGCCCGTATAGGCGCCACTGTAGCGCACATAATTAATGATCACGATTAGCCCGACCGCTTCCTCTCCCCGCACATCAGAGGAAATAACGCAGCGACTCCACGTAGCGCATTAGCATTCTGCTTGCGGTGCGGGCGCGCTAATGGCGCTCGCAAGGGGCATCGCTGTCCGTACATGTTCGTGAACGGCGTGGGTTTATCGCTACGCGTCGGTGTGTTTCACTCGGCCTCCGTGGACATTTTGTTTATCCGCAAAAATGGTTACGGTCCACTTGTGAAATATTCCCATGAGCTGTACGCCTAATGTGAGGTTGCCATGGCTCCACCGCTTAGAGATGAGGCGAACGTACACAACGGTGAAGCTCTGCATCGTTAACGTCAAATCCCATAAAGGCCTTGGTTTAATTGTTGTGTTCAGAGCCCATGCGGTACCTTAACAGTGTTTCAGAGTGATGCATGAAACATCATGAATGTGACGCGGTACAAAAAAGCACATACTTCATAGCAAACCATTCCTAAAGTCGTCTGAGGTAACCCACGGG
>JAOPHQ010000017.1:22500-127500 GCA_030340625.1 Merluccius polli
TTATTTCCTTTGCCTTCCCCTGTTTCTCCTCTCTCCTCCTTGACCTCTCCTGCTAAGAATACAAATTGAGTAATTTTCAACCCCTCCTCCTCCTCCTCCTCCTCCTCCTCCTCCTCCTCCTCCGCTCCCCCCTGTAATGCTCTTGGTTTCTACTTCACTTCACTGACCGATTGGTCATAATTAGCATGCTAGCACGCTAGTAGCAACATGGAATTACCTGTGATTAAAGTAGGCTTGTTTTCCACTCCGTTGGAAACGTGTCTCCATCCCTCCTCCCCCCCCCCCCCCCCGATCATGTGAGGAACATGCTGGGGTCCGTGCCAGCTGGAGACCCAAGGGAAGTCGGGGGGGGGCCAAAGTATACACACACACACACACACATACAGATAGTAACACACACACACACACACACACACACACACACACATAGATACACATACAACAGCCACCCA
The DNA here is from genome assembly GCA_030340625.1 of Merluccius polli. NCBI lineage: Eukaryota > Metazoa > Chordata > Actinopteri > Gadiformes > Merlucciidae > Merluccius > Merluccius polli. The sequence goes on from JAOPHQ010000017.1 coordinate 22,953, forward strand.
TAGATAGTAACACGCAAACACACACAAACACACACCCACACACGCACACACACACAGATAGATTGTCAATACTGTGTGGGTGGGTGGGTGGGTGTTGTATGTGTAAACAACACACAGAGTGTATACTATTTGTGTGTGTGTGTGTGTGTGTGTGTGTGTGCACACAAACATGTATATGTTTGTTTACATGTCGTGTGGTTGTCCAGGCGTGTGCTTGTGCGCTCCAGGCATGAAACCCAAGTGTGAGTTTCCTCTCGGCATTACCTCTCACCTGCTCCTGTTTGTCCTTGGACAGTGGACACACACACACACACACACAGGCAGAGAGAAGCAAGGAGAGGTAAAGTGAGGCAGTGACACGGATGTGACTACGAGAATTTGTGTAAAAACAATGTATATATATTGTATTATAAGGTCTAGTGTGTGTGTGTGTGTGTGTGTGTGTATAGGGGTGAGTGGGTTAATAGTTTGAGTCTCCAAAAGAAAGAGAAGGAAATTGACTGGGAGACTGAAAACACAAGGGAGAAGAGACAACCTATACGCCTCCATCAGCACAAAACACACATCAGTGCCCTGCCTTCAAGCATATTATAGGCGGTTGGTAGTCTGTTCACGGCCTCTCTCTGCTTGAGGTGAATGTGTACTGTAATAACATGGATTACCTATAGCTCAATACGAATCCCTCAGTGTCATTTCCAACACTACCATTCACTCACTCATTTTCTCCCTCCGTCTCTCTCTCTCTGTCTCCTTCAGGGATGCGAGGTTCAAGATTCAAAGGGCTTTATTGGTACGGAAAATGTCTATTTTTCATTGCCAAAACACAAGAGAGAGTAGAATACAAAACACTGTAGTAATGGCACAACATTTTAAAATAAAATAAAATGTTCTGAAATACAATATAGTTAATACAAATGTAAATGTGTATATACAGTGACTGTGTAACACTATAATGTTAAGTAATGTTGTCAAGGATAAGGGTGAGTTAATCAAACTATTTCTTGGGACTATAGGTCATCGAATGACTTGTCTTGTAAACACTGTCTCGCTCTGTCTGTCTCTGTCTCGCTCTCGCTCTGGCTGAACGTGTGTGTGTGTGTGTGTGTGTGTGTGTGTCACCCTTCTCCAGCTCTGCCAACCCTCTTGATTGAACTTCTAAAGCTGATTGCGTAATGTGTGCAACACACCAGGGCAATGGAGATTTAGAACGTGTCTGTCTGTCTGTCTGTCTGTCTCTCTCTCTCTCTCTCTCTCTCTCTCTCTCTCTCTCTCTCTCTCTGTCTGTCTCTCTCTCTGTGATGAAAGGATTGCATAAGAAAAGACAAGGGATGGATTCGGGTCATGCTGGCTCTGGGAGCTGGTGTGAGTGATTAGACCAGACACACATACAGACACACACACACACACAGACACACACACAGGTAACCTAAGCTTGTAGTCTGGGAGGCTAGGGAGAGGTGGGTCAGGGAAAGTGAGAGAGAGAGAGAGAGAGAGAGAGAGAGAGAGAGAGAGAGAGAGAGAGAGACAGAGACAGAGACAGAGAGAGAGAGAGACGGAGGTAGAGAGTATATAGGGTAGAGAAATGGAGAGAGACAGAGATAGCGCTTCGACATGTCATGTGTTTTCATTTCAGTGGTTTTGCTATTCTGGTGTTGTTCTACAAATACACACCAAGACACACACACACACTAGTCCTTATAATATTATATGTATATACATTGCTTTTACACAAGTTCTCGTAGTCTCGTAGTTCTCGTTGGCTTGGTTTGTGTAGCCTACTGTGTGCATCTGTGGTCACAGTCTGCGTGTTGTGTGAGTGGTCCTGTGTGTGAGAGGGAGTGTGCGCGCGTGTGTGTGTGTGAGAGTATATGTGGTGTGCTTGCTGTAGTTGTTGTTGTTGTTGTTGTTGTTGTTTTTCAATAACCTAAGGCCGTTGATTACGTAAGCAACAACAGAGAGTGAAACAAAGGTGACAGTGAGTGCCCCTAGCGGCTCTCTGCAGCTGGAGGTTGTAATGGGTTATCGACCCAGCCAGTCAGAGAGGAGGGAGGACCATCTGAACAGCGGGCTTCTTTCAGCATCTGCATTACGTGCTCAATTCACTCCCCCGGCTGTCCTCTGGCCGCCGGCTTCCCACCTACTAGTACCCAGTACCAAAAGAGATGAGTGAAGCATCCTGCTGCATCATCAGGACCTCTCTCCTCAGCTGGTCCGCACGGGTCGTTTTTGCCCAGTCCAAATTGACTTTGAGTTGAAGTGAATGAGATGATGTTGAATGGGTGGGGTGGGGGGGGGTGTATTTAATTAAATCTGGAAAAGAAAAAGAAAAAAGAAAAAAAGGGCTTTTGTACGGTTGTGTTGTGAGGGGTGTGTGTGACGCTCAGATGGCAGATGGGTTGGTCTTGTGGCGACCTCTAGTGGTAGTTCAGTCTCATTGCAAGACATGTTGTTTTCTTTCCTTTGAGTGAGTGAGGTTCGACCTCCTTTTTCCATATTTAAAAAGTAATAACATTGGATATGAGGATTGTATAGTCAATATCTATATCCTGGCTGTTTTAGAAAAGTTGTTTGAGTGAAATGATGTATGCTGAGGCCTATGCAGCGGTAACCTCATTGTATTTTTAACCTTTTGTGGTGTTGTGTTGCTTAGTTTGGGATACTGTCTTGCACTGGTCATTGATGTTGACCCATGTCTGGTCTAGCTTTTCTTTTCATTTCATTTCCAGCACTGGATCTCCAACCTCAGAAATACTAACATAATATAAAATAACACCTAGGATGCTGTGATCCAGTTAATCCAAATGTATTATTGTGGTTGCTGTCTTGTCTGTATTCCTATGTTGTGACCCTGACTGCAAACCAATTTCCCTGTAAGGGACACTGAAATATATGTAATAGAAACGACACTGGACCGGCAGTAAAAACACATTATACAGGCCTTAATAGAATATGTTCATATTGCAATACTGACATAATGCACACTTCTGCCCCAAGAAATTCCAGGCAGAAATTCAACAGAACATAATTAGAAAACCATAAAGTGGGTCTCTTAGAAAACCATAAAGTGGGTCTCAGATTACATTGGTTCCAGAGCCAAGAAGCATACAGGAAACCCACACAGACCCCCTGCTGTGCGATTGGTGGGCCCCCGAGAGACAAGGGCCCACCACTCCTTCATCTTGTTGTGAATAATATGCTCATTAATTTATAGACTGCTACTTTTCCTGATCTTCAGCATGTGTTTTTGACAAAGATCACAACACACCCGTGCCTATTAAACAGGACATGAAAGGTGCATACTTTCACCATAACCACACACCATTAGAGGCCGGGAAAATAAAGCTTTCAGGACTTTATGGTCGGGGTCACATCTCCTCATTTACAGGAAGCCCCAGTATAATATACTTATTACTTCGGTGTCCGCGGCATGTGCGTTCAGTGCACAGGCTAATACGTTTTACTGTATGCGTTGGAGTGTATTTGGGTCAATGACGGATAAGTGAAAAGTCATTCGGTACAACCATACATTTAAAAAATATAAAGTGTTTCAGTTTCTGTGCATTAACTATAGAGGACGCTGAGGAAATATGTTCATCTGTTTGTTGTTAATGCAACAGCAGATTTTTATCACAGCACAGCCACTTTATCATTCAGTATAAGCATATTGCTGCCTACCAAATGATTGATAGTTGCACTGAATAAAGCAAACAGTTGTGGTAACCTCATGCTTCAGTACTTCACCTTAAGCCTATGGCTCTAGTCCAATGATGAAATGAATTTCAATGCATCAATTTCTGAAATATGTATGAAATGTAAGAGAGATGGAGAGGGACGGAGATCATCATGTCCATGTGTTTGTGTCCTGTTATGCAGGTACTGTGTTGCGTTGCATGCTGTGCTCTGCAAGCTTTATTCTCAATGGTTTTATTCTCTGCTATTATGCAGAGAATCACAACTTGAATCATAATTCACTATCGCATAATTATCACTCAAAGTCTCTCATTATGTTTAATAAATGTTGTCTTGTGTCTTCCTGCAAATTACCATTCACTTTAGCTTCTCAACCGTTACACACGATGTATGATGTCAGGAGAAAAATAAAAAAAAGTTAGTGTTTTTTAAAAATAAAAAAGTTAGTGTTTAGTTAGTGACACTAACACATTTCCATAATCTTTTCTGCTGTTCTCATTTCTGTACAGTTGCCTGTGTGGGCACCTTTTACCACCACATATAGACACTTCTAGACAGGCTGAACAGGGCCATGCAAACCTACCGTTATGAAACGATGACAACACAACAGCTACACTTTCAAAATGACATTATATAGTCGGGCCACATAATGTCATTTAATGTGCAATGTGTGGATGCACATTGAACGTGTAAGATCTGAGCCCTGAGCATAGAGACGGACACATCCCGCCCCAACAGGCTAGGGACGGCTATCTGCAGCGACCTCACCATCCGATATGTCAAAGATATTTTGAGTGTCGATATGATGTATACGATGTGTAAATATTGCGATACAATATTCCGATTTTTTTATAGGATTTAATCTTTTGCGTGGTGTGTTGTTTGTTTTTATATTAACATGGCGAAACAGAACATAGTTGACGCTTATTGAATATTGGCAAATACACTATGGTGGCCTCTGTGCGTCAGTACTGTTCATTTGCTTCCACTACAATAACATAACATTTAAAATGATATTGCTTGAATGGTAGCTGAAGCCGACACCAGAGGATGCTGTGGGATTCATAACAGATCACAATCACACACGGCCTGTTGATTCAGCAATATATATATATATATATATATAATGAGAGGTTAGACCAGCGGCTATAGACCAGAAGCTTTTCATTGGGCAGCTTCAGTTTCAAATGTTATTCCATGAAATGTATCATTACACCTTTTTAGAGGAGATATCATATTCAATGAATTGCAAATTAGACATTCAGACTGGAAAGAATGATGCTTTGTCGTATTTCCTTTTGAGGTAGTTAATTACTTTGATTGTAGATTGTGGTATTGTGGTGAATTGATGTGGTTGAATTGGACCTGGATATACCTTAGCTTTATGACGTCGTCTAATGAAATTGTAGTTTTGTAAGACTTTATACAATATTTATACACGCTGAACAAAGACAAATGGGAATAGACAAGGATAAATTATATTCACAGCATGACGTTCATCCTCTATTTACATGTAGGGTGGCTGTGCAGAACTTGATATTGGTCTGTTTAATATGGGTGTGATGAATTCAATGTGAACATGAAAATGACTTTTATAGGGCCAAAGTGAGAGTACTCCCTCCTCTGCAACCGCATTAAGGAAGACCACACATAGATTCATATTAAAAACCAACGCACCTCTTCCTATTGCATGCTGGTCCCAGCATCTCCAGTATTACACACACACTCTCTCTGTAACACATTTACAGGGGGGGGGGGCAGTGGCTCAGGAGGTACAGCGGGTTGTCTGGCAATCAGAAGGTCGCTGGTTCGATCCCTGGTGTCCCTGATGTGTCCCTGAGCAAGACAACCCTAACCGTAACTGCTCCGGACGAGCTGGCTGGCTGGCTGGCTGGCTGGCCTGGCATGGCTCACACCACCGTTGGTGTATAAATGTGTGTATGAATGGGGGGATGTGAGGCAATAATTGTGATAATAATTGTGCACTTTGAGTGGCCACAGGTCTGAAAAGTGTTATATAAACGCCATTTACCATTTACCAATCCATCTCCTTCCATGATGTCTATCTCTATACACAGCCACTCAATGGACCGCATGGCGTCCGGGGTGGCAGGAAGTTTCTACCACTGATGCCGATATTGCTTACCATCTCCCACCTCACGTGTACATCCCCCCCCCCCTCCCCCCCCTCCCCCGTCCGTCCGGAGACCTGGAGATTGGGACCAACTCCGCTGACCTGCATGGCGTGGTCCTCCATAGTCCCCCCCCCCCTCCCCCCACCCCACCCCGGGCGATACCCCATTATTTTTTTTCCACGGTGGCCTGTGTTTATTCCCTGTCGAGTGCGTGTGAGCAACTACTGTACCAAGATGGATGTTCCCCAGCGCGATGGCCTTAGCAGACGCAGGCCATGAATCAGGAAGGACCCGAACCACCCTGTTTGCTGATCGCTTCCACAGGTGCCCAGGTAGCACAGAGTTCCCCCTTTTGGAAAGGCAACACATGGACACACACGCAGGCGCACGCACACACACACACACACACACACACACACACACACTGACACTGACATGCACGCACACACACACACACACACACATACATGATGGACACATGGACACACAAACACACACACAAGCACACACACACACACACATGATGGACACACGGACACACAAACACACACACAAGCACGCACACACACACACACACACAGGCACACACGCACACATGCACACACATGATGGACACACACGGATACACACACACACACACACATGATGGACACACATACACGGATACACACACACACACACACGATGGACACACACACACACATACACACTCACGGACAGAGAAGGCATTACACAGATCTCCACCTCACAGGGGAGTGAACTTAATTGAACCCATGCAGGTCTGTTTTACTAGCCAACAGGAGGGGGGGGGGTGTTTTGTTTTGAAGCCTAATGGACGTGTAAGTTTGGACGTTATGAGTCTTATCTTCGGGGCTTGTGAACGCGTTGACCCCGCGGTGATAGAGAAACATCATGCGAGGGGAAAGAAGAAAACCCGTTCAGAGATGGAGGGAAAAATACATAACATGCTGTTTGTATTCTCCCAGGTACACCTTATTTAAATTAGCAGGACATAAAAACAAACAACATCCCTCTGAAGCCTCTTAAAAAATGGCCTTCACACATGTTTCGCATATAACCCGTTTTAATTGATGGTAAATTGGTAAACCGCAAAACTGTGTGGATTTTTGTAGATTTTCTCCCTTTTTTTTATCGTGTTTTTGTTTGATATCGTCTGGCAGGTTGGAGGTGTAGCAGCTTGTGGTGTCTGTAATTGCTGTCTGAAACCGTTACCTAAGCTGAACTGTAGCTTTCTCCCTTCACATGCTAGACTGGACGTATTTTATTATGAGAGCGTATTGCATACGGTCTTCATCAGTCTAAGAGATATCATAAATACAAGCAACAATTCAATATATATAAGCATTGAAAAAAGTTGAAAAAAAAGTTGAGTTACAAATAAATCAAAATGTTACGCTGAATTCAGATACATGTCACTCAGGAGGTGGGGATTAGGCGTCAGTGCTTCCTACGGGTCAGCTGGCGTGCGTTGGGGATCGAATCCAGTACCCGGTCGCACACCTTAGCCACCCCTGCCGCCATTTATCAAGAATTTTCAAAAAACAATCTCGCCTCTTACACGGTAAAAGCTTTAGTTTTCTATGATAGTAATGACTGACGGTCGGTCTATGGTATGTGTATAGGGCTTGTACATCAGAATGCATCATGGGATTTTTTGTTGGCGATACTCCACCATATTGAGAGGACTCAACATAGATGTAGTACTGAAAAATCCTAAATCAACGTATACCGTAACCCAGGCTAATGAAAACTTTGTTTTGCCACGTCTCGCATGAGAAATGCTGTGGCAGTTTCAAATACAACAATGTCTCCCCATAATGACAAATCATGTCACTGTTAATTACTAAACAATGACCAACAAAACCATTACTACCAAAATAATAACTAACATACCAATGCTCCTATGCTTCCAAAATGGAGGCGGTCATTGCGATGTGACCAACCCTATGTATATATTCAATAATGAATACGTTAGCCGCAGCAGATTTGAAACGTAGCTCATGAAACCCAGTGCAGAGAACTATACGAGTGAGAAGGTCAAACTTCACGTGTAGATCCTACTCCGGTTAGAGCCTCACTTTTCCTTGTATCGATTGGCTACCAAGCAAGCAGTCCTGCGGGCCAGCTGTTTTTCCTGAGAGGAAACGAATAACACTGTGTGTGCCGCGTTCAGTTTGATCTCTGTCTCTCTTTCTCTTCTGGATGGGAGAAACAGAGGAGGGAGAGAGAGAGAGAGAGGGGGGGGGGGGGGGGGGGAAAAGAAAAAAGAACACCCTGGTGGAGACCAGCGAGGCCCGTCGGCTGGGGCCTGTACTCAGCAAGAGTCCCCCCTCTGCAGACTAACTCCTGGCAGGGCTTGAAAGCGCCTGCGAGGGGAGCTCAGGTTTACGGTCCTGGGATACCTCTCCCAATTAGATCGGACCAGAGAGGCAGAGTGAAGATTTTACAACGCAACAACAATGTGTGTGTGTGTGCGTGCGTGTGTGCGTGTGTGTGTGTGAAAGGAGAATATTCTGCTGTGTGTGTGTGTGTGTGTGTGTGTGTGTGTGTGTGTGTGTGAGAAAGGAGAATATTCTGCTGTGTGTGTGTGTGTGTGTGTGTGTGTGTGTGTGTGTATGTGTGTGTGTGTGTGTGTGTGAAAGGAGAATATTCTGCTGTGTGTGTGTGTGTGCGTGTGCGTGCATGCATGTGTGCGCGCATGCATGTGTGTATCATTTTTGATGTTTCTTCCAGGAAATGATGGTGAGAGAGGGAGGGGAGGGGAGGGGAGGGAGTCTGTCTGAGCTGCCTGAGGGAGAGAGAGAACAAGAGAGAGAGGGCGGAGGGGGATACCAGGGTGGGCTGGGGCCACACTGACTATTCCCCCCTCTCCCCTACATCATGGCTGCCTGTCAGCGGAGAGCAGCCACCCAGGTGCGAGGCTGCCGGGTTTTATCCAGGCATGCAGGCGGAGGTCTGACTATAAACGGGGGTTTCAAGCTCTTGTCGGGGCCTCGGCCTCGTTTAACCTCTGCAGAGGGTTTCTGGGCGCAGCGTTCGCAGGCTGGATGAAGCAAGTGTGTTGCTACATCTATGTTTCCTCCCTCCTAGATGCATTCAAGGATCTATCTATATATATTATCAAATATACCATATTATATATATACATATATAAAGTGGTAGACTGACTTGTGTTTAGCCCTTATGTTGAACTTAAAACACACTTTGTTGAGATGATAGATGTGTCTTTTTGAGATGTAACTATTATGTGCTTGACTATCACTATCCAAAACATGGCAACACTTTATATTAGGGACCACATATTCACCATTAACTAAGTGTGAAGAGGAGGCAACTTCAGAATAGGGAACCTGTGTGGGTTAATAAGTGTCAAACTACTAGTATATTAGTTATGAGCAAGACCTCACTTTAGCATGGGGGACATATTCTGAGTTAGAAAGATAATTTATTTATTTGGACACTATTAACACTTGCAGTTTTGTTTTGTTACATGAGAAGAGAACAACAATTTCCTTACTTCCTATCAATAAGTTGTAATTAGGAGGTTATTGAGGGAAAACTCTAATATTAAAGTTAATGGCCTCGTAGTTGTTGAACATGGTTATGCAGAATAATGCATTAATAAGTGCTTTATAATGACTGATAAATAGCTAATATGCTACTAATATGCATGCTAATAAGCAACTAGTTAATGGTGAATATTTGGCCCTTAATCGAATGTGTTACCAAAAACATTATTCTACTAGACTTCCTACTCTGCACCCTGCAGAGTTTTTGCATTTTTTAGAAACTTGTTCCTGCAGCACTTTTTGTATTGCTACACATATTTTTGTAGATACACCAATTTTGATGGCTTTGATTATATTTTTCACCTCACTTGTTCTTCACTTTGGATACTGGCATTACTAAATTATGATATTTAATGCGTTTCAAAGTGGGCATTATTGATACCGTTAAATTCTTAAGCGGTTGCGCCAAACAAAATGGCAATTTGATCTATTTAATAATCAGCCCTTAATGATGAGAGAAATAAAATGAGGAATTAAGAGAAAGAGGGAGAATCTTTATTTTCAAAATGATGAACTGAACAAACAAACATGTACTACAGCAGAAAATACAGCGCACACTTCGTAAAAAGGAAAAAACTTCTTGATGGTGAAGAGGAAGCAAAGTTCAAAATCATAGACTGTATTATCATAAATAGCAACAAAAAATAAAAATAACGAGCAAGTACATCAAAGCATGAAACAATAAAAAGTACACAATATAATGAAAGGAGATTAATAAAATAAATTACAATTTATCCATGTGCACAAACCCATCCTCTTCCATATCGTGTGCATGGTCCATTAATGAAGCCATATGTATTTTCAGCACATATGCAACATTAAAACAGTTTATGGGGGTATGACTTTGAAGTGTATAATGCAATGCACAGGTATCAAAACAATAAGGATTTCCTGTTTGTACAATGTAAAAAAAAAAAATGTCCTCAACCTGGTGTGTAACCGCCATTTTTGCTCTGAAGCGAATCGTTTTGGGATTTGGGTAAAAGGGATATCGTGACCAATGACTGGTTTTCGCCTACATGGTATTTCAATCATCAAAACCTGTGAGCGAACCGAACAGAAAAGCTCTGCTCTAAACAGACAACGAGAGAGAGAAACATACTCATGGAATAGGTTTTCAAAACTAAATAGCTAAATAAGCTCCTGAAATAACAAAACATTTTGTCTAAAAACTGCATTGAATCGGTCTGAAATGATCTCTGTGAAGCTACGCCGTGGTCAGGAATGGACGACGACGGCTGGCGCCTCGCGCAGGGCAGTCGCGGAGTACGTCGTTCGTTCTCGGGGCCAAACGTTATGCGCGACGAGGTCACGGCGCGCCGTCTTCACTGGGGGCTGTTGGCGATGTCCTTGAGAATGTCACACGTGTTCTTGGAGATGACCTCTCGGAGCTTCCGTACGCGCCGCGGGCTGGAGGCGCCCACGTAGCTCTCGGGCCGCAGCACCGCCATCCCCTCGCTCGCGTCGCCCATGACGATGACCTGGCCCTCCGCCGCCGCCCCCGTGACGTTGGGGCACGGGCAGCTCCAGTCCACGTTGACGAAGGTGACCTCCAGTGGCTCCGGGCCGAAGAACCGCAGGCCCATCTTCTCGTCCTTGAGGATCTCCTCGATGGTGACCAGGGCGTGCCCCGAGTCCTTCTCCTCCGTCAGCTCCGTCATCCGGCCCAGGATCACGAAGTCGCTCTTGCAGAAGCTGGTCACCATCTTGCCCCGGGACTTGCACGCCTTGCAGTGGTGGTTCTTGGGGTACGGGCACATCTCCTCACAGGCCTCCTTGGACTCAAAGTTGTTGTCGTTGCCGTCGCAGCCGCCGTAGATGAAGGACTGGCACTGGAGCAGCGTGGCGCTGTAGGCCCAGCGGGGCTCGTAGGCCTTGCAGGGCCCCTGCAGGCTGGGGAGCCCGCAGGGGCCGGAGAGTTCGGGGCCACAGCACTGCATGCACTCCTCGTAGGTCTCCAGCACCCTGCCCTGGGGCTGGCCATGGCCGCCGGGGCAGTAGGTCAGGGAGAGGCAGCTGTTGCTGGAGGGCTCGTAGTACCAGTTGACTCTCTCCCGGTCCCCCCCACAGTCCTCGGCACCGCCGCCGCCGCCGCCACCGCCGCCGCCGCCGCCGCCGCCGCCGCCGCCGCCGCCACCACCACCCCCACCACCCCCAGGGGGTCTCACACAGTCCTGGGGCAGACAGCGGCTAATGTTCTTGGTCTGGGGGGGCGTGGGAGGCTCGTTGGGCATCACGGTGAGAGGGTGGTGGGCCTGCACGGAGCCCAGCGGGTTCTGCGCTGTGCAGATGTAGACTCCCGAGTCCTGGGGCCGGGTGTTATAGATTACCAGCTGGCCGATGTTGGTGACCACCAAGTTCCCCCGCACGTTGTTGGGTCTCATGAGGACTCGCTCGCCCCCTCCCTGCTGCTGCTGCTGCTGCTGCTGCTGCTGCTGCTCTCCCAGGTGATGTCGGGCCGCGGCCGTCCCGCCACGTCGCACAGGAAGCTGGCCGTGTCGCCCACACTCACCGCCTGGTGCACGGGGCTGCTGATGAGGACGGGGGGCTGCGGCTGCGCGGTGGGCGGCGCGGTGGCACGCAGGGGCGCGGTGGTGGGCCGCAGGGTGGTCTGGCGGGGCAGCGAGGGGCTGGTGTTGGGCCAGGTGAGGTGGAAGCGGCAGGTGACCACGGAGAGGCCGATCCCCTTGGAGCACGCCTCGGCGTCCATGTAGCACTTGTTGTAGTACGTCATGCCGTCGGAGGCGCACGTGAAGTGGGGCTCGCGCTCGCAGCGGTCCCGGCACTTGCACACCGGCTGGCCGTCCCAGATGTCACACTTGGACCCCTGCTGGGCGCAGGTGAAGCTGGCGCAGGTGGGCCCCTGGGGGACGCCCACCGGGCCCTTGTCGGCGTCGACGTGGCGCGCCGCCACACAGCTCCGGCCGCCGCACACGTTGGAGCAGCACTTCTCTAAGCTCTCGCACTCCTGGAAGCGAGCAAAGGGCAGAGATAGGCGATGAGAGATGAAATTCAGATATTCAGCCAAACCGGAGGGATATGTGAAATGAGATATTATTGATTTTATAATATCAAAGTCAAAGTCAGCTTTAATGTCAATTCTTCACATGTACCAGACATGCAAAGAATCGAGAGAACGTTTCTCATTCACCCACGGTGAAACAGATAAAGTGCACAGGCACAACAGATAAGACATTTCTAACACTAAATAAACAATAAAATATAAAATATACAATACCATAAAATATACAATACTTATACAATACTTATGGTAGTGCAAAAGGGCAGATGGTAATGGCAGCAAAAAAAATGTTGTCAAAATAGATTTGTAACAGTTACAGTGCAAAAGAACAGTCAGTACAAAAACAGTAAATAAATAAATACATATATATATATATATATATATATATATATATATATATATATATATATATATATATATATATATATATATATATATATATATATCACATTTCACACATGCTGACATTGTTTTCTAAAAAAAAAAAAAAAGGGTATTGCATGACTGGTATATTGAACATCTGCAGTCAGTCGTTAAGGCAAAGGGAAAAAAACCGTGCGTAACCATGGCAATCGCAATTACGCACTGATTGGTGCGTCGTGGGGACACTTACCTGGTCGCGCTCGCACTCCCGTGTGCAAGTGCTCATGGCGTCCACCCAGAGGTTGGGGTTCATCTCGTTGGGGCAGATGCCGGCGTGCGGACGGCTTGCGGCTGCGGGAGGAGGCATCGCCTTGGCGCATCGGGGGTCCATCCACGCGGAGAGGCACGCCGAGAACCAGATCCAGCGAGGGAACAGCATCCACCACATGGCCAGCGTTGGAGCTGAAGCTGCTGGAGCTGCTGCTGCTGCTGCTGCTGCTGGAGCTGAAGCTGCTGCTCAGGCTGCTGCTGCTGCTGCTGCTGCTGCTGCGCACGGCGAGCTGATGAGCAAGGGGGTGCGCGCCGCGCCAGATGGGTACCAGAGGTTGTTGTTTTTTTTTTTGGGGGGGGGGGGGGGGGGGGGGGGGGGGGGGGGTGATGGTTGTGGTGTGTGTGTGTGTGTGGGGGGGGGGGGGGGGGTCAGACGACGACGACGACGATGAGCATTAAGGGGGACATCACGCCGGGGGGTCCACCTCACCTGCAACCACACAAAAGAAAAAGGGGGGTGGCGGGGGGGGGGGGGGGGGGTCCACCTCACCTGAAAGGGGGGCTTAAGGGGGGGGGCATGCGCACGGACGCACAGGCAAAGAGGCAGAGGGTTTTTGGTCAAAAATGGATATCCGTGGATCCAGTCCCCCCCAAAGTCCGGGTGGATCACTTCATTCCCACTCCACCAGGGATTGTCTCTATTTATACTTTGCTTTGAGCGGAGGAAAAAAAGGAAAGGCTCTCCAAGCACCAATGCACAACCTCTGCTCCCATGGCTCGCCAGGTATGGCTCACTGAAGAGTGAAGTGATGACAGTGATGCGTTTCCTCGGAGTTGGTTGAAAGGGGTTTTGTGGAGATCTGGGTCCTGGGACAGCGGGGCACCTGCCTGTTAAAGGGATTGCCGGGTTTAACCCCTTCACTGGCCCCCCAGCAGCAGGACCACCAATAGTAATGAAGCAGCACTTACATGGGGATGGGGGGTTATTGTAAGCAGGTTTTGTGTCTCTAAAGTTGGGGGTCATGGGCGATCAGACTTTTTTTTTGTGTGTTTTTGTTTGTTTTAATGCAACACAGTACCTATGTCTCCGCAATGTGTATTTCAATTAGGTTCAATCAGCTCAAATGATGGACTGAATTGAAAAAAAAAAAAAAAAACATCTTAAAAAAAAAAGATAAAATATAGGCTTTACATCTCAGTCTTGAAAAAAAATGACACCATTAAAAAAAAATATATATATATATATATTAAATGTATTATTATTAATATTATTATGCTCTAACATTCTTAATAAGGGAACTAATTAACATATTACCACATGAATGTCCATAACAGAATGCTGAACTGTAAACCATATGGCTTTAAAACCACCGTGATTACTTGAATGATAACAATGAATGAAAATACAATGTGAACAAAGTTTCGTAAGCTACTTTCTCAAGTTTAACAGGAAACAACTATCCGAAACAAAAACAGGCATACAAGTGCCCGCCTCGATAAAGTCATAAAACGAGAGAACAAACGACTGTAATGAATACCAAATGACGGGTCTATGGTCACAGGATGTTCTGCACATCTTCTTCTTGTTGTCTGCTTGTAGACTGGGCAATAAAGCAATTACACACCATTAATCTGCTGCAGTGTGGATTCACAGTACATTAGTAACATGGTATTTGAATATTACTTGAATGCCAAAAGAGCTGCATCAACCATTGCACTCTTGTGTGAATTAACTCTAAGTCATTTTTTATGAACCCCCAGACGCTTTTAAAGTAATTTGGGCCAATTCTGCCCTCGGATATGGTTTTGACAGAACAGATTATTTCAGCACTGTACCAGGTGACAACCAATACGTGACTATGCAGGGAATATAGTGCGCCCCGACTTAATCTTAATGTGCATGGTTTTGTATATAACCATTTACTTACAGTGCACGTCTTTGTGTTTCGCCTTGCCAGATTAGTTCTCTAAATACATCTTAGCGTGGATTTTTGAATGTATGAACTGGCGTCCTCAGCCGTCCGTAATGCCGGATGGGGCACACGGCGCGTGCTGGGCGCACATGTTGGAAACAGCGCTGTGAATGGACAGGCTATACGGTGACCGTTCAACCCCAGCATACTTACAGTGTGTTCCCTTCACTGTGGTTCACGCACCCTACTTTGTAACTGAGCTTTGTAAATAGCAGGCATAACTAGCACACGATTACAACCCCTGTTGCAAGACTGGTAGCGGTGCCAGAGAAGGTGAACTGAGGAGAGGAGCTTAGAGAGACGGGCGATGCTGAGGTGCGAGGCAGTAAAAGCCAGTCCATGTTTGTACTGTAACTGTCTGTACTATTTTCTATTGGCTTTCCTCTTCAGGTCATCTCAGGACGGGGGAAGTTATTACAAGTGTGTGTGTGTGTCTGTGTGTGTGTGTGTTCATGTGTGTGTGTGTGTGTTCATGTGTGTGTGTGTGTGTTCGTGTGTGTGTGTGTGTGTGTGTGTGTGTGTGTGTGTGTGTGTGTGTGTTGTGGCTGCCTATACCATGACGAAATGTGTTTTGCACTTTATAAATCTCATTCATTCTCATATCCATCATAGACTCTCATCACCTCCCTCACCTCAGGTGCCCCCTACACACACACACACACACACACACACACACACACACACACACACACACACACACATGGAAGCAGACACAGGCGGACACACATACTTGGATTTGGATGACATTGATTAGTGAAGTGTTTCATGTTGATGCCCACTTATAGCTGTCAAAGACACTAAGGCTATGAGATACAACTTGAGGCTACAAACATTTGAATATTCTTTGGACGGTACAACACGCGTGGGTTTGAAAGGGAATGAAGCGTAGATAATCAATTGAACTGAAAACCATTAAAGGAGACGTCCCCTAGCAGGGTTATTTGAGGATTCAAACTTTGCTTCGAAAAAAAGTTGGGACTACGTTTATCTTGCATGAAGCACAAGTACTGAACCACCCAGCTCTGATTTCTCTCTCGTATCAATTCTGTGTCAAAACTTTTCCAGCTATTGCGATTTTATCCAGACGAGGAAATGCGGCAATAAATAAACGCAGAATATACATTTCACAAAGTCGTGCTGAGAAAAAGGCAATATGGTTTCAGAAGTTTTACGAAGAACATTTTAAAGGTGCAGTGTGTAGGATTTAGTGGCATCTAGGGGTGAGTATGCAGATTGCAACCAACTGAATGTACTAGAAATGTGGCAGTGCAACATGGGAGGCTCCATGGAAGAGGACTCGCTGTGGACATAAAGGGCTCATTCTAAGGAAAACACACATATTCTTATTTTCATAGGATTATACACTAATTAAAACATACTTATGAATATTAGGATATATTATATTTGTCTGGCAAGTCCGTTCTGCTAGATGTCATGAAATTATACACACTGCACCTTTATTTTGTTTTAATTTCAGTTGCTGTGTTTTCATATTAAAAATCTCAGGGTGACAAAGATTGAAATGGTGTGAAACACCTTTCATCACTGCGCCCTTTCTGTTTTATTAAGAAGCTATACTGAGATGGACTCTCAGAGTTTGATGAAAGTGACCAAAATGACATGAGTTTTATTTCCAGAAAAACCCTATTTATGGCATAAACTCATGAATCTTGAATTGTCAGTTGATATTAGGTGTGTGTGTGTGTGTGTGTGTGTCCCTAGCACAATGGATGAAGCCTTTTGAGTAATCAATTGAATGTGAGTACTATGGGGGACGAATTGTGCCATGGAAAGAAATAATGAATATTTAATCATTTACCCATGTATAGACTTCTTTAATTAAGAACAAATTAAACAATTCAGTCAAATATGCTTTTTTATGGAGCATTAAATGAAACAGTTATTATAAAATATATATATAACAAAAATATTTAGACATTAGGCCTACATTTATAGGATTTACATTACAACCATTATTCAACTGCTTTGAAAAGAGCCATTTTTAAAACGGTTTATAAAGCAATTTATTGAATGCTGGTTAAATGAGTCAGTTAATAATGGCTTTTTAAACCCTCTTTTAAAAGAACGTCTAAACCCCATTCGTTAATTGTTTTCCGTATTAATTTCCTTATTGCTTTTCCTTCACGCAATTCACTTCCCAAGCTACATTAACGATGACGTGCCTTCACCACCAACTGCGCCACTGTAGAAGAGATGAAACACGAGCTCTCATTGGCTGAACTGCGCCACTGTAGAAGAGATGAAACACGAGCTCTCATTGGCTGAACTGCGCCACTGTAGAAGAGATGAAACACGAGCTCTCATTGGCTGAACTGTGCCGCTTATTGGCTGTATGGCGTCTGGTGCATGGTCTGGACGCGCTGTCAAGTATATGTTTTCGTGGTAGAAAGGTTTTGAAGCATGTTATGAATTTCACTTTATCGTCACTATATTAAACATTGCTTGTGTTAAAATCTCCAATTTCATTTAATGAAGCTATATTTTACAAGAAAAATCTGAATGAATGTACAATGTGAATGCATTCATTGTGGACTTTCGGCCAGCGTAATTAGAAGCCCCCTAGTGGCCATATTAGTTATTTTAATGGGGAAACCAACAACACATGAAAGCTTAATCGAAATGCATTTGGGGGGACATGGGATGCACAACTAAAAAGAATGCGTTGAGTTGTCATGGTTTCCAAAAGATCCTAGAAGGTTTTCCCACCCAGCCAACCACTATGGCCGCTAGGGGAATACGGTCTAACCCTAACCCTCAAAGAACAATGATTAGATTACTTCCCCTCTTTCAAACATAGGCTATACAATCACTGTCTAACCCTAACCCCAAACTACAAAAACTACCATTTATCTATTGCTTCTGCCATTCAAAACTAGATGTCCAGAGATGTCCAAACCATATTTTGATAGCCCATTTTATTGTTGAGATATAGGGCTTCCAACATGATCTGGGAGAGAGAATAGACAGACAGAGGCCATCTCTATATGGGTAAATTATTAAAAATTCATTAATTCTTTCCGTGGCACAATAGGGCTTGTACATCACAACGTCACATCGCAAATACCGCCTCCGTTTTGGAAGCATAATAGCATTGGACTGTTAGTTATTATGTTGGTAGTAATGTTTTTTTTGGTAATTGTTTAGTAATTCATCATTTGAAATGATTTGTTATTATGGGGAGACATTGTTGTGTTTGAAACTGCCACAGCGTTTCTCATGCGAGACGTGGCAATACGTTTTATTTAGCCTAGGGTATGGTATATTTATTTTGATTCAGGGTTTTACATTACTACAACTCTCTTTAGTCCTCTCAATATGGCGTGTATTAAAGCGAGTATTGCCAACCAAAAAATCCCATGATGCATGCTGATGTACAAGCTCTATTTGTCTCCATACAGTACAGCTATTCTGCATCAGTAAAGTGCTAAGGGCAATGTGTCCCTTGTGGAAGTTCATGAAAAGTGAAGGCAAATGTGTCACATCAATCGAGGAACAAAAAAAGGATGGTTTGAAACCAATAAATTGTTTCTATAAATCCCTATAAAATGCAACCCATTATGGTTTTCAAAATAATTTTGTATGCATAAGGCTAAATTATATGAGCAAAGAAAGTTATTATATTTTCCTTGTGAAACATAAACAAGATATCATTTATATATTTTTTTAATAAAGTCATTAACATATGTCCATATTTTGGTAGTACAGAATTCAAGTGTTTTTTTTTACATTAGTGCTTCATAAATGAATCACATATGTAGCCAAACAATCTTCCCCAAATGAGAAAACTCTTTTAAAAAGTAGCTTAAATAATAATACAGTACAAAAATAGGTGGATTTGTCGCCACTTTAAGCTTGGCGACGGACCCTCTGGAAAGTACAATGGCACAGTATTGCTAGTTTGTTGAATAAAAATAACAAAAAAACACAAATGTTTCTTATGTTTTTGAATGTATAATATATATGCTCTCGACAACTGATTTAAAAAAATGTTACATTCAGAAGTACTCCTCTCCTTGTACAAGGCACTACAACCCAAGACTTGGGTGAAGCAGTATATGCAGAAAACGTTGTAAAAAAACCAAATGGCTTCTATAAATCACAAATAAACAGATGAGCAACGTGTTGCACGACTCAATCAGTGCCAGTAACTTTGGTCAAACCCACTAAAACAAACGTTGAACGAACGTTCAAATTCAGTGACAGGCAGCATGGCCAACATGATCTGAACAGTCCTGGAGTATCGCTAGAACAAAAAACAAACCAAAATGTTTGATGTTGCCAGTCTTCCTTTGAAACTACGCCTCGAAATGTAGCCTCCTTTCCAGAAGATGGGTCGGAGCCGCGGCTCTACCATGAACAGCCTGTTTCAGTGTCCCTGACAGAGCTTCACCATTTCCAATCCAGACAGAGTTGGAACGCAAAAGAGAAACTATTGAAAGCAACAGTGCTATTGCACCAGGCCCGCGTCTTTAGCCATGCTGTAGAATACACCCCGCGTTGACAGCAGGTTGGTTGGGGTGTCAAACTCTGCGATCTGTCCTTTGTCCAACACCAGGACTCTGCAGCAAGAGAGAGAGAGGAAAGATATTAAAAACATTTAAAAGGTACAATACGGAACATGTTTTTGTTTGAAATGTACTCTACAACACATTCTGTCATGTCGACGCAAACTTTAAGGCTACAGGGCAAATTGCTCTGACTCTGCAGTTGGGCGGGGTTTGGAGAGATTAGGGAGAGGGAGGGGTGAGGAGCAGCGTGTTTTTTTCCTCCAAATTTAGACTGGAGCTAGCTTGAAATCGTAACTCTTGCATATTATACCTTTACACATGTATATATTTTTCCTTGCAAAAATATATGAATTGACCATGGAAAAGTGAAGCACAAATAGGTAAATTGTGTCAAACTAGAAGGTCCTAGAGCAGTGGCTCTCTTTTGCTAAATGATTAAAACACAAGCATAGCCTAAAGGCCGGACGTGAACGTGTCCGTCGACCCTCGGACGCCTTCAAAATAAGAGTTTGACAAATGCGATGTGACAAAGCTTTTCTCAAAATGCACTTCTGGTGGAAACAAAATCGGAACCGTATTTTAAAAAGCATTTCGGTACTATTCGGTACTAATCGGTTCTAAGAAAATTCGGTACCCATCCCTAGAAACTCGCCCAAGATGTGCGACGTGGTGTAGTTGGGTCTACCTGGTGTAGTCCATGATGGTGTTGAGTCTGTGGGCGATGGTGAACACGGTGCAGTCCTCAAACTGGGTGCGGATGGTGGACTGGATGAGGTCATCCGTCTCCAGGTCGATGGCCGCCGTGGCCTCGTCCAGGATCAGGATCCTTGTCTTCCTCAGGAGGGCCCGCGCCAGACACACCAGCTGCCTCTGGCCAACACTTCCCACACACACACACACACACAGAAATTAAAAATCTTTTTATTGCATTTTTTGTATAGGTGTGCCGTACTTACATGACAGTAGACAGTAGACTGTTTACATGCCTATACTATATTTTAGCATAATGATGGGCGAATCTAGCCTAGACACCTAGACGCCCCCTAGCGGCAGCAAATTTATTTGGCAGCCAAGGGGGGTCTAGCACTTCTCCGTTGGCTTTTTGTGCTAGAAACACAAAATCTGTCAGACCAATCACAGCGTGAGGGGCGGAGTCGAAAGCCGGGCTACCATGACGACAGAGTTGCGACGGTTCCTGTGTTAGAGGTAAACAATGGCTGCTGCTGCTGGCGAACGGCTGTCTTTCAACTCGGCTTTGGCCGCGACTCTTCAGGACTTTAAGTTAACATTTTATTTGAGAAAAGAACAAAGAACGGCACTGAAGTCTTTCCTCGAAAATAAATATGTATTCGGAGTTTTGATTAATTACGTAGTCGTCACCTTCTTCGTTGCTCTGATTGGTTGTAGCGCTATCCTATTGCGTGCAGAGGGAACTTGAAAGACAACCGTTTATCCCGCCCACACTGCCAATGGAGCAATGCCAGACCCTACATCTTTCTGATGTGGGTCTGGCTTGCCAGGCTAGGGCGAATCATTATTCAAAGCAAACAGGAGAAGAATATAAAGTATTATGTCTGTTGCCCACCCAGCTTTAACCCTTATTTCCTCTCACCACCCTAGAGCGCCAGTGCCCTTACACCCTTATCACTCTGGCACAACGCCCACTTCACTCCTTCAACACTCTCTCTCAACAACAATATTTTTTAAAGAAAACATCGACAATGTTGATTGAATTATTATTTGCATTTGCTTAAGAGAACAATGTGTCCAGGCTACTATGGGAATGACGCAATCAAGTGTATAAAACCCCCTCTTGTCTGCGTGTGTGTGTGTGTGTGTGTGTGTGTGTGTGTGTGTGTGTGTGTGTGGGTTACCTGAGGTTCTCTCCTCCTTCAGCACATTCCATCTCCAGCTTGGCCGGTTGGTTGTTGACAAACTTGTGGAGGTGGGAGTGCTCCAGGATCTTCCAGATGTCCTCGTCGCTGTACGTGTCGAAGGGGTCAAGGTTCATCCTCAGCGTGCCCGAAAACAGAACAGGTTCCTTGAAAAAAAAGTGTATTAAATGAAATGAAATAATGAAATAAATCTTTATTGTCCGGCTGCTACGGTGACTTGAAAATTGCCATTATATATTCAAACTCATAAGTATTCAAACTCATAAGTAGTAGTTGTTACATTTGTATACGTTAAGAGACATCCTTTTTCCAAGGATGCTAATGAAAAATCTCTTGAAAATGTATTTACTATTTATTTCTTTATTTATAACCAAATCTGAGCGAAAGAAGACAGCGACGTAGCCACCTGTGGGATGATGGTGAGTTTGGACCGGAGGTCGTGGAGGCCAATCTCGGAGATCTTCACCCCATCTATGGTGATCTCACCGCCGGCGGCTTCCAGCAACCGGAAGAGACACAGCGTCATGGAGGACTTACCGGCCCCTGTCCGACCCACGATCCCCACCTGCAACATGCACACACACACAAATGGAGTTGACAGATGCGCAGCGGCGGTGACGCTGAGCAAACCTGTGTGGAGGTGATAAGTTAAAGTTCCCCTCCGCTCCGTTCATCTCCCTGCACATCAGGGTTTTGGATCAGACACTAAGTGGAGGAAACCTTGTGAAAGACATATTTGATGCATCTTGACAATCACATGTGTGTATGTATAATTATATAAAATGTGTAGAGGAGGATGTGGATGTTGATATATTATTTAAGAAGCAGGAGAAACTGTAACACTTCGATAATTGCACATAGCTTTGCGCTAAATAACTTCTTGGAAGGAGCTTCCAAAATTTGGACTGAAAGTGTTTACTGTATTGTGACTATGCAAGCCATTATAACAATGGGTGCTTTTACTATTTAACAGTTACAATATTTAATCATTCAGCAGACATTTTTACCTAAAGCGACTTGCACTGAATCCAGATACATGTCATTAAAGGAGCATTAGGCAAGATTTAGAGGTAATTCCACTAACCGAGAATTTGAGAAAGGCAGAAGAAAACCTTCACCTGCCTTAAGCCCCTCCCACCAAACGATGTCCAATCGTGCACGCACAGATCAGCATAGTTGGGCAGAGAAAGGCAGCCAGGAACTTGACTTTGTAGAGAATTTTCCATGATTGGTAGCTACAAAAATAGCCCTGATTGGTAGTTTTTTGGATGGCGGGTTGAAACATTTTTGACAGCCTACTTGTAGAATTTAGTTTTGTTTGCAGAACATACGATTTACAGATAGCCGCTGGAATATTAGGAGTAATTTGATCATTTTTACTTAATTATTATTTCACAGAAATATTGCCTACTGCTCCTTTAGGTAGGCTGTGGACATTGGGTATTGAACCCAGCACCTTTTCGGCTAGGAGTCGAACATGTAACCTAGCACGCTACACTGGAGATGGTCTTTACGGCACGGTCTTATCAATGAACCAATCGTCTGTCCCAGAACAGGCAGAGAACCAATGACTCGTAGCAGGGCCGTGCAGAGACCCTTTGAGGGGCAGGAGCTCAAACGATTCAGACGATTTCTGTTGCACGATTGTTGAGCGGGGGGGGGGCGGGGCCGATAACGGAAATTTAAATGACCACTCAAAAGGGCACTTTGGTCCTTCAGAGGGAAAGGGGCAGGGACTCGGGCACCCATAGCCCCCCCCTCTGCACGTGCCTGACTCGTAGTAATCACCTTCTCCCCGCCCTTGACGCTCAGGCTGAGGTTCTTGAGGACCAGGTCCAGCCCCTCGCGGTAGCGCACGCTGTAGTCATGGAACTCCACGTTGCCCTGCGCCGGCCAATCAGAGGACGGCTTATTGTCCTCCACCACCCAAGGGGCCTGCGGGTGTCCAAAAACCAAGACGTTTTAGTGTTAGTAAATTTGACGTCACCTCACATAGCGAAGATGCAAATGCAATGGGAAGGGATGTAATCAATGAGGACACACAGAGTGACAGATGTTTAGGGTCTTTGCACTGTTTATACTGATCCAGAGTCTCAAGCGATACAGGGCACTCAGCTACTGCTTTGAATGAATTGACAGGTAGTTTTATTGTTGACAGATTCACCTCTCTCTCTCTCTCTCTCTCTCTCTCACGAGTGTGGACCTTCTGGTCTTGTGTTAAAATGCGGAACTAAGTATACAGTACAAATGCCTAATTTCCTTATTATGCAATACAAGGGGCCCACATAGAGCACAAGGTATTATAACATTTATGGCTGTAGTTATAGTTTATGACTGTTATGTTGTTTTGTTTGAGTACATGACCTGGCAGCTTTGTTGTTGTTGTTTTTGGAACATGAGTAAGATTCTTGTCTTTGAACAGTTATTTTTCTGGCAAAGCACATTTCTCCTCCTGAACGCAAACAACAACAGATGCTGTGCAAAAACACACGCACACACACGCACGCACACGCACGCACACGCACGCACACACACACAAGCACATTAATGTGACCAGATTTCTGAAATGAAAAACGGGGACATTTCTAGTTTGGCGATCCATATTGCAACAAAATATCTGATGTTAATATTTCTGAAATGAAAAAAAGAAGACATATTCACATTTTGCCTATTCTTATCATGGTAAATGTAGAACTGTAGGATTGGGCAGTACATGCCCAATGGTTTAGGCCTACTATATGTTTTAAGCTTTGGTAAACCAGCCAAAAACAAGTAGGCTACTGTAGGGAATCGTTCATTGTATTGATAGCCTATTGTTACTGATGTTAATGATGGACCCCTGTGCAGCGAGGCTGCGTCACAGCCTGTCAGATAGACACAAGACTAATGATGCATTCTGTTTGTCTCGTAATCGCGACTTGCAGCTCGGGTGTGACGTCACATCCGTCTCGGAAAACGAGTGACCCCGGGTTTTTGCGTTCTATTTGGCACACAACAAGACGAGTTGGAGAAAAGATGGACGAGACTTTAATATGCTTGAAAAACAGTATCATTCTGTGTTTAAACGTTTAAATATATTTAATGTATTTAATATATTTAAATTAAATATAGACACATTGATCACAGAGAAATTACCCAAGATTTCACAATGTGCTTGGTTGCAATAGGCAGTTTGGACGTTTTGTAACGTTTATAGTGATTATCTCGTTTACGGTACACCCACCATGGATTTCACATGTTCATTACATACAAACAACACAGTGTTTGATATCTGAATATTCCGTTTTGATAACGTTAGGCTACTGCTCTGCTTTCTGCTCAAGAATCGGCATTGTTGTCATAGCAACATGGAGCGTCTCTAGCCAGTTCGGAGTAGCCATCTTTGTTACTGAACTCGGGGTCCTCTGAGTTCAGACGAGTTGACGAGTCGTATATACGACCTCGGGGGCGTTCTATTTGCAACTTCCGGTTAACTCGGAAATCCGACTCGCAGATCGAGTCGGGTGGACAAATAGAACGCACCATAATTACCAACTCTCTCAAAATTAATATTCATGAGAAAGCTAGAACCTTTGCCATTTGAACATGTATTAATGTATTTTTTAAATCCTATTTTTATTAAAATGGGGACATGTCCGGGGACAGGCCACCAGAAACGGAGACTATTCCCAGAAAATGGGGAAGTCTGGTCACCCTAATACACACGTTGAGTAAGTAGATGGACCACGTACCTCCGTCTTGGTCTCAGAGTACTCCTTGACCCTCTCCACAGCGACGATGTTGCTCTCCAGGTCTGACGTCATGCGCACCATCCAGTTCAGAGTCATGGTCACCTTCACAATAATATAGGAATATATTGGCCACCATCACAATAAAACACCCATGATAATTACAATGGTCACCTTTTCAATAAAATCTAAATGCGTTGTGTTACCTCTAGCATCAAATACTTTCACAAAGTTGAACGACAAACATGATATCAATTACAATGTGCAGCCCCAATTTAATTGGATTGGACTGTGAATTATTGGTTTAAAATAAATGATAAAACGTGGCGCTCAGGCACGCAAATGCTTTGGCCTGTCACAGCTTGTATTGGTGACTGTGTAAGACAAAGACGTGGTTTGTCTCTGCTCTGTATTGTGACCGCATCCAGCGCTGCTTTTGATATCTGTGTTTTCATGATTAAAACCATGATAGCCTTAAGATAAATGCAAGATACCAATAATAAAAACTCCAGGGGCGTGCACTTCTTCAAATGATCAACGACATCTTGAAACGTTAGAAATGATCCAAGTTCAAACACACTGCGTATAAGCCATGCCTTCTCTTGGCATACTCTACCCCTCAGGGCATTGAACCACAACCAGCGAACGGAGCCCGCAGGTTCGGGTTAAGGCTCTGGGAGGTGGGAGCTGGAGCAGGGGGAGGAGGGGGGTCGCGTCCCAGCATGTACCTGCAGGGCGTACGACACCGACAGTCCCACCAGACCCGGGTTCAGCTTATCCTTCCCGATGACGGCAAACAGCGCGGCGAACAACACGATGCAGTTCCCGATGAACTCGATGCGAACACCAAGCCACCTGCGAGACACACGATGGGTGAGTGAGGGCCGTGCTTTATGTCCCCTTCCCTCCCCCGGTATATGTATATGATATTAACAGTTATCACATATTAGCAGCAGATATTAACAGATACAGTAATTCTTTGAAGGGATATTACGGATTCTGTGTTGCGTAATGTGTGCTAAATGATCTTGTCTTGACAAGAGCACAGAATTCACAGCCTAGAGACTAGAGAAGAAAAGCAAATTGACAAGAAGCCAATGACACCAGACAGACATAGACAGAGACAGAGAGACAGAGACAGAGAGAGAGCAAGTTGAGGTTGAGCACTGGGTTGTCTAGCTCAGTGATTTTCAACTGGTGGGTTGTGACCCATAAGTCGGGTGGCGAGGGCATTTTGAGTGAGTCACAGAGCATATGCCAAACCTTAATTTTTAGAAAGAAGCCCGTGAATTAACTAATGTTTCGATGTTAATTCATGTTTCAGTGGCATACTATTTCATTGAGTTTAGCCGCAATTGGTGCAGCTTTTTGTTCACTCCATGTTTTCAACACAACATGAGTATCTATCTATGTATCTATCTATCTATCTATCTATTTTTATCAACACAGCTGCTGCACTTGTCTCAGTATGCATAGGTGCTTGTGTGGTAGTAGGTAGTAGGTGTGCGTTCACAAACTCACCTGTTAGCCACTATTCCTGGGTAGTAACTCTTCTGGTTGTCGTCGACGCGCATGTCACTCATGTGCACGAAGGCGCGGTCCTTGCTGTAGGCGCGGATGACGGTGGCGCCCGTGATGGTCTCTGAGAAATGGGAGTATATCGGCGAGCGGCTGACCGACTCCAGCCGCTTCAGCTGCCGCGACGTGGCCACGTAAAACCTCTAAAACAGTTTTAGAGGTTTGTTGTCGATGACGTGGTCAATCATTTCATTTTTGGATAAGAAAGAGGGACAAACACAGCGTTATAGCATACTATAATAACGTCACAAGTGTATGCAATCTATGCAATTGAAGTAGCATTTTTGGAAGTGTTGATGCTTACACACACACACACAAACACACACACACACATATAGACAGATATACACATTGGGACAAAACAGAGACGCGCACACACATGCACACATGCATCGCAGCGAAGCCAATGTTCAGAGAAACACCTGGAGTTCTCAACGGATGCCGTTTTTGCCGTCAAACAACACAAGTTGTTGTTTGGAAATTGTGAATATGATATGAATAGTCATATCATAGCTTAGCATGATAATAGTTATACATGCCATATCAAGGGTCAAAGGAGAAGCTAGGGCTGTGCAATAATTCCATATATTGTATCATTATGAAATTAACATATCAACTCATATCATATCATCCTGATACCCAGTTTTGTAGTACACGTGGATTACGATGAGAAGATATGCCCTAAAAATGATCAATATTTGAGGGAGAAACTTCAGAGAGAAAGGACACCTAGTTTTAGTCCGATACCATACTTTACATTTCCATATACTTTAATGTAATGACCCTCAATTAGACTGTTTAGAATGGTGTTTTGAATTCATAAGCATATCGTGATATTTATGGATATGTAAAATTACTCATAACTATCGTGATAATAAATGTTTCCATATCGCCCAACACTAGTAGAAGCCCAAATTATAATACATGAAAGTTATGAAATTATAATACATGAAGAAAAAATATATCTTGTTGCCTCAATATATTCAGTGCTTGGATAGCTTTGTAATCCATCGCACACTGAAAAAAAAGAAAACCTCAGGTGTTTTTTTAAACATATAAACCAATCAAACAGCTTCTAATCCCACGATAATAACAGCGCCATTAGGTCGACATTTTCTATACAAAGCGTCTCTCGATTCTGTGAGTGCATGGAAGAGCTATTGAGCCATCAATGGAACAAATGCACATTTCCTTGAAATGTTAGCTGACGCACACATACTGCAATGTTCACATCCAAATAGACATGACACACATGTCTATGTGGACATGCAATGTGCCCTACAGCTCGTTTGAACATGTGCACAACATTGCAGTCCTCAATAGCACTCCCAGCCATCGTGTTGTAGTGAATGGTTTGCTTTCAACACATACAGTCTAGGGCTGCACAATTAATTGCATATTAATCAAAATCTTGATTTTGTAATTAGCTCATCGTGAAAGGTCGCAATTCATTTAGAAAAAAAAACAAAACAATAAATGATAAAAACATAAATAAATCAGACTTTGTACGCCTATTACATTAAAATCTAATTACAAACTGTTACAACTCAGCAATTGCACATAACACCCGTTAATCGCAATGAATAATCGCAATCACACTATCGGGCAAAATAATCGCAGTTATAATTTTTTGTCCTAATCGTGCAGCCCTAATGCAGTCATACAAACACAATGGTTTGCATGCGCTGTGCAAAACACCCGAGTCACACGTCGCGACACAACACAGGTTAGAGAAACACCGCAGCATGGATGAGGGTTAGGGCTCTCCTGCTATAGGGGACAGGGGAGACAGAATGACGAGGACAGGAAGGAAAGGGGGGAAGGTGAAAGATGCAACGAGAGCGTTTCATTGGTTGCAGCTGATGGGGAAGACGTGTCTTTTTGCGGGGTTTCTCGGGCGCTCAGGACAGTAAGCACAAGGCAGGCGCTTGTCAACGCACGCATACACACACACATAGGGTTAAAAAATGAACACACAAACAAAATCAAGGAGAGGTTTTGCACCTGTACTGATATGTCTAAGCAGCTGTTAGTTATTCATCATGCAAACTACGCCACCTTGTGGACGGATAGAGCATCTTTTTTATTTTTGCTTTTCTGTCCATCTTTAAGCAAGCTGGTTCCGTTTTTAGCTGAACACGGGAGGATGGAGTCTCATGAAATATCATCCGAGAGCACACTGTTAGTATCTGCTGTCATCACACTAGGATTCACCATACTAAATGTGTTAAGAGGATAAGGATAATAGATGTCAAAAAACCAGAGCCCGACCCATATTCTCAGTTAAGGGTTTATTATGCACTTTTTTTCCAACTGTTTTATCACCAAATGTCGAAGATCCTGTCGGCTTTGACTCCCAAATAGTGTTGTGCACCCCACACACAAAACATTGGCCGGGCTCTCAAAAAATCTAACCAAGGTTAGTGAAAGTCGAGCAAATTTCTACTGTTAAGAGCCACATTTCCCAGTGACACACTCTACCAATGCTAGCTACCACTACAGGACGGCTGTTCCATAAACAACCACACAGGAACGGACTCAATTCAGTGAGGGAGAAGTAGCTTAAAACACATGAATATATTTGTGTATATCCAATTGTATGTATTTTGGGTATGGCTCTCATAAGAACAACCGTCGTTGAGGCGCTGTACAGGCTTGGGTACCGCACAGCGTCTCTCTACTACCATTGTCACGGGCAAGGGTGACCAAACCACGTTACCACGGCAACACTAAACGCAGCAGCCATCTGTGATCGCTATCGTCGCACAGAATCACGTCCAATCTATGGGCCACACATGCACGCACGCCACACGCAGACACGGACACAGAACAACAAACCAACCAAACCGACAGACTACTGACAGCCAACCACAGTACTTCTCAGACAGCATGCGCCATTCAGTCAAGTTTAAGCGGACCGTTTGAGTTTTGGCCTATTTACCTGGACCCACCAATAGAACAGCATTAATGGCGCTATGACTATGAGGAACATTGGGGTGAGGGCAGAGCACACGAGCAGCACATTCAGTGTGTACCAGAAGGTGCGCATCCATATGTCTATATTGTCAGGGATGTGGGAGTCTATAGTGTCCACGTCCTTGCTGAAGCGGTTGAGGATGCGCCCCGTGGGGGTCCTCTCGAAGAAGGCCTGCGGAGCGCGCAGCACGCGCCGCAGCATGCCCTCGTGCGTTAGCTTGGCCGCGCGCAGCATGCAGTATGACCGGCCCAGCAGGCTGTTGATCAGCATCAATAAACCTGCAAAGGAGGAGGAGGATGAGGAGGAGGGTGAGGAGGTGAGGGTGTTGGGGGTGGGGGGGGGGGGGGGGGGGGTGGCGGGGAAAAGGTGATAACGAAGACAAAAAGACCCTGCGGTTAACCGTCCGCTTCCACATAAGCACAAATTGTAGCAGCTGCAGCATGCGCATGCCCAAGTGAGCGCTCCCTCAGCATCCTTCCGCTACTCTGACACTAGAGGGCAGCAGAGCAACTCCTGGGAAAGATGGGGAGATGCATTTGTCTGTGATCCAGATAAAAATAATGCAACCTCAACAACAACACACCACCGGACCCTAACCTGTTCATAATCTGTACCCTGCAGGACTATTCAGTTCTGGCCAACGAGAGAATGAGCATTTTGTGTCCCTGCCTCACCGACGGAACTAGTCAATATGGACCATTTTCTGTATAAGTAAGCCCCATAAGCACATTGTATGTTAATGTGTGCAGTGAAATGTGTGTGTGTGTGTGCATAGCAGTGGTGTAGGAAGTGTGTGGGTGTGTGTGTGGAGAGGGGGCGAGTCCTTAAGAAATGAAGCATGAGAAGTCACCAGAAGTCACATGAAACGAGCCAAATTGTGACGCTCAGGTCAACAGGCGAACTGAAGAAGAGAAACAGGAAGTGGACGAGTGAAGGTTGACAAGCATTCCAGGAAGTGGAATTAGGAAAAGACAGACACACATTTACACACACTCACACAGGCACACACTCAGCTGCCCCTGAGGCTCCCTGCTCCCTGGGGGGGGGGGGGGGGGGGGGGGTACCTGGACAAAGACGTAAATGAAAGCCAGCGGCACGATGACCACGGCGAAGATGGGCGTGCTGGAAATGATAACAATCATGGTGGACAGGGAGGAGAAGACGGTGCCCAGGAACATGAGTATGGTGGAGGGCAGAACTTCGTCGATGATGTAAATGTCCTTGGAGAAGCGGTTGATCAAGCGGCCGAGCGGCGTGGTGTCAAAGAAAGACTGCGGCGTGTGGAACTTGTTGTTGAGCAGGTTAAAGTGGAGCTTCTTGGCGGCGCCGATGTTGCCCATGGCAAGGGTGAAGGAGGAAATCATGACTAGGATACCTGGGGACAGACAAGGGTGCGGTTGGGAAATGAGGACAAAAGCAGGAGATCTCACCACAACGGTGGTGCTTGACACATGTGGCTTTTGTCGCAGTAAGAGGAACAACGGTGTTCCACGTGTTGCATAATATGTATATAATAACCACAACAAAGAACAATGGGGCTTCCTGTGTTGGTTTCAAAATGACCTGCTTTTGTAGGATGCAAAACGTGAGGCACACCGCACTGCCTTTTTTGTTGAAGTGTAGAATTGAAAAGAAGAACAGCTTGCTGCGTCTTTTTTTTTTTTTTGCTAGTCAACCACCGAATCACCTGTCCTTAGCCTAACCGTTATTTTAGCACTAATTTGTCTCCAGGCCTGCTGTTTTCTGTTGATATCATGATAACTACGGTTAGCCACCACTAGTTTATCCTCCATCATGGTCTCTCCACTTGTTGTCGTCACCACCGCAGAAAGCCCACCTCTCATTTCATCCGATTGGTCAATGGGAAAAAATGCAAATGACATAGGGCGCTTTTCTGCTCTGCGTTGAAGTTTTTTCAACTCGAGGCATTCAGGGTGCTGCTGCAAAAACGCGAGGCGCATAGAGCCCAAAAACGCGAGGCGCTCAGCAACACAAAAAAAACAGCAAGCAAAACGCATCATCAGCCGCCCCAGGCTGCTAAAAAATGCTCTGTCTGATCGGGGCCTAAAGCAGGTTAACATGTGGTCACCTTGCTTCGTGGGGAAACATGACGCGAATGTCATTCTATAAACAACTGTTTTAGTTTGGTCAGCCAGCCGGTGTCCTGAGCACAGAGCTAGCCTTGTGCAAGGTGTAGTTGTGTCTGTTCCCAGATTAACCAAAGTGTATCTCATATGATCAACACACAGAGAGAGCCCTGTCATACATAAATTGAGAACACCCATAATAAGTGTTCTGTGCTACACCTGTATTTGACACTCCTGTGTCTACTCTATTAACCAAGTGTGTGTTGGCTTAATTGCAGCGTGATAGGGCTTGCAACCTTGCGACCTACGCAGAAAACTTGCAGTGCGGTACAAACCAGTACTGGGTTGTGTGATAAAAAATAACATCAACATCAACAAAAGTAACATCAACTTTCTACACAACCCGAGGTGTTACTAGCCAGCTGGTGGTTGTCCTGGGGTGTCATGAGTTGCGACGGTTCCGTGTTAGAGGGAAACAATGGCTGCTGCTGCTGGCGAACGGCTGTCTTTCCACTCGGCTTTGGCCGCGACTCTTCAAGACTTGAAGTTAACACTTTATTTGAGAAAAGAACAAAGAACGGCACTGAAGTCTTTCCTCGAAAAGAAATATGTATTCGGAGTTTTGATTAATTACGTAGTCAGAGCCGTCGCTCTGACTACGTCACCTTCTTCGTTGCTCTGATTGGTTGTAGCGCTATCCTATTGCGTGCAGAGGGAACTTGAAAGACAACCGTTTATCCCGCCCACACTGCCAATGGAGCTGAGCCCAGACCTTACATCTTTCTGATGTGGGTCTGGCTTGCCAGGCTAGTCACGCGTGCCTTTGGACAGTAGAGTCTCCAATGGCCTGAACCCTCACCTTGTGCGATGCCCAGCGACGCATACACTCCTAGCCTCATGT
Source organism: Merluccius polli (assembly GCA_030340625.1). Taxonomy (NCBI): domain Eukaryota; kingdom Metazoa; phylum Chordata; class Actinopteri; order Gadiformes; family Merlucciidae; genus Merluccius; species Merluccius polli. The sequence goes on from JAOPHQ010000017.1 coordinate 55,691, forward strand.
TCACTTCTCCCCCGGTCTGGTTGGCGTTGGCGTCGTTGGTCCACTCGCTGAGCCACACGTTGGCTCCGATGGCGGCTGCGTTCTGGCAGCCGTACAGCAGGCAGATGATGACGGACAGCACCAGACCCACCGCCTTGGCGTAGTCGATGAACACCTGCATCTTCACCTACGGGGAGAGCAGTTACGGAGGTATGAAATAACAGATCATTCTTAATCATCTAAACTCGAAGAACGCTTACAATATGATTGAAGAAATATTGAGTTTCTTAAAGGGGAACTGTCACACTCGGCTGTTTTCAAATATGAGAGAGTACTGCTTCATACGCGCGTGTTGTGACAACAATCGTGGTCTGCAACAACATCAAGCAGTACTCCCTTGTATTAGAAAATAGCCAAGCGTGACGGTTTTCCTTGAACACAACCCTGGCCTTCCTTTTAAGCCTAAGTTGTTGTTATAGGGACAGTATGATACTAGATACAAGATACTAATAAATGTATATGTAAATTCACTACTTCTACTCGAAGCTCTCCACTTTGCTACCAATGAGCAAGCTAGCATTTTAGCTACTGTCTAGCTAGCCAGTTGCTGTGATTGTCCTCGGGAATATGTGTTAACCAGTTTGCACTTTTCTGGTGAGTATTCCCAATGAGACCTCTGGAGACCCTGACATTAATCACACCAAACCCTGTGTCAATCATCTCTTACCAGAATCATTTCTACCCTAACTATAACTGGAACTATATATCATGGGGGAAACAATGTAGTTACAACCACTAGAGAACCAGAGCACCAGGATATAGTCACTAGGATAACCATCGGTACTGGGTTCGATTCCTAATGTCCACAGTCTACCTGTAGACATCCATGAGCAAGATTCCTGACATATATCTGCTCCTCAATGACATGTATACTGAAATCACAAAGTTGCTTTGGATTAAAAAAAAGCATTTCCTAAATGACTAAATAGCATGTTAATCTACACCACAATTTGATGTTCATATTCATGGGCACTAGTACACTTTGTATTTATATTATTCCCATTGTATATATTCCCCATCCTTACAGTCTCTGGAACTGCTGTTAGTGTTTTTTACTGTTATGTATATTTTGGTTATTTCTGCCATTTATTTGCTATTTTTGCCCTTCGTTATGACTATTGTACTAATTTTTCTATGCCTGCACACTACGTAGTTGTTGCTGCCATGTCCTTAGAATTTCACTGTTCAGAATGACCCTGTGTTATACTGTGCACTTGCTGAACAAAACACTTTGACTTTGAGTTAATAATAGCAAATGCTAATAGTAAGCAGGAAGATGTGGCTCATAAGGACAGACCCTGCCGGTCTCGGCCGTCTCCGCCTGGATGAGTTTCTCCGTCCCGGGGGTCGGCCGCTGCTTCTTCTCCGGCGGGGGCTCGCTTGGCTTCCGCTGCGAACACGTGTGGCGCCTCACCGTGCGGGTCCTCGAGTTGTCCGAGTCCCCTGAAATGATGCTGATCTGCCTGTGGCGGAGGAAAAAGAAAACAAAATAAAAGATGGCGGGTTAAAAGTCTACATTATGTACATGAAAAAGTTCCAGACGGTAAGGCAGGGGGTTGAGTCAGCTGCCTATACAGCCGGCTGCATTCCACAATCATCTCCCTTTACTTGCTGACCCCTTATCCCACTCCCTGCATCACTGCTAGACTGTTTTTCAATGTTTATTCATGTGTGTGTATTACTTCCTCAAAGGCCAAACTTCCCCTTGCAAATCTCTGGCCAATGTTTACATGTTTTGCTAGGCAAGAATCTATCCAGGCTTCCAGCAGCTGAACATAGTTTGCCAGTAATAAACAGAGGTGGTGCTCCAATAATTTGCCCAGCTGCTGCAGAATAAAAAAAAAATAGGTCTGTCTATCTAACTGTGTCTTTAAGGTGCTGTAGCTAAGATTTCAGAGCTATAATTTGAGTGTAATTATGCCATAGCCATCAGTCAGCTATTTAGTGAGGGAAATGCTCTGTGAGAATATCTGTTCTGCTGGACTGCACGCCTGCCTCTGTATGAGATGTTTTAGATTTTGGACCGCTCTCGGGTCATTTCATTTTTTTGTTACTCCTTCTGAATAGGGTTTAACAAATGATGATGATGGCTGACAGGAAGGAAGTATGCAAGACAACATTACTCCCCGCCCACCCCCCCAGGAGGGATGGGGATGTGCCATTTGCGGTTCGAGTACCTTATGAACTGTCTCTTTGTCTCATTCACCACTGGTTCATTGTCCACCATGTCTGCGTGGTTGCTAAGGGCGTCGTCGGGGAACAGCTCCTCATCTTCGATCAGCTCCTCTGTGAAAGACATTGTCATTTTGATTATCCAGGTATGCAACATGTCCACTGTAGAGGCCCCCTTAACAAAAAAAACTCTTAGTTAAAAAATAACACCGTATAGTATGTTATTGTAAAATATACAGTTAAAGGCACAAAAAAACAATGTATAAACTCATATAAAAATAATCCCTTTTAATTATCACTTATGACCCACTAGAAGTGTGTGGTGGTGTTTGTATCTTCACAGTCCCCCTCTGCCTGTATTTCCTTATTTTACTTTTTAGGGACGTTTCTGGGGATCAAGCTTTGAGCATTCGGTAGCCCCCAGCCAATAGGGCTGGGCACAGGACTCTATAAAAACGGTCCCAGATCCAGCTCCCAGGTCGTAAGCATGCATCCAAAAGGAAGTTAAGGCAAAGCCGACACAGCGCCGGAAAAACTTGTTCCAAAACGAGAGTCGATCTATGGTCGGCCTTCACCTGCTGGCGAGCGCTTCTGGTGGCCAACTTTGAATGTTTACAAACCGCAACAAATGGCTTTAATAAATGTTGGAATAATAACTAATAAAACATTGTATTTGTATAGTGCTTTTCTAGAGACACCAAGACACTACAATGGCAGTAAAATACAAGAGTAAAAAAAACAGTAATAGTACGATTATCTATACCTACATTTCCTGCCAACAACGCACATTTTCCGCAACCTTTTGAGATGTTGGTGTGTGTGTGTTGTGTGGAAGTGTACTGTAACTGCGGTGCTTTACCAATGGTTGCCTCCTCCTCGATGATGTCCTCCAGGGCATAGTTCCTGAGGAACTCTGCGAAGGCCCCGTTCTGGTTGAGCAGCTCCTGGTAGGAGCCCATTTCCGACACGCGGCCCTCCACCATCACCACAATGTTGTCTACCTGGGGCAGGAAGCTGATGCCGTGGGTCACCAGGATACGGGTCTTCCATGTAATAATGAGGAGAAGGAGGAGGAGGAGGAGGAGGAGGAGAAGGAGGAGGAGGACCAAGAAGAAAAAATACAAAAATAAAATAAAAAATAAAGTTATTACAAGTCAAGTGTGAATACTCTGACTTTTTGTCAAATGACTTTATTCATTTGACAATTTAAGATAATCCAGCTTTTATACTTTGATGGTTTAACTCAAACAATATATTATCATTGTTGTTTGAACTTGAAATTTTCAGTACCATTTTCAATGTAGTGCCACATTTTATTTAGCATGGGGCATTAGAAGCAGACTATGCTCGAATCAAAGTGTAGTTTACATTTGGCTATCAAAATGGCTTCTAGAGCCAACTTTAATCTTTTCCTCAATCCACAACAGAGCATGGGGAACAGAACAGAGTTGATCTACCGGACCAGTGAGCTACTAGTGAGCTACTACTATGACTACTAATCCAGGAAAATGTTTCATAAGTAATTTCCCTCACAGGGAAATTACTTCTTGTTATGAGCTTATCTGTGTTATAAAGGATGGTAAACAATCATGATAAGATCATGACAAACAAAGATTAGCAATGTGTAAACACACCTTTTTTGAAAGGTTGTCCCTTATATTACCTTTAGCCAAAATAGTGTGGACACGGCCCAAGAATTATTGCCTAGTGATCATAATAAATATTGTTAAAAAGGTACTGATGTGTGATTATATCTCCCAACACGGGTCCTTGTTAGCCCAGAATCACACTGCTTACTAAACATACAAATATGTAACCTAACCCTAAACTTAACCATCTGTAACCTAATTCCTAAATTTAACCTTCTTTAACCTCATGATGCTTGCCAGCCAATCACAGCGCAATTCTGTGCAGCATGGCCGGGTCCTAAAAGGACCTAGTATCTAGGATAATAATTACTGATGGGTCACTGCACAGGGAACTTTTGCTTAGTTAGACTGAATGTCGTTCAACAGGTTTCTCTCGTTTAATCCTCACAGAAAGACAATGTGAAATGGTCCTCGGAGCTAATCTTACTTTCGTAAATTGGAAATAGTTTTTACCAGTAAAACAAGTTATATTACTGCTAATTAGTAGTAGAATGTGAAAGGTGACCAGGCACAGAAGTAGGTTGTTATTATATCATTGGTAGAAAAGACACAGTCAACGTCATTCAGTGACATTTAGATTTGGATGTTTTTAGTTTTTTCAGCATACTTTGTGTCACTTTGATGGAAAGTATGTGCGTTTTTATTTGAGTCTTAAATGGTTAAAAGCGCTCTATAAGTAAAATGTATTCTTCTTCGTATTATTATTATTATTACAATTAAAATGAGTTTCATACCTTGCCCTTTAAAGCCCCCCCTGGGCCGATGAGGTTGTCAAAGATGTGCTTGGCGACATGAGCGTCCACCGCAGACAGGGGGTCGTCCAGCAGGTAGACTTCAGCATCGCTGTACAGTGCCCGGGCCAGGCTCACCCTCTGTCTCTGGCCCCCGGAAAGGTTGATTCCCTGGAGACACAGGAGGGAGAGTCAGAGACCGGCTCACTTCAAAAATATTCACCTCCCACACATTCTGCGTGCAAAATACTGGTCAAAGTGCTCATAGAGAAGAAATGCTAAAACAGACATGCTGGTGTGGTTAAAAGCGCTGGCTGTAGTTATATTCTTAAATCTTAAACGCTGCATAATAAAAAAAATAATGGAACATTACAATGTCATTGTAATGGCACATACACCATATTATTTGCTGTGATTGTTGATAATGGTCGAGAACACAAGCTTTAAGCTTGACATCTACACAGACTTCTGCTACACAAAGGATGGAAGGAAACATTACCAGAAGGCATGCAAAAGAAACCAATGCTGACACACTATAAACAATGCATGCATGGCATGCCAGGCGTCCACACTATGACATTAAACCATACCCTAGTCTCACAAATCAGACTTTAGATTAATATTTAATGTCTGATGGCAGACAGGCTCAAATCTGGGTAAACGGGGAGTTTTACATTTATTTTGCTTCATATTCCTTTTGACCAATCATGTTACTGGAGGTGGGGAACTGTCAGTGCTTAATTGGCAAACTCAAACTGAGGTCAGCACTAAACTGTAAAGAAAGTGTCTGTAAAGGTTTCAAATTAACAATGTGTAGACTGTGGCTACTGTAGAAATACACTTAGTGAAATCCCCTTCTGAAAGCTTCATCCACTCGCACAACTGAGTTTGTCTTCGGTAGAATATCTCCGTAACGAAACAGGAAACAAGGCGTAACTCCGCCCCTTGCAGATGTTGGTTTCCTGCCCAGGCTCTGTGCCGTCTCCCCCCAGAAGTACTGCTATGATATAGTAGGACTGCTGGATCCCAAATTAGCTACACCCCCACCCCAACCCTCCCATCATCACAACCACCCAGGGTACCTTCTCCCCGATCTCGGTCATGTCTCCCCCGGGGAGCACTTCTAGGTCAGGGGTCAGGGCACAGGCCTCCAGGACGCAGTTGTACTTCTGCTCCTCGAAGGGCTTCCCAAACAGGATGTTGTCCTTCAGGGTGGCGTTCTGGATCCACGCCTGCTGGGGAACGTACGCTACCGAACCCTGGGGGAGGGGAGAGAGATACATGGGGAAGGGGGTATATAAATATATATAGGGGCAGTCCAAAACCGGTTTTCTATCTATTGAATCACTCCCCAATGAAAAACCGCAAATATGCAAAAGTTAGTGAGACAAGTTCTGTGCTCCACCTGTCCCTTGTGTGGGAGAGGCGATCTGTATTTGCATTCATCAGCAGGAACATAACCAGAACAAAGTTAATAGAGATAGGCCAAATGTTGTCACACAATCAGGGCAGGAACACGCATGTTTCATATAGCCATGCACCCTGCCACACACCCTCCCACACCCCGATGTGCTGTTGTGTCAATTGACAATGGCTCCGACGACTAAAGTGTTTGTATGCCATTTTTCATACGAATGTCTGTTGAATGACAGCCGAGGAGGAAAAAAAAAAGTGTGGAGCGGCGTTAAGTGCATCTTGACTTGTCTTTACCCGCACGGCGACGTCTCCCTCCAGCTTCTCCATTTCCCCCAGCAGTGCAGAGATCAGGGAGGACTTTCCACAGCCCACATGGCCCACCACGGCCACCAGGGAGCCCTGCGGCACCATCATGCTGATGCTGGGGACACATTTAGGGGTTTACGGCGGCACCGGTAAACGTCTCAGGACGCCACATGAGGAATATTGATGTTTTAGATGTTGTCGGTGGTCTATTGTGCACAACAAGTGAATATTCTTTATTGTTCGTGTCTGGAGGTTGGGACATACTTATGAAGTGCAGGTGGATCCTGCTTGGTCCATGTGAATTTGCCATTGATGATGGTCACCGAATGATCTTTGAGGCAAAATGGAAAAAAAAATTAAAATTTGATTGATTCAATTATTTTTGTCAATAAAAAAGATCCCAGTGTTTGCAAATTCGTGGCATCTTCCTAGGAACACGGTACGAGTCTGTGCTGTGTCTCACCGCTGACAACGCTCTTCCTCTCGACGGCATCTGGGTCCAATTCGCTGTGACTCAGGAAGTCCTGGATGCGTTTCAGGGACACACTGGCCTGGGGGGGGGGGGGGGGGGGGGGGGGAGTAGAGAGCCAAGGCATGGTCATATTTTTATTAAACACAACACAGAGAAGATGGGAAAGGATAGCAAATAAAAAATAGGGGATAAAAAGAAGTCACCCCTACCCCGACCATTACCTAATAATAATAATCATAATAATAACAATAATTATTATTATTATTAGAATATTGTGGCGTGTGTGTGGTTGATAGCTGGTTTACAGCCTCACCTGGCCCGAGTCAGACTGATTAGACTCTGGGGCTGGGTGGGACTGCATTGCACCCAGGATAAACCAGCTGTCACCACACATACTCAAGGAAGAGCCACTGTCATGGCAGCTTGTACCAGCTGCTCGGCGTATACCATCATGCCACCTCCAATAAATGGATGTATATTCTCACAAACAACCTGTGTCCTGTGTCGGAGGGCCCCAGCAAAAGCCACTGAGGTGGCGTGTGGCAGGAGCGACTGCTACAAATATATATTATTATAGTCTTACTTTTACTGTATATACACATTTACATTTGTTATTATATTGCATTTTTTACTATTTCATTTTTTTTATTTTGTATTATTATTTTGTATATTTTTTCTGTATCTTATATAACTTTTTGTGCATTGGCAATATAAACGTATGTTTTCTATGCCAATAAAGCCCTTTGAATCTTGACACACAGAAAAGAGAAGGAGAGAGCCCCACCTGTATGATGCTGCTGATGACCTGGGGCAGCATGTTGAGGGGAAACCGCAGGATGTTGAAGAGCGAGAGTGACACGAAGGCCTTCTCTGCATCCAGCACGTTGTTTTCATCCACTTTCACGTACACGGCGAACGTCGTCAGCGCCACCTGTCAACAGCGCGTGGACAAGAATATAACACACGAGCGCTTTTAGACGGCCAGGTGCGCAAACACACACGAGACGCTTCTAGGGTGGCCTGCGAAATTTCTCGACTTTGGTAAAGAAGGCAGTTGTATTTGAATATGGGAGAAGACGGGTAGACGGGAGTTAAAACGTTGTAGAAGATGTTGCTCTTCAACCGCCAACGAGCGGGCAGTGTATTTTGTTAGCTGGAGTCTCCATGGAGACAGGGAAATCACATCAAAATATAGTCTCATTGTACAGCACATTGGTCAATTGTTGTTGTTGTGCTTTATAAATAGATTTCGATTGGGTTGGATTGGAAAAGGAAAAAAAAGGAATGCATGATGTCTGAAAAGTATCTCCCTAAAACGGGATACTTCTAGTACTCACGAGGAAGGGGGCACTGGTCCAGGCCATGGTGGAGAGGGCGCCCAGGTAGGCGGTCCGTCGCAGGACGTCCAGTTCCTTCTGGCGGATGGCCAGAACCTTCTCCTGGAAGGAGCCCTCCCATGCATATAGCTTCAGGACCTTGATGCCATTCAGGATCTCACTCATCAGCTTGATGCGGGCGTCCTTGTGCTGCATCTGTTGCACCTGAGAGAGACAGAGAGACCAGGATGAGATGAGCCGTGCAACATGAGGCATGTGAGTGCCAGACAGAGAGAGAGAGAGAGAGAGAGAGAGAGAGAGAGAGAGAGAGAGAGAGAGAGAGAGAGAGAGAGAGAGAGAGAAACGACAGTACAAGGGCTCTTTCTGTTTCTTGGGGTTAAATTTCTAATCTTGCGGTTCACTAATGAAAGCACAACGTCTTTCTTCTTTAGTTTATTTGTGTGACCCAATTGTTCTCCTTTTCTCTTCACCATCCAAAACACACCAAACTAATTGGGTGAGTGCAGTTTTGGCATGTAGCCTAATGGACCAACATCGTAATACAACCCCACCAAATACCACAAACCTAAAAACACCCTTATTGGCTACAGGGCTTGTACTGCATGCTTGGGGGGGGGCGGACCAGAGACGTGTATGAACACATTGAACAATACCTGATAGGCACGCGTCTTGACAGCGATGGCAGCATTGAGAGGAATCAGCAGCACCATGACGGCCAGCCCCGCCAGCACAGATGGGCCGAGATTCTGCAGCACAGTTAAGTGTTAGTTAGTTAGTGAAATACATTTTAAAGACACATCCCAACACATTACAGGGCCAAGCATCTGGAACACAGTGGAGACAAGTCTTAGCACAATTGGACAAATTAAAAATTCTAGTAAATCTGAAACTATGCCAGTGTATGAAATGGAGGGTAACCATCACACTTGGCTAATAGAAGAGAGTACTGCTTCATAGGCTAATAGACGAGAGAACTGCTTCATACCCGTCATATGCGTATTGTGAAATAATTCCAGTCTGCATTGATGAGTTGTGTTGATGAAGAGTGGATGTTGCACAAAACTTGTATGAAGCAGTACTCTCTTCTATTAGCAAATAGCCGAGTGTGGCGGTTCCCCTTTAAGAGGCATCTCGACTCCTGATCCAGGTAAGTGTGTCTGCGTGTATGTGTGTATGCGCTATGGCATGCAGGTTCGCATGTGGCCCACCTGCCACAGGAAGAAGAGCGCCAGGATGATCTGCAGGGGCGCCGACCACAGCATGTTCAGGAAGGTGGTGAGGTCCATGAACCTCTGGGCGTCCACCGACATCAGGTTGACGATCTCCCCCACGGTCGACTTCCGCTTGGCTGCGTTGGTGATCACTAGCGACTAGAGAGGGAAAAGGGACCAATCATTTGATTAGTCATTTTTAGGGGTGTGACGAGATCTCGTGCCACGAGATCTCGCGAGATTAAATTGGACGATATTTCCCGTCGCGTTAAAAATCTGTCTCGCGAGATTTGTGAGCCAGCAAGCAGCCAGAATGGCGTCGGAAAATACCGGTATTACCGTTGAAGATGCCCCCGCCACTTTCAAATCTTTTGTTTGGCAGCATTTTGGGTACCCGGCGGAAATGATAAATGGCAGTAGAGTGACTGATAAGACACGGACAATATGCAAACATTGTATGAAAATAATGCCGTACACCGCGGCTAATACGAGCACGATGCAGAGACATATACAGCACCACCACAGCTCGGTACTCAAATCAACACCTGCACCTGTGAAGAAAACACTAACAAGCCAGACAACGCTGACAAACGCATTCGGACCTCAACTTCCACAGTCAAGCGCCAGAGCCACAGCAATTACAAAAGACATAGGTGTTTTCATCGCAGCAGATATGAGGCCATTTTCTGTGGTAGAAAATAAAGGGTTTCGGCGACTCCTCCACACACTGGAACCGAAGTACACCATCCCATCACGCACGCATTTTACCCGCACAGTGATCCCGAACCTCTATGGAGAGTCCAAGAGCAAGGTTGTACAGATCCTGAAAGACGCAGGAAGTGTCGCCATAACAGCAGACGGTTGGACATCGAGAGGTACGCAAAGCTACATCACAATTACAGCCCACACAATCAACAATGACTGGAAAATGGAAAGTGTTGTACTACAGACTCGCCCACTTTTTGAGTCCCACACAGGGGCAAACATAGCTGAAGTTTTACAGACAGCTGTTACTGACTGGGAGACTGAAGCTGTTGCATCCTTTGAAGACAGCCAACACAGTGTTGTGTGAGGAGAAGAGTCCCACAGTGTCTCTCATTGTGCCACTGAAGAGCATGATTGAACAGAGCATGACACCAAATGATGGAGATTCCACCACCGTGGCCAACACAAAGACTGCAATCCTCACGAATATTGCAAACAGATACAGTGGGGATGACTTCAACTATCTGCTGGAGTGCACGGTACTGGACCCAAGGTTCCGGACTCTACCTCATCTAGACCATGACCAGTATGAGGCCGTCTTCCTGAGGGTACAGAACAAGGCAGAACAGTTGCTGCAAAAACAGGTATATATCACTTTAAGTTGTATTGTGTATGTTTGTCAACTAAACATTTTTAAGAGATTGATGAAGTGTGTGCGTTAGAAACATGAGAGCATCACTGTGTGTGTGTGTGTGTGTGTGTGTGTGTGTGTGTGTGTAGGGCTCTTAGCTGCTTATGAAATTTAACACCAGTGTTTCTTCTGTTTAAAGGCCACAGCTGAGGAGAGGGAAGGAGGGGCAGCAGGTGGAGCTCACTGTCCCACACACGGTAGAGAGGAGGCTGTGAGAGATGATGAGCCCGAACTGACAGAACCTGCTCCCAAAAAGACAGCACTTGAGGAACTGTTAGGGAACTCTTTCTCTACCGAGCCAGAGGAGTCCAACAGTTCAAAACAGGCTGAGAGGGAAGTTGAAAACTACAGAAAAGAGGCCTCTATCCCTCTCAGTGGCTGCCCTCTGAAGTGGTGGCAAGAACACTGCTCCCAATATCCTTTGCTGTCTCACCTTGCCAAAGCGTGCCTTTCTGTCCCTGCTACCTCCGTTCCAAGTGAGCGCATCTTTTCAACAGCAGGAGACATAGTCAATGCACAAAGATCCCAACTGCTGCCAGAGAATGTGGACATGCTAATATTCTTAAAAAAGAACATGGCTGTGTAGTTGCAGCATGTTGTCAGTGACATACTTGGTCAGGCTCTGTTTGCACTATTTGCGCTCTGTATTGACAGAGTAGAACTTTGATTTGGTTTTGCACATAATATTGTTTGCACTTGAAAAAAAGATAAATATTTAATTTTATTTCAATTTGTGGAAGAAGAAGTTTATTAAAAGCTCATGCTTACACCATGCATGTAAAGAGTTAGAATAAAACATTTCAAAATGCATGTGCAACTCGGTTAAATAAAAGTCTGTTGGTCCAGTCATATAATTTGTCACTGTAGTTTTCTTAAAATCTCGTCTCGTCTCGTTCTCGTGAACCCAATATCGTGTCTCGTCTCGACTCGTGAGTTGAGTGTATCGTCACACCCTTAGTCATTTTTGTAGTATTCATCATTCGGTTATCACACTGGTAATCCTTTCTGTAAGCTGAAAGAAAATTCTTGTACATAAAAAGAGCAAGAGATATGGGAAACGCAGAGGACGGACCTACTTCGGAGGTTTTTCCAATTGAGTACGCGTGAGTGTACTTAACCTCTTCATCACTTGGCCTCTGGCTCAGGTTTTTGCCAAAAACAACATACCCAAAGTGAATAGACTATATCTCCACAACTACAAGGGCTATAATATGTATCTTGTTATGGTATGTGTGCACGTACCTTCCTGTAGATGGCTCCTATGATGGCCGTGCGCAGCCTCATGCCTGTGACGAAGCAGTACTGGAAGTGTTGGTGCAGGATCAGTGTCTGAAGCAGGGCGGTGAAGAACATGAGGAAGGCCAGCGCGTAGCCCCACCAGTCCGGAGCTCCCGTCTGCTTGGTGAAGGAGATCAGCAGTCTGGGGAAGGGGGACGGAAGAAGCGAGTGAGGAAATGGCGGTCATGCGAGATGTTAACAAATGCGCTCCATTGAGCAACGGTAATAGGAATCGCGATGGCCGTGCCTACTTCGTTACTTTCATGGTCTCCCCCTCCTTGGTCACTTTTCAAGTTCACAGACGTAGTAGCTATTCTGACTGACCTTTTTAACCACATTAAACCACAACAACAGTGTTATCAATTATTTGATCACAAGGTTATGTAGAATTGTATAGCAGTTATTGTGACACTTCCACGTATTGTCCACTCCTAATTCTGATTGTCATACAAAAGCACACAAGAATTTTTCCCAAAGAAGGGAAATTCTTGTGAGATGAGGCGTGTCAAATTCACATGTGACATGTCTCATCTCAGAGACACTTCCTGAAATTGTACACACCTCTTCCAAAGAAAAGGGAAAAAAAGAAACAAAGACTTAAATAAAACATTTATAGTCCAATAAGGAATCATCCGCCTAAAAGCTCATGCTATATAGAGCGTGAGTTGTCAAGCACAGGCTGTTGATGAACAACAAACAAAAACGCACACCTCTTCCAACACCTCTTCCAAAGAAAAGAAAAAAAAGAAACAAAGACTTAAATAAAACATTTATAGTCCGATAAGGAATCATCCGCCTAAAAGCTCATGCTATATAGAGTGCGAGTTGTCAAGCACAGGCTGTTGATGAACAACAAACAAAACACATTTAAATAGACTTTACATCCAAAACAAAGAGAGCCCAGTCCAAGTATATGGAAGTGGCTATACAGAAGCAAGGAAAATAATGTGCAAACACACCACATGCAAGATACACAACGTAATAACCCCCCCAAAAAAGTGAGATTCGTAATCACAATACATCCCATTATAAGCACACAACAAAAACCCCAAAATGACAAACAACAAAACAAAACAAAAACAAACAAACATCAGCCAATCACTAGCCAGTGGCTCATAATATGAATGCAAACCCCATTTACCCTATTTATAACATACAACCATAAACCCTGTTGATAATATGTAAATTTGCGGAGGCAAACCACCCTCCGCTTCGCCCCCGCGTCGTGCATTACTTTTTTGATACATGCACACCTCGTCGTGGATTATCCCGCTTATACCATGGCCATTTGCAAATCATTAAAATATAAGGGTGTTGATATATATTAAATCTGTCTCAAAATTACAACTTTTAACTTGCACTACTTTTTGTGTTCCTGGAAACAACGGCAAATGAGAAATATATGGGTCTGACTAATGCCTGGAATGCAATCAGTGAACATGAGATTCATATGCCAAGCAGACGTTTCCTTATTACTCCAGTAAATAGAGACGATCTTAGTAACAACCTAGCAACGCTACCTTATTACTCCAGTAAATAGAGACGATCTTAGTAACGACATGGCAACGTTACCTTATTACTCCAGTAAATAGAGACGATCTTACTAACAACCTGGCAATGTTACCTTATTACTCCAGTAAATAGAGACGATCTTAGTAACAACATGGCAACGCTACCTTATTACTCCAGTAAATAGAGACGATCTTAGAAACGACCTGGTAATGGGGAAGCTTTCTAAACGTAGTCCCATCTGAGTCCGGTCCAAATTGACAGTTATTTATGTTTCGTTTAGCGCATTCATTTAAACCAGTGATAAGACTGCTTATGTTATGATCATGTCATAGCCGTGCAGTTATCGAAAGTTAATCAACACCCTTCCAGCTAATCAGAATCAAGTATTCACCCAGGCCATGGTCCATAAGTAAGGGATAAACCGCTTTAGGTTTTAAATATTCTTCCATTGAATTTTGGGAACATTGTTTTTTAATGCTGCAATATGAACAACCATAAACTCTGTTGCTAATGTACAACCATAAACCTTGTTTATAATATACAAATCATCTTTACAAAAAAACAAGCCAGCCGGCCACCCCTGTGCCGGGCACTGTTCAAAACAACGTGGGTCAGTTTGCCCTTTGACCCCTCTGTGGCGTCAATCTCGGATCCAGAAGTTCGACAATGCTATAGCCGAACTTCTGGGGGGAGACTGCACAGCGCGTGGGCCAGACACCAGGAAGTCCGAGGGGCGGAGTTACGCAGTGTTTCCTGTTTTGTTACAGATATATTCTTAGGAAGAAAACTAGTAGTTTCCAGTAGAGACCCATTCCATGAAACGCCCCATTCAGATTTGAGCTTGTCTGCCATCAGACTTTTAGCCTAGAAATCTAGACGCCCCTAGCGGCAGCAAATTTAATTTGCAGCCAGGGGGGTCTAGCACTTCTCCGTCGTTTTTCTGTGCTGGAAACAGAAAATCTGTCAGGCCAATCACAGCGTGAGGGGCGGAGTCGGAAGCCGGGCTACCATGACGACAGAGTTGCGACGGTTCCGTGTTAGAGGGAAACAATGGCTGCTGCTGCTGGTGAACAGCTGTCTTTCGACTCGGCTTTGGCCGCGACTCTTCAAGACTGGAAGTTAACATTTTATTTCACTATTCTTCCACAATCCACCATACGGAACACTTCCCCATGGACTAATTTCCGTCGCTCCGTCTACGTCACCTTCTTCGTTGCTCTGATTGGTTGTAGCGCTATCCTATTGCGTGCAGAGGGAAAGACAACCGTTTATCCCGCCCACACTGCCAATGTAGCAATGCCAGACCCTACATCTTGCTGATGTGGGTCTGGCTTGCCAGGCTATCAGACTTTAGATGTTAATCTAAAGTCTGATTTGTGAGACTAGCTCCCAGCATACCTGAGCAGCTGGGGACTGACGAAGGTGATAAGGTCCTGCAGCAGCTTGTAGGCGGAGCCGATCAAGAAGTAGGGGCCAAAGGCCCTGATCAGAGCCCAGAGGAAGGAGGGCTGGCGGGGGGCCGCCTGCTGCTTGGACAGCAGCACCTCTGTCAGCTCGGGCCCATTCTCCACCACCACGCCCGGCGCCAAATGGTTAGTGGCACCCTCTGGAGGCGCCTTGGAGTACACCGCCTGGGCGGACGAGCTCTGCTCACTGGAGAGAGAGAGCGAGAGAGAGCGAGAGAGAGAGAGAGAGAGAGAGAGAGAGAGAGGCAGAGCAGAGAGAGAGAATGGCAGTGTTGGAAATGACAGAGGGGTGACAGAGAGACACAAACATCATAAGGGATAGTATTTGTGTAGTCATTAATTTGCCATGTTGGCTAAAAAAATCCTACCTAGCGTTTAATGTGAAGATGCATGTATTTTAGTGTACCGCTTAAAAACAGAAGCTCAAACGTTGCATTTGTTGTTCGGAGAGCAGAGGAAGGGAATACAGAAACTGTTAAGTGCCAATAATCTGACACCTGCCAAGGAATCAGACACTCGACAAACCTGTATTACAAAAAGGTAAAATCCTGTCCTTTGTGAGAAAAAGCCATTGGAGGACACACATCTCTCTTTCTGTCTATACATATAAATATATGTTTGCCGTGTTCGCAAGTATTCGTTGTCAGGCCGGCAATCTACCCACACTCCTCAAGCCAATGTCAAGTGTGTTTGTACAGCGCATTCCTGCAGCTTCTAGAGTGCTAGATGGTGGGTGCGCATTGCTGATGTTTAAACAACCTCTCGTTTCCCATGTCACAGCATGCCAAGCCGTGAGAACATATCTTCCAAAACCCTTAGAAACATTTAGTGCTCTGCGGCAGAATCGGTACATGGACAAAATAATTAGGCAAATGATATTGGTAACGGATGTATATATGATATTATATAAATGCACATGATGTACTCTATTGATACCATCTTAATCCTAGGGCCATTCAAATGTAGTGCCATTCCTTTTGTTCATTCAAATATCAATAAGGTGACTGTAGCTCCTCTTCCTTAACCTCCAGTTCACCCACCTGCAAATGTACTGCCCGAGGCCATCATCCAAATTGTCCATCTACCAATGAACAATTTGTCCATTGGTAGAAATCCAGTTTTTATTTTTATTTTCAAAATCCAACTTTGTCCTCACCTCAACCACCCATCCACCACTGCACCAACACCTCCCCCACCCACTTCATGTCCCCTGCCCTCTTAAATCCCCTGATATTATTTGATATTGTATATCACATTGTGAATTTGGATTTGCACCTTCCCATTTACCTCTAATGTATGGCCCTTACTGTAACTGTTACTTGTGGCAGGGGTTGAAATTAAGCTGTTTTACTCGCCAAATGTGAGTAATTTTTGTATTTGTCGAGTAATTTATGAAGACCACTCGCCACTCTGGCGAGTAATTAAAGCCCATCATTAAGGGCATCAGTTTGGTTTTAGAAGTGGTGGGGACCAGGGCTGGAGTGGGAACAAAATTCGGCGCGATTGGGGGGGGTGCGCGATTGTCAACGGGGGGGGGCACCGGACCCGCCAGCCGCGGACCCAGCACCGGACCCGCCAGCCACGGACCCAGCACCGGACCCGCCAGCCGCGGACCCGACCGCGGACTCAGCCCCGGGCCCGGCCGCAGACCCAGCATCGAACCCGCCAACCGCGGACCCGCCCGCGGACTCCACACACAGCCGGTGTGCATGCTGTGAGGATGTCATCGTGCGCGCCTATCGCATGATTTAGACTTGACGGTTTCGGTTGAGTATGTGGGGATTTTTTCGGTCGTAATTGGTTTGAAAAAAATGTGTGTTACGAACAGTGGCGTAACTATCGACGGTGCAACCGGTGCCCCCCCCCCGTCGACAATCGCGTCCCCCCCCCCCATCACAATGCGATTACTATGATTGAAACGGTCTGGTAAAAAATCTGTTTGTCTCGTAAAAATTTTCATCTACTCGCCAGTTGTCTGGTAAGCCAAAAAGTTAGTTTCAACCCCTGACTTGTGGCATTGTGTGTTTGGGAATTGCACCCTACTGTTAGTTTAACTATATTTATATTTATTATACCTACTGTTACCCGTCACATTTCTGGCTGTACATATGGTTATTGTAGCCTGGCTCCGCCCACCTACGTACTTCCGCTCAAATTTCATTTCACTTCAGTACTAGGTCTGGCGATGCTACTATGTTAGAACGATTTCTTTTCCCCAAAATCTGCGGTCCAATCAGCGAACAGGAGGCGCGGCCTGAGAACAGTGACGTAGAGGTCGTGCGCGAATTTCAGTTATTGAGCGTAAGTACGGAGGCGGGCGGAACCAGGCTAATGCTAATGCTCACTGCATCTGCCGTTTGTATAGCCTACTGCGCGCAACGTGGTTTCTGGCGCATGAAATACGTCACGACCAAACGTTAGCGATTGGTTAAGACAGATCCAGAGTGGCACTGGGCAGAGCCAATAGGTTTTAAACTTCAACAGCACCCGCCTTCAAGTGAGACATCGTTTGTCTCTACAGCATTGCTAGACCTTTAGTATGAATGAAATGAGTACCAAGGTCTAGTTAGGACTAGGCTATGGTTATTGCACCTTACTTACTCTTTTACTATTTGCTTTTGTATTGTTTATTTGTATAGTTGCACTCTAGATATTTGCTCCTTTCCTACTTTGTACTGCAACTGCTGCACAATAACTTCCCTTGGGATAAACAAAGTAATATCTTATCTCATCTTATACTTGAAATTAAAATGAAATTAGCACTTTCGTACAGACAAACTGGCAGGTTTGCAACCTCAACTTTTTCTACACGCCCCCCAATACACCGCTGACCGCAAATTGGTTAACAATACCACGTGAATGATTACGCCTCGTCTCAACGCGACTCATGTCACGAACAGTGAACAGCCGACAAATCGTCTATATTGTACCCTGTTGAAATCGCCGTGTCCAACAGCCTATGCTAGGGCTGAGCAATTTGATCGATTCTGCGATATAAATCGATATTTTGTTTCCCAATAAAGTATCGATTTTAAGCCGCTAGTATCGATACATAAATCCCTTTCATATCCCCCGTGTTTACCCCATAGACTTAGACCGTTCGCTTTGCAGGAAGAGCGATTTGGTCCGCCAGCCGCTAGTGTCGCTGTAGAGCAAGTTACCCGTCTAGATACTCTCTTTGCACAGACGCCGACGTCTACCTCTACCTGTTTGCGGAGTCAGAGCGAGGAGAAAATGGCGGCGAATATAAATCCAGCACCTAAAAACAGATGTAACAGAGCCGTCTCGTTGCCTCTTTGCGAATCAAGAATCAATCCTGGACTTTTCATTTGTCCGTCACATTTTAATAATATTAATATTAAATAAATCAATTTCCCCGCCCCCACCCACCTCCTGTCTTAAACGGCGAGTAAGGTGTGTGTGTGTGTGTGTGCGTATGCGTGTATATATACACTCACCGGCCACTTTATTAGGTACACCTGTCCAACTGCTCGTTAACGCAAATTTCTAATCAGCCAATCACATGGCAGCAACTCAATGCATTTAGGCATGTAGACATGGTCAGGACGATCTGCTGCAGTTCAAACCGAGCATCAGAATGGGGAAGAAAGGTGATTTAAGTGACTTTGAACGTGGCATGGTTGTTGGTGCCAGACGGGCTGGTCTGAGTATTTCAGAGACTGCTGATCTACTGGGATTTTCACGCACAACCATCTCTAGGGTTTACAGAGAATGGTCCGAAAAAGAGAAAATATCCAGTGAGCGGCAGTTCTGTGGGCGCAAATGCCTTGTTGATGCTAGAGGTCAGAGGAGAATGGCCAGACTGGTTCGAGCTGATAGAAAGGCAACTGTAACTCAAATAACCACTCGTTACAACAGAGGTATGCAGAAGAGCATCTCTGAACGCACAACACGTCGAACCTTGAGGCGGATGGGCTACAGCAGCAGAAGACCACACCGGGTGCCACTCCTGTCAGCTAAGAACAGGAAACTGAGGCTACAATTCGCACAGGCTCACCAAAATTGGACAATCGAAGATTGGAAAAACGTTGCCTGGTCTGATGAGTCTCGATTTCTGCTGCGACATTCGGATGGTAGGGTCAGAATTTGGCGTCAACAACATGAAAGCATGGATCCATCCTGCCTTGTATCAATGGTTCAGGCTGGTGGTGGTGGTGTAATGGTGTGGGGGATATTTTCCTGGCACACTTAGGGCTTATTAGTACCAATTGAGCATCGTGTCAAAGCCACAGACTACCTGAGTATTGTTGCTGACCATGTCCATCCCTTTATGACCACAGTGTACCCATCTTCTGATGGCTACTTCCAGCAGGATAACGCGCCATGTCATAAAGCGCGAATCATCTCAGACTGGTTTCTTGAACATGACAATGAGTTCACTGTACTCAAATGGCCTCCACAGTCACCAGATCCCAATCCAATAGAGCACCTTTGGGATGTGGTGGAACGGGAGATTCGCATCATGGATGTGCAGCCGACAAATCTGCAGCAACTGCGTGATGCTATCATGTCAATATGGACCAAACTCTCTGAGGAATGTTTCCAGTACCTTGTTGAATCTGTGCCACGAAGGATTAAGGCAGTTCTGAAGGCAAAAGGGGGTCCAACCCGGTACTAGCAAGGTGTACCTAATAAAGTGGCCGGTGAGTGTATATAGATATATAGATATATATATGTATATCTATACATATATATTAAAATAATCTGTTCAGAACAGGCCACTTGCTGCACTTTTTAACTCTCCATTGTTAATTGTAACACTGCACTTTATTTACTTTTCAAAGGCTTGTAAGCTACAGTTTGCACTGTTTCAATAAATGGAACTAATTTTCTCAACACATCTTTGATTCATTTTGTCCAGCATTTGCAAGCTGTAGACTCTCTGTCCAGTCAGACACATATTGTGTAATTGATGTTTTTAGTTTTCAGTTAAATTAATTCAATCCAAGTAAATGGAACACTCACAAGATGTCACCAAAATCACACTGTACCTTTTAAATCTTTCAGAAAATGATGTAAGTGTATCGAATTATATCGAATCGTATCGAATCGTATCGTTGACTGAATATTGTGATATATATCGTATCGTGAGCTGAATATCATATATCGTATCGTATCGTGAGATTAGTGTATCGCTACAGCCCTAGCCTATGCAAACCATTTGTCATTCAATCGTTATATCACCTCGAAAGATCATTGAGAGCAAGCTCTCATTTACAATGATGCCGAGAATATACAGCACACAATAAATACAGAGAACAAGAAAAGTCAATCAATTAACTGAGGTGAAATTGTTGGTTATTAAGGATATAAACTGACCAATGGATACTAATGTATTGAGTTTTAAAGTACATTGTAGGTCGTTCCATGTGTCGGGGACCATGTAAGCCAATTTTGATTTTGCTTCAAGTGTAATCGGGGCGTACCTCTGGGCCTTCGCCTGTTCTTTCTCCCACTCCTCCAGGAACCTGGGCACCACGGCCTGAGAGCTGTCATGCTTGTTCAGCGACCACAGGTCCTTGGCTTCCAGTGGCAACTTGTAGCCCTTCACTGCCATCCTGACAGAGGAAGGAGACACACAGAAAAGAAGGATCGTTAAAAACACTGTAACTGTAAAGGTTAACATTATTACACGGCTTGGTTGAATACTCGATTCTGATTGGTCAATAATGGCATTCTACGCTGCTATGGACGCTATTTCCAACTGTAGAATGTAACAGACTTTTAAAAAATATATATATTTTATTTTTTAAATAAATCAAAAATAAATTATTGATTTATTTAGTAAGTAGCCGTGTAATAGCCAACTGAAATCGGAAATCGCTTGCAAATTTTACCTACGTATACCTGGGACTTTGTTTGAGAAATGGCAAATGTAAATGTTCAGACCATGAGCAAGTAGTGTCTGTCTGTATGGAGTTAATTTCCTGCCAAAACTTAACAAACATGCTGTATTTGCATGATTTTTTTTTTTCTTTGTAGGATATATTTTTTTGTATTTGTAAGACATGCTGTATTTGCGTGATTTTTTTTGTATTTGCAAGACAAAATGCATTAGTTTGTTAATGGTGTTTTGTATTTGTTTGTTATGTTTTGGCAGGAAATTAGCTCCATATGTCTGTCTGTCTGTGAGTGAGTGGTAAGTGAGTGAGTGTGTACATACCTAGTGAACCACCAGAAGGTTATTGTGGAGAGAAAACCTGCAGTGGATTCCGGACAGGGATTCTGGGGTGAGAGAGGAGGATGTAAGGGTCGTACGAGGACAAGCTACCTTCAACTGTAAGCTGTGTGTGTGCATGTGCGTGTGTGGACTAGTGGTGTCACGAGCGTAGTGCGTAAACACACAGAGCATGGAGTCTTGCCACATGTAAAGGGGCTAACATAAGGAGTGTGTTTGTGTGTGTGTGTGTGTGTGTGTGTTTGAGCTTAGTTGAATGTTAATGCGGTCAACGCTGTCCCAGTTACCCTGGTGAAACACACTGATTAATCTGCACTTAGCAATGGACACACACACACACACACACACACACACACACAGCCTGCTGGAGTGTGTACTTGGGTGACTCACGGGGTCGGTGTCAATGGTGGAGAAGAGAGGTGGCTTCTCGTTGAAGCAGCTGAGGATGAGCTCCAGGAGAACCAGGCTGAAGTAGAAGTAGAAGGTGGTGAAGCGTAGCTTGTCCGGAACCTAAAACACAAACACGCACGCATACATTACATGCACACACAGACAGATGCGCGCACATACAGACAGAGGGTGCATACACACACATGCGCATACACACACACACACACACACACACATACATACACACAGACACACACTTTGGTTTAAAAAAAAACATAAACATAAAAAGAAAAGAAAACAAATCTAGTGATGAGGTTTCATGTTTGCCATGGGTGGTGCTTTTTCTGCACATTCATATTTAGTTTGATATTTTCTGAAATAATAAGCAGTATCTACGAAACCATAGAATCACGTAATTGTGGATAAGCTTCGACCATTGCTATTAGATTGGACCATGCCTGCTTGTCTGTCTGTCTATCTTTCTGTTGGTCTGACAACCATTGTCTCCGTCTGCAGTAAGCAATAGATTTTTAACAGTATACTAGCCAATAGCTAGCGACCAAAAAACTAGCTAGCTTCATAAATGCTGTAGAAATACAGCATGTATGAAACACATGTATGAATAACTGGCATATACATCCATATCATATGCCTTAAATACAGTCTCTCCCTGGTCTGTTAATGTAGTCGTGTTGTGCGTCGCAGCTTCATACAAGCCAATGTAGCAGCTCTAGGAGTTGAGAAGTACACAGTGAAAAACAACAGCTCCACTATCATCCCCCACCACCTCTTTCTGTGACATGTAGCTAAAGCAAAAGTTCAATCAGGAAGATGACGTTCCCCTTCTATTTCTCAATGATCTATGTGCTATTCAGTTCCCACGCTGTCATTGCAGACCTTTATCTCCTTCAGCACCTCTATCTCTCAACCAATCAGGAACCTTTTTGTGTTTAAACAGAAGCAATTGCGCTGAAACGCATATATACACCTCTCACTCAGGTATGCTTATGATCTGCTGTTTTGTGACTTGCTGCAGCCCTCCTCCATCCCCTTCACCTCTAGGTTAGCTCCATTAGTCTCTTTCAGAAGGTAGATTGCGTCCTCCAGGGCAGGATCTCCAGCCATAGTCACCACCACCACCAGTGGGGGAGATTCATCTCCCGGCAGACTTAATGAATCCATCGTCCCCATGAAGAATCATTTGATGGTGTCTCATCGCCAAATGTGTGTTGTCAAATAAATGTTGTGGTTCATTTTTTAAAACTAGTCTCTCCTGATTGAAAAAGTGCTTGGTTGAACCCCCTGGTCAAAAGCTAATACAATCAAGGAAAAAAAACAAAACAAAAAATATCATAGGCTACTGTTGGTTTTCCCTCTTTGACCCCAGAGTGGTGTGTTGGCGGCACAAGTGGAAAGCGATAGTGAGTGAGTGAGTGAGTGAGTGAGTGTGTGTGTGTGGGGGTCAAAGGTGAGTGGATGACAGCCCGTGATACCAACCACCGCTGGGCCTCACCTTGCTGGAGGCCTGCAGGATCTTGGAGCGGAAAGGCACCATGGCACACAGCAGCGACAGGAACCAGAATATGAAGAGCACCCCCGAGGACTGCATGCCACGCAGCCTCTCAAACTGGATCAGGAACGTCACCAGGAGCTGCCCAGAGCGGGAGGGAGAGAGGAAGAATGAGTGGAATTAGGCCCAAAAACAGAACCTCGTCGTGAGACCGTCCTGATCTCGGGACGCATTCACATCCTGTTTCTGCAGATCAGTCTGGTCTGGATCCCGTTGAAAGCCTTTTTCAAAAATGTTAAAATGATAAGACCAAACAGCGCTCGGGGGAGGGAGTTTCAGTCCGTAAGGGACTCGGTTGAAGTTAGGTTAACTTCAACCAAATCCCTTACGGACGTCTGTACTTAGGGGGACGAAAAAGGAACCACAGTCTGCCGAATTAAAAAACAATGGCGAGGAAAGTTTAGCAATCTAAATCTACGGAGCAATCGTAACTGTTTTTTATCTGAAATACACTGAATCTGAAGTCTGCATGGCTTTTCTCAGATTAAAATATATTTTTGTTTTACTTCGACCCCATTGGCAATAGTGAAGAGGGTACAAGTGTTACTCTGATTGGCTGGGGTTTTTTGAATAACGTAAGGCCATGGCCATATTCGGAATTCAATTGCTGCCCAGCCAAGGCCAGACTGATATTCATTGTGAAACGCAAACCTGAATATACCGATGAGGCTGGAAAAACGGGCCAAGTGAGGTAAACCTCGTGGGTGTGGGACGGGGTGTGACGTTGACACTTCTGCTTCATTACCACAACTTGGGTGTTATACTCCGTGCGGGTTTCTCCTCGTGTCCTCCGACACAATGCCTCTTCTTTCCCTACATTTTTTGAAATTTCGCACCAGGAATTATTGGCCCTCTGGCTGTCACGATGATCTTTCAGTGAGGAGTCGTACAGATGCCTGTATTTTGTCACTTCTGCCACCAGCAGCTCCTCAAGCCCACAGTTCTCCATTGTTTTCCGGACGTCCGTGTAGTTAGAAAATGTTCCTCAATGCAACGGTTACCCTTTGCATTGAGACCGTTTCACTGACCCAAGGAACCCAGAGCCGGCGCCCTGACATGACACGTTGCCATGGGAACTCTGTGGTCTGAGATTTCAAATATATGCTCACCTATTGACTGCTCCCTGATCCCAAGAGAAGCCCTTTTGTTGTTCTTTTTGTTCAGAACATTATGAGTTAGACAGCGCAGCGGAGATGAAGAAGTTCCATATTCGATATTTAGTTGACATTTGGCTCCAGAAAGTTATTAACACAGCGATATGCAGCGTGGTATTCAAACAAAACTGTGTAAATGTCAGCGCGAAGAAAGATCCAGCAATGCATGCATGCTGAAAATTAAATGAATAGCGATGTCTGAAGCTCACCTTACCCTGGTGCTGCGGAGGCGAAAGCTCCTCTCTACTGCACTCACACGTGCAATTTCAGTTTATTTTCATCCATTTTCACGAATGTAGTTTATGCATGCCATGCATAGACTTGACATTTGTGGGGACTGGGGATGGAGCACATAGCTTTAATGATGATGTCGTCGTTATTACTTATACTATAATGATAATTATATTATTAGTTATACTAGTAGTAACACTATCCACATTGTGCCCAGATTGCTGTCTACCCACACACCTATGAAATCCGATCACATGATGCGACCATGTGGTCTGTCCCGGCGTGTTAAGGCATCCCGATGTTATTGGATGATTCACTTCCTAACGTCAAGGCCATTGGTTGCTTGCTTGCTGATGAAAAGCACACACACATTCTAGATTTCCGGTGTTGCTCTTTCTCAGTGTTAGCAAAACACTTTTCTGCTACGCATCTATGAAACTAGTAGGCAGGTTGCGTCAAGTCAGGAGAATTGTGAAAATGTGACAAGCCTGGCGGGAAAAGCATATGGAGAAGCGCAACACATCTGCTAGAAGCTAGTGGTGAAGTGGATGCATGCATGCATGTGCATGTGTATGTGTGTGTGTGTGTGTGTACCGAGAATCAGGGACCATCTGTAGTCCAGGGCCACCATAAAATGTCCCAGACGAACGTGGACAGCTCATGGTGTGATGTTTCAAAGTGTGAATAAGTAATGAAATAATAAGGTGTCTACAGGTTTGGGCTATGTATGGTCAGGGCGCATGCATTAAACAGGTGTAGGGTTCACCAGAGGGCAGGGGAGAAGGCGTGTCAAACGTTGAGCCTCTGGACAGACTGCCGGGGACATTGAGTTGGGTTGAAGGCTCATCATTGATGTGGTGTGTTTGCCTTTATTTGAACTTTGCTGTTCACAGCCCCAGACTATAATGTATTTTACTAGTGATGCATGGGTCGATCGGCCACTGATCATTATCAGCCGACATACGTCCTAAACATCAACTTGAAATTTGCCGATTTGCAGGAGCCGATCACGTGACTCTTCCACTCTCTTCCATAACATAGTAATAGGTTTTATATAGGTCTATGTTTTAAAGGACTGTAAAAACAAAACCTGATCGGTGCATCCTTATATTTTACTTTTATATTTTTATGGTCAAAGCACACAGGCATTTCAGGATGCAAAATTATGGTTTTGAAATTTTGCGTTCGAAATCGACTTGAGTCCTACGCGAGTGGAAAAATACAGCCAATACATTTGCACTTTGCTCTGTTAAAACGTACGTATGATTCTAGTCCTTGTTCGGGTCACGCTACAAATATGAAGGCAAATCCAAGGCACACAGACTGCAAATTTTGGTTTACTTCCTGGATAATTTCACTATACAGTAGCAGCAGTCAAATATTGCCTGCTGGTGCAGACAAACCACATAAATAACGAAACCTAACGAAATGACAATGAGTTTGCATAAGCACATTTGTGGATTCCACACTTCACAGTTCATTGCGGTTGAAAACAGAAACAATCAACATCATTTGAGCGTGTGAGAATATGTCTTCACAGTATTTGCGGCACAAGTTCCACTTTTTCCAGCACTGTTCTCACCATTGTCATGCCGACCACCAGTGGAGTAACGAAGTAGATGGGGGGCTGGTTGACGCCCTGCCTCAGCTCATGGAATGTGTAGAAGAGGTCTGCCCAGCTTACCAACCACAATGCAAAACCAAAGGCCTGAGCAGAGACAGAGAGACGCATTGAAGTCAAAAAATACATTAAAAAAGGTGCTGTAGGTAAGATTTGAGCATTGTGAAGAGAGAGAGCAGAAAACACAACAAAAAAACTCCCACCTGACGTCATTGAGAAGTGTTGCATTTCGCACACTGTGATTAACAGGCAATATAGAGTCCTCAAACCAATCAGGGAAACGATTCCCCTGATTGGTAAGAAATGAGCCGGGAGCGGGCTAAAATCTAAATGAGCTCATACAGAGGCAGACACAGTCAACTCAAAACGGATATTCTAACAGAGCATTTCACTCACTAAATAGCTGACAGCTGGCTATGGCCATTTGTCACCGTTTCGCAAATTACACGCAAATTAAAGCTCTTAAATCTTACCTACAGCCCCTTAAAGACACCATTACATAGACAGATCCGACATAGACCTTTTGTTCATTCTGTGTTAGCTAGTTTTTTGTTTTTTACATAAGTAGGGCAAAGTATTGAAACACGACCTCTGTTTATTACCGGCAAACCAAAAAAAAACGGTTTTGTGTTTGGAGCAGCTGCTGTGGGCCTGGTTACCTTGTTGCCTACTAGTAGCGACCCATGTAAACATTGGCCAGAGAAGAAGTTTGGCCTTTGGGGTCGCAATACACACACATCTCCTGAATAAACACATCGATGTACAACTAAGGTTTGATCCTAGGAGTGATGCGGGGAGTGGGATAAGGGGTTAGAAAGCAGAGGGAGATTATTGTGGAATGCAGCCGATAATTCAACCCCCTCATTACCGTCTTGAATCTGTTCATGATTGACATCATAATGTAGCCTTTGTTGTTCCGCTGGAGGTAGAAGAGGTAGATGGGGGAGACCGCCCATATGTAGATGCACGGCAGCCATGACAGCACGGTGAGCTGAAAGCACTCGGGCAGGTCAGGTCTGTCTGTGTGGATCGTCTCGTTGGCTACCTGCACAGGTGGACAAGATGGTGGACAGGGCTTGAGGGTTTTACAGGGTTACAGGTGGCCGGTGAGGAGTAAAGTAAAGACATGACACACGTTTTTTTTGTTTTAGTATTTCCAAGTAAACACTCTCACACACACACACACACACACACACACACCATGAGTTTGAGCCAGATGTTTTCTGTCAACAGTAATGCCCTATGTTAAACATCTGTTGTGTTTACCTAATCCACAGGGTGGGGAGCATAATTCCTTCTATATTGCATCACCAGGGGTCATTAAATTCATTTAAAAAGCCTGTTTTACCAAATGCCTCACATGTAGGAGATAGTGTATATCCATTTAATGTATATATAATATACATACATACATTTTTTTTCACATAGTTAGTACCCTTAGTTAAAAAGAAAAACTGCACTTTTACAGAACCAACTGTGGTGTCATAACCCAAATATGCATGTCAAAAAATAAAATGCACCAAGCTACAGGTAGGAAGGTAATACTAGCTTTGCATATGACGTAGGACTATTTTTGCAGTCCTGCGACCCATTGTATGAGGCTAGTATACAGTGACTGCGTTGTGGTCTGCATTTGAATGCTCAACCACACTCCAAGAAAGCAGAAGTGCATCAGACACAATGGGATGTTTAACGTTAGCGGAACTACAAAGCCCTTGCTCAGCAGAAGAGATTACACAGTATCAGTGGAAAGCCCTTACAAACTTCCATTTGGCTGCCCCAGATTAACCACACGTCTGTCCATCAATTGTCAAAAATCCATGTGTGTGTGAGTTTGAAGGGGGGGCCATCAGATATGGTAGGCTCAAGTCATGCCGAGTGGCAGGTTTGGCTGTGGGGGGGGGGAGGGCGTGGTTGACTTGTGGTCTCATCAAGGAGCACAGACACGGGCTGACCCGCATGCACCCTGGAAGATAAACACAGCTGTCACAGGCCTGGCCTCTGTCTTGCTCTCCATACATCATCACGCTCATTAGCACACACATGGGTGTCATGTATCCAGTGTGCGTGCGTGTGTGTTTTTAATTATTTGTGACACGTGTCGATTTTGGACCCTGTATGTGTGTGTGGTTGTTGTTGTTGTTGTTGGAGGTGGTGTTGGTGTGTGTGTATGTGTGTGTGTGTGTGTGTGATGTATACTAGTCACCTGGTACATAAGACAGCTGGCAGCTTATTTTACATCAAATATAAAGAGAGGGAGATAGAGCGTTGTGGAGGGTGTGTGTGGAGTGTGTGCTGTTGATGGCTGGTTTACAGCCTCACCTGGCCTGAGTCAGTCTGATTGGACTCTGGCTGGGTGGGGCTGCACACCTGTGGTGCATGAGCAATCATGGCACCCAGGATAAACCAGCCATCAACACACACACTGGAGGAGGAGCCACAGTCATGACAGTTGTACCATCAGCTCGGCATTTGTGGTTTACTATGACTGCATGGTGGTGTTTGGGGGGGGGGTATATTTCTGTGCTCCCTGGGTATCTGTGACAGGGTAGTAGACGCCTTTAAAAAGTAAATGTTTCGGTATACTGTTACTTTATTATCATTATCAGGGAATTAAGGCTTTTGTAATACATTGTTGACTTTCCCTGGTCTTAGGGGCATTGTTACAGTAAAGCTAAGCTGTGGCGGTTGTAGGTGACTGAAAAAACACTGAATGGATCTACCTGCTTGGTCTCTATACAAACATCACTATTACACTATCAACTGTTTATTCTCATGATTTTCCAGTGAATACAACTAATATACTGTATTTACCAAACATTTCATGGTTAACCTCAAGAGGTATCTGACATGTTCAACCTTCAGTAAATGTAGGATAACTTTATCTTTAACAAAACAGCTTGCTATTGCAATTAATGCCAAGTATCGTGATTTTGCATCTGATTTGTTTGCTGAGAGGATTGCGGTTTGGAAACCAGTCAAGACCCCACCTGCACAATTTGCCAAGACTGAAAGAAAACTAACAATCATAAGAATGACATTAACCTATGGTTAAAGTAAAATATTTTGAATCCTAATAAACTGAGGCACAGCAATAGGGTCGGGGGCGGGTGGGTTGTCTGTGGCAGGAAACGGCGCCAGGTCAAAAGCAATTTATGAAATCTCAAATCAATTTTGATATGTCTTTTTGACATAATTCCACCATGACCTAGTTACAGGAGAAGAGCAAAGTGCTTCTGTACGGATGCTATTGGGAAAAATCTGCAATTAATCATTTTCTTATAATCTCAAGACAATGCAGGAAAGGTAACGCAAGAAGCAATTATTTACTCGTGTGGAATATTTCAACCAATCAATCCACTCTTTCTTGGTTGCAAATAGTCCACCATGCTACTGCTAATGCTACTTATTTAAAATGGAACCAAGGGATGAGAAGGCACCAGCTACTCATTGGTTGTTGTGATTACATTCGAAGCAATGAGAAGGTAATTATCGTTCCCCTTGGGGGAAATTTGTCCCATGCTGCTAACCCATCTCAGGCAGACACTATGTGGAGAGCCCAGGGATCCACTCCTGGGATTTTAGGTCCAGAGCCTTTTGCTGGCAGAGTTCACCGAACATGCACGTCTTTGGTGTGGGAGGAAACCCACATGAATGCCAGGAGAACATTCAAAATCCACACATTAATCCGCACACACCCCTGTTGGGCTGAACCCAGGACCTTGCTGTGAGGACAGCCGCCCTAACCAGATTACATTTCAGAACCCTGTGTACTCGCCCCATTGACCTCCCAACCTGCAAGGAAAAAGGTTGACTTGTATGCACTGCATCTGCGGAGAGGATGCAGTGTAGGAATATACGAATAGGAGAGCCCTTGAACACACATCCTGATGAAACATGGTGGCACGCTTATCAAAGTGTTATATATTTAGGTTCATTGTGTATACAAATGATGCACAGAAAACCCAATGCGACAGCTACAAAACAAAAGAGCTGTTTTCCACTCTACAGGTTGAAGGTTCCATCTATGTTTATGTAGTAACTTGAATCACAAACCGGTTTATCCCAGCGTGATGTGACCAATATTTAATGTTGATAATATTGTAATACTACAGGCACTCCTTCTTGGCTCAAGTCTGGCAGAAATTAACAGACTTCTGTAAATGTGGTTCTCACATGAATGGCTGTATTCCATTAAGATGCCCGACAGTTAGTCGTTTCACACCTTCTAGTTGTTGCCGAATGTGAGGTTAAAATAACTTACTGGGGATTTGGGCACTTATGGTGTCCATATGGTTTGGCTCTTTGGCTTCTGAACAGGAAGTGCCTTAAGCCACGTCGTAGAGTTTCAAGTCACAGACTTGCACAATCAGTGTAAGTCCAATAAAGTGAGAAAGCAAAAATGAGTGCATTTCGTAACTCCAGCTTCCTGAAATTTGCTGGCCCTAGCAGTCTTTCACTTAAGGGAACAGCTCTTGTTGATCCTGGGAAGGATTTGCCTGTTCAAATGACTTCTCAACAACCAACACATACACAGTTTTCAAATGTTAAACAAATTGACCTTTGAAAATGTTATTATGGAGCAATATAATTACAACAGAAATACTTTTCACATGGCCTATATATTTTTAGATATATTTGTATATTTTTATCTAATGATGGATAAAGAAATAAATAATGACCCCAATAACACTGAATGGGTTCAAATACAGTTCACTAGAAGACTAGAAAGAGATTAGGCTCAGGAGCACAGTGTTAACAAATTAGTAACCAAGACAAATAACCATAGTGAAAAGAAAAAATGATATTCGACGGATTCAACAAAATCAGTCAATTGATCTTATTAGCGGTCTATATTATTATAGCACTATGTCCCAGTTAGAAGTAAAGGGCATACTGCACACCCATGTACAAACAGAATATAGAGTCAGACTAACAATGGGTGTAAAACAACAGAAATGTTGGCGTCATCTGTTTTATTGACTCTGAAGTGAATATGCTTATAACTCCAAACCACTGTTACAGACACCGGCAAAACAAAAATACAATGTATAAGCAACATTTAAATCGGCACTAGGATCTTATTATTATCGCCGCTACTTTTGTTCAGAATTAGTATCTAAAAAGAAAAAAATCTGTCCACCCATGGGTCAATCAACGAAAACTATGGTTTGGCTTAGGGCTGGGCAATGTGGAAAATGTAATATCACGATAATTATGGGGAATTGTACACGATACAGATAAATATCACATGTGCTTATTAATTCAAAATACCATTCTAAAACAGTCTAACTGAGGGTTATTACATTGTAGTATATAAAAATGTAAAGTATGGTATCGGACTAAAACTGAGAATGTTTTCCTTTCTCATCGTAATTCATTTAGACTATAAAACTGGGTATCACAATAAGTTGATACGGCAGATGTGGCAGTTGCCTCCTGCCACATAAGTGGCTTTTCTAGACTCCTCCAACACAAGACACAGGTAAATGTTGACGTAAAAAGCTGAGCACCACAAGTGTGCATTCTACACAGAGTCTAATCAGTCTGACTCAGGCCAAGAGAGGCTGCTAAACCAGCTATCAACCACACACACTCCACAGTCGATATTTTCATTCATGACTATACTATTCAAAGACGATAAACGATAATATTGAATTATTGCCCAGCCCTTGGTGGCTGGCTACTGTAAAAAAGTGACACAGTGCAAGTTCCCAAGAATGCAGAGAATGTGTGAACAGAAGACTGCACTTCTAAGTGCATGGTCCTTGGTTAAACCTGTCCCTCTCCACCATGATGGCCTCCATCTTGATGGATTCTTGATCTACCATGCATTTGATATTCAAGACATCTCAGGGGATGTTGGGGCGCAGTAGCATATCAATACTAGTACACACATGCGCACACACACACACGCATATGCGCGTTCTATTGATGTGTTTGCATGAGCTTCAGTAACGTGAGATCAAGAAACCCTATAGAATTACTGCCGAAAATGTTTATAACAACCCCCACCTTTGTTGCGATATAAATTAAATGATATATGTATGAACAACAAAATCCACCACTTTATGAGATGTAAGAAGGAATTTGGCCTTGCAACTGAAAACACTGATCCAAGGAAATGGAACAGGAAACGGGAAATGATGTTGAAGCACGTCTACCTATCAAGTGCCACATGTTTCCGTCAACCAAAAAAAAAAGAACTTGTGGACTAGAGTGTGGTCCGTGTTTGAGGGAATGTTATCCCTACATCTCAGATGTGAAAAAAAAGAGTGAGAGCAGAAAGTGATAAGAGCGGTAGAACTGGAATAAACATCGGCATCGACTTAAATGAACTGAAACAAAGGTGAGGCATGAGCACAGGTATTGCTTTTTCAGTCATGTTATCGTTTGAATTATGCACTTCATCTGAATATAGGGTGTAAACTTTTGACCCTATATTCAGATTAAGTGCATAATACATTAGACTCTAACGTATACATATTTGCCAACGCATCATATGTAAACAGCCTAGAGTCTGATGGTGCTGAATAGTGTTAATCAAGTAGTTTGAAGAAAACATGGATTACACACACTAGTCTCACTCCTACACGAGGAGTTACACACGAACAATACAAGTTGTGTGTTAGTTTGTAAAAACGACCTAACAAGCCATCAAGTTGCAGTTTAGAATAAGTTGTGTACAAATTAGCACAATTTAAAATGTTGAATTTGCTATTGCATTTTTGTTGAACATTTGTGTAAAAAAAAATAAAAGAATGTCTGAATTTACACAGCAAGTGATTTATTGGTCTTTTGAATTTCATCAAGTACATCAAATGGTAGGCCTAACTTAAAAACTCAAAAGTAAGTGTTATCAATGCCATCTTCGTTGATGCAGTGTGTTACGCCCCCAACTTCTTCCATCTGTGTGGACTTTGGCGCGACGGACAGAGCATGACCGAAGTGGAGGAAATAATAAATCATTAAATAAATAATCATTATCAATTACAAAGAATGTACCTCAGGAAACACACCAATCTATGTTTGCTGACATGAGCTCTATCTAACCTGGCTTAATGTTAATGGGTGATGTGAAGTTCTTAGATTCTTTGTACCATGTAGCTTTGAAAAACATCAGTTAAATACTGGACAGCCACCACCAGTAAAGTATAGTTATTTGTCTATAGAGAAACTTTGACTTACTTTATTTTCCACGTATCAGCACTGGGGTGTGCTGGTCGCGTAATGTTAATTGCGATCGGTCATCATAATAAACCACCAGGTAGACTTAGACTATAACCGTCTTCCTTGTTTTTTAACACCACAAACTATTGCGGCAGCTCGTTTAGACCCCCCGACCACTCTTTGTGTTGGTACAGCCCGTTCATTTCCTTTATTTTGTTGAAGTAGCTCTATTGCTGCCTTGTTGAGTTTCTCTCGGTAAGGGGATTCGTGCACTTGATTTTGGTCCGGTCCATTTGTGTTTTTGTTGATTTGTGTTGTGCATTTTGAAAAGCCTGTTGACTTTTGCCATTTATTTTACATACACCCATTGCACCACCTGTTTTAAAACCCTAAAATCGGCAATGGATATGCGCCAAGCTGTCATCCATTTTATTGTTTTTCTTAAAAAAAATTATAAGGAACCAACTTTATAAGCTGTGGTTTCGTTTAAAGTAAGGGGAAGTAGGCCTAACCATCAAATGTTAAAGATCACAGTATGTACTCCACAGATATTGAGCGGCATTTTCTGTAAAATGTCCGGGGTAAATCAGCAACACCGGTGTTGGCACAAGTATATTAACCAGTGTGAACATTTCCTCACCGTTGCATCCCGAGTGGGAATGCAACGTAAGCATTTAGTTTGACATTAGTCTCATTGATGAACATAAAGACAACGAATACCTGAATTTTCAACAGCTATTTCTTCATTCCAGACTCTTTATAAAGTCTTCAAGAGCTTTTCATTCACTTGGCGTTACAACTGACGACCAAAGTGACTGCTGATTATCAAAAGTATATAGGCCCATAGCAACAGGTTCAAATCTGGTTCATTTGGGCATGGGGTCACGTGTAGCCTTTAACGTTATTATGCAGTTTTTCCTGTTTTGTTCTGAATATATTCTTCCGAAGATAAACTCATTCGCCATTGCAAGACGGAGGTTTCAGAAGATGATTTTAACAAAGGTATTTCTACAGTGGCCAGTGTACTACACAGGTTCGATTTTACACCTTTACAGACACTCTGTCTAAGGACGTTGGTGTAAGGACAGGACGTTTTAGCTCGTCTGACCACCGGTTTTGGGAAAAGTTTAGTTTACCAGTACTGGCAGAGTTTGCATTCTCTGTTGGCCAAAACAAGTAGTAGTCTGTATGTAGTCTGTAGTCTGTGTGCCATTGTCAAATCTGGGTGTGGTTGTGAACATAGGAGGCAGTTAGCATTGTTAGTAAGATTCCATAGAACAGTTGTTAAATGCTTGCTTAAGGGCATCCATAACAAAGGTTATATAGGTTCAGGTTGATGGGTGATGGTGTCCTAACAGATGCATAGATCTAAAAAGAGAAAAGGTCTCTTGATTTAAAGATTCACTTTTAAAAGGTTGTGGCCAGGTGTCAGTTATCAGATGGCGGTGCCCACTATGGCGCGGCATCACCAAGCACCGTGACGGCTCACCAAGTTGTGGGCGATAACATCGACCAACAATGTTAAGAGATTTCATCCTTGAATTTGGAATCATTGGGTTCTGGCTGAATCTATATTAAGCCTTTTTGTAGGGGCAATTCTCTGGCCTCCTCCCTGCTTGTACCTTGCACAACAGGACAGACAGCTTAGTGCCTAAATGTGGCTGTCATTCTTATGTCATTCTTAATGACATAATGGCTGGATAAATGTGTAGAGAGACTGAACTCTATTTAGAAATAGCAAATAATAATGATCCAATTCAATAATAATGATATTTATTTAACGGTCAACGTATAGGCCTATGGGCTACATTTAAATAATTATAATTATCTCCATTTCAGATAGAACAACATTCAGGCATAGAATTGTGTAGCCTACAACACTGTTATAGTCCATTTAGCTTAAAATTGAAACATGTTTTTAAATGAAAATGTGGTGAACACTTTTTTTATGTTCAATTAGAAAAATGACAGCTATAATAGCACAGTTTTTATCTGGGCTTTGAATCCAATAAACCAGACCAGACAGACTTTGTGGCATTCTAGGGATTACACGGGGACTGTGCATTTGTAATGGATTTAAACGCTAACCGTTTTAGGTCACCTCAACTGAACTCGTAAACAACTTGTGACATGACAAGAATAGCCTACTAGTACCCAGAAAACAAAATAAGGCGCTGCAATTTTACACTGCATACAAATACATTAAATATTTTCCCTGGCAGACTTCAAACATTGTTACAATAATGTGGATTGTAGACCAGTGTTTTTCAACCTGTGGTCCGCGTACCACTAGTGGTACACGAGGGTACTGCAGGTATTAGTGGGACATTATTATTGAAATAGACACATTTACAATAATAGAAAAAATAATATAGATAATTGAAAATGAATATATTATAAGTATTTTTCAGTATAATATAGTATTATGACTTATGACAAAAAAGTGCATTCCATCATATTTTCCATTGTAATGTTTTCCATTGATGTTTTATGTTCATTTGTGTTTGCTAAATAAACACACTGGGTGTTTTCTTTCCACTGGCCATGGCCTTCATGCAGTAATACCTGTGTATAAAGGGGGCGCTGGCACTCTTTGCTCTGCCACAGCATGTGTATTCATCTATCCTTTCAAATATGTTTTATTACATAGTGTTTATGCAAAATACAATCAAACATAAAATAACCAAATAATGTTGTTACCCACGCAGGAAAAAAACAACAACAACAAATAAACAAAGAACCCCCCCCCCCCCCCCCCCCCCCCAAAAAAAAAGGGGGGGGGGGGGGGGTGGCAGTTTTTTAATCTATTCTTCACGCTTTGCATAAGAGGTGGTCCGCAACAAGGTCTCGATGTGGCGCACCTCAGGGCAGGCTTTGGGATCCCCTGCCGTTCACCACACACGGGTGGTGTGCCCTGGACGTGACCTCGTTATAACGCATCCGTGTTTCCGCTCACGACGTACGCCGTTGGCCGGACAACCGCGATCCCGAAGTGAAGTTAGTCGTAGTAGCAGGCTAACGTCACCTGTGATTCATTTAGCCTATGCTAAACTACACCTCCCCCCCCCCCCAACCCCACCCTCCATTGTCGCGTTAGGGGAAACACGGCTTTTGGCACCTTCTGGTGTGGCTGATTAAAGGCTTTAAGCCAGGCAACACCGACCGTTGCTGGGGGGACAGACGTACCCCCCCCCCCCCCCTAGTAGCTCAACGCAACGGACACGGCATTCATCTCGCCTCCCGGTGAAAGCGTAGCGCTGCCGTGACACAAGCCAGACACACACACACACACATACACACAGTCTAATACACACACAGAGACAAAACCACGCAAAACTAACAGAAGAGCCGTATTCCACCGACGAGGCGGGGGGAGAGAGATTATAAGCGGACTATAAGAAGGGTTTAGTTTGAGTTATTTAGTCGTGTGCGTGTGTATGCAACACGAGGTGAACACACACACACACATAGACACAGCCACTGGGGAACAGAGGGGACTTACCCAGAACGGGCGGTTCGGTCCGCACAGGCTCTCCATGTCTTTATAAAGGATTTATAATAGCACGACGGGAGTCCTCCTCCTTCTCCTCCTCCTCCACCACCACCTCCTCCTTTCCTTTTCCTCTCACCGCACCGTATTCCTTCACAGTGGAGACAACGTGTACACATGAGCGGAGCCGCCGCCGCCGCCTTCTTCGGTCGGTCGCCTCTCTCACTCTCTCTCCCCTGGCCCAGGCTGCGAGAGGCCGACCGCGTATCTCTCCCCCCTTTTTATTTTTCTCTCCCTTTGCTTCTTCTTCTCCCCGGCGTCGGGCGTCAGAGAAGCAGCGCACTCTTCCGTTGTTGTTGTGTGGACAGCAGCGGCAGCAGCAGCGGCAGAGCCATCCGGAGGTTGTCATGATAGCCGCCCGCGCGCTCCCTCCTCCCTCTCTCGGTCCCGCCTTTCAACCGCGCGCGCGTACGCACGCATGCGCATAAACACACACACACACGCATACGCACGCGCCGTTTGAGCGTAGAAATACAGTAGAGCGGACACGTAACATGACTTGGCACAAAAAGCTAGCTTGCTTCCCTCTCTTTGTGTGTGTGTGTGTGTGGAGGGAGAGAGAGGAAGTCTAGCCGGGTGAGCATGCGGACGTGATTCACCCACTTTCTTTTCTTTAAAGGGGAAAAATATAGCGAAACGTGACTAAGGCAGAAGCTTAGCTTAGTCTGTAAAAGAAAACGAGCCGATTCATGCTGAGTCTCCTCGAGGAAACCCACAAAATAGGCCTACTTCTTGTACTATTGTGTGTGTGTGTGTGTGTGTGTGTGGGGGGGGGGGGTATGTTGTACTAGGTCAAGCAGGCACAAGGCCTACGCAGGAGACACTAGTTCATACAGTTTATACAAGGGACAGTTACCAAACACAACACACATATAATAAAGAATAATACCAAGTTAATATTATACCAGAAGTACCAGACACAACTAACACCAGATTTCCCAGTTGGATTCAATCAGCCAGGATGTACCGATATCCCTATAGCGTGTACATCACATGGGATATTTATGTTGGCTCTCACTAATCAATTACTAAACCATTACCCCCCCAAAAAACATTACTACCAACACGTTAACTGACATTAATGTGATGTCATCACGGTATACAAGCTTAATGTGTAGATGCTTATCGCAAAAAAAAGCCTTTGGCTTATTCCCTGGCAACCACAGTTTTAATGTTATGCTTGGTGCACTTGGTCACTTGGCTGTGTGGCCTATACTACATAAAGGCATTCAAATATCAGTTAGTATAATAATAATGTTATTACAGGCCTATTTCATGAAAAGATTATAGCCACTTACAATGTTTTTATTTTATTTTTTAAATACCATTCCAGAAAGGTCCCTGATAAACCCATTCAGCAACCAAAAGTAGATGCAAATAATGAATATAGGCTAATACATGTGATGTTGGTTGTGTATTTGAGAGCAGCCAGGCTATGATCAGGGTGTGGTGTAAAGCCTATCTTTCTCCCAGAGCGATGCAGCGTGTCCCTGGTGTTGAAACGTGTCCCTGGTGTTGAAACGTGTCCCTGGTGTTGCCCTTGCTCTGTGTTTGGTTTCCCCCATGGAGGTCCAAGGCTCATAGGTTGCTAAGCAAGTCATCATCACAACAATTAGACAGGTTATGTACTAGAACCGTAGGCTGTATACAAACGCCACCAAATAGGCAAACAACAGATATATGGAAATAAATGAATAAAACTTGAAAATTGATATGAAAATATATATAATCTCTTTATTAATCTCACAACTATGTTCCCGATGTGTAGTTTTCGTTTTTTAAAAACGTTTTTCATCCTTCATCATATAGCCTACACTATACACATTTTATTTTGTTCTTTGTAATACATTTATAGCCTATATTACCCACAAATGTTGTAAAGAGCTGTCATCTTACTTTCAGTTATTATTTGTATTCTAATTCTAATGAATTATAGCATTTAATGCTTGTGTTATTCTCAAATTTACATTGAACAGACATTGTTTATGTTTGGGGTCAAAATTACCCCAAACATCAGGTTTACTGGGGGAATGGTGGAATGGTCTGATAAACATGCCAAAAGAAATAAAATGTTCTCTTAACTTGGAATGAAGATCATTGATCTTACCGGATGAGTGAGAATTTGTTGTGCAATTTTCCAAGAGGCTGATCTGCAACATAACATAAAATTTTACTTTATTAATCCCAGGACAGGAAATTTGAGAATATTATGATAGCTTAGGAGGCAGTCAAGTCAAGTCAAATCTATTTGTATAGCCCTGAATCACAGTTACAGCCTCAAAGGGCTTCTCAGGCCACATTACATGACACACCCACTAAACCTCTTAAAAGCAAGTGAACACTGAAAGAGGGATCTTCCAGGGATGATTAGTGCAATGGGTGCCACAATGGACAGACTTTGGCAGCATAATAAGCTGAATGAACTACAATTAAACTGTTAGAAAACAGAAAATCAGATCTGAGATCATAGGTCTACCGAACCAAAATGTATAATATATTGTCCGGATAATAAGCTTTATGCCGCATCATTTCTAAGCAGAAGAGGATGTCTGTGTGGGGAGTTTGTTACTGTGGCGACACTATAAATAAGTGTTTGGTATTTAGGTCATTGTTAGGGTCAGTATTGAGGTCAGTATCAGGTATGTATCGGGATGTCTGCATTATGAAATCATGTACCAGGGTGTATTTTGTAATTCAATTGCATAGCCTATTGACTAGGCCTAAATTATCCTCAAACCCATGCGCCTTTGCTTTCGTTACAACCAGTACCGTCCCACCCTATACGCTGAATACGCAATTGTGTAGGGCCCCGCAAATCCTTTTTTTAAAATAAAGAATGTTGCTGGGAGACATAAAGCCAATCGATGGCTCTGACCCACTACAGGGGGCCATGTCATGTTGTCCTCCTAAAACAAATAATTCTAGTAATTTAAGTTTTATATAGTTATATAGATATAGCCTATTGTAAAGATTCTTATATAGACTATAAACTGTAAATATAGTTTATAGTTTTATTTCATAGTTCTCCGCTCCAGGCAATGTTTAGCAGGGCCCCCAAAGAAAATCTTGCCCCCCTGTTGTCTAGAGCCGGGCCTGGTTACAACTCTACTTTTGTTAAATAACAATACTGCAGTGGTTACGGTAGTCCAATCACAGCCTAGCCCACCATATGCGTTATTACGGTAAGATTGAATAAGCTTGTATTTATTCAACCTTCAGGTCGCAGGTCGTCGTCGCTGCGCACGCACCACGCAGGAAGGATGGAGGATGAACGCCGACCCGGCCAGCAGATGGGGATGTGCGTCCACCATAACGGGACTTTTGTACGGTTTTACCCCCCACACCCACTAACTCAATGACTGCCAAGCAAGAATGAAGCTGCAAGCCTGACAGCAGTGGGTTGGTGCCGTCTCCAAAACGAGGCGTCGACATTTAAAATGAACTTATTGCACAGCGCCGCCGGTGCCATATGGTCGTGGGGCTCCTCTCCCGTCTGTCTGGACATTTTTTTTGCCCCCTATCTATATTTTTTTTGAACGCATACAATTGAGACAAATGAAAATACTTGCACGGCGGTTATAGATATTGGTTTAAACGAATGCTATTATTTTCCATTATGCGTATGCGCATATTTCCATAAGTTAATTTTAATATTCAACCACTGGCGCCGTTTCGGCTAAATGGGGATTTTTTTCTCTCTCTTTCTCTCTCTCACAACTTTTCTACCCTGTTAAAAAAAAAACAGGTTTTTTTTTGTTGTAGTTTTTATTAGTTTTTTCGTGTTTCGGCCATCTCCTTTACACTGTCATCGGTGTGTGCGTTGCCATGCGTACCGCGATACGCGCTCCCGTTACCGGAACGGCTGTGCGTAAAACCAGCGTAATTCCTCCACTTAAGGCCCACACACACACACACACAAATTGGGTTAGCCCACTAAAACCTACATGTTAGGGTGGTGGTCCTTCTTTCCCTGACAGCTGAAGCCGATAAGATAAAAGAGGACAGGACACATGGATTTGGCCAGGAAGACCCCAGACCCCAGCTCTCCGCTGGCCAGGGCATCCTCGTTTTTGCCGGCGTCTTTCCTCGCAGGCTCCCCCAGGAGACGCGCTGACAAGCTGGGGAGGACGCCAAGCGACGGCTCTCAGCGGTGAGCATCACTGACTTCATACATAAAGACATCATTTTGGGAATGAGGTGAACATTTCAAAAGAAAAGGTGAGTCCAGAGAGGCTTTGGAGATCCTCGGAATAAACCGTGAAAAACCACACATATATCTGAGGTTTTGACCACATTTCATTCTGGCACATTGTGTTTAAATGGCATTTCTTGAAACCTAAACAACAATCAGCAAAGTGGTGCTTTGCTGATTTTAGTGTTCCCCCCCCCCCCCCCCCCCCACCCCCATGCCAACACACACACACACACACACACACACACACACACACACACACACACACACACACCACACACCACACACACACACACACCACACATGCACCACAACATGCATTCATAATAAAAAAAACTATATTCGTTATGTTCATTAGTGTACAAAGGCACACAAACCCTGAAACAGGCCCAGTTTGTATCCGCATGCTGATTCAATTGCAAGAAACCTTTGAACCGTTGCAATAATAAGTAGCTTAGTGGCTTGGTCTGAGGCAAACAACACTTCATTATTTTCCATTATTGTATTGACGGAGGGAAGGGAAAGTAGGGGGAGCTTTCTCTAAAGTCTAAACCCTCTTTCATGCATAGCCACATATGTGCTTGATCATTTCACCATCTTCACTGATACAGGTATGTGTCATCAGGATCTTATATGTTGTCGTATATATGTATGAATGTGCAATGTATTTTAGAATTTATGTTAACCTTACTATTGGTCTATTGATGATTTATGCTCTATTGTTGTTACCAATACAGTTGGGATATGAATCTAAGTATGTATATAGTATAGTATCTAATAGTATATATCTTTATTTTCATATGTTTGAGCACCTTTGCTCTGTTTCATTGTTTCTTCTGGTTTCTCAATTTTGCTAATCACATTGTGCATTGTGCATTAGGTTAAACAACTATTTGATTGTTCTCTGAATGTCTTCTGGGGAGGACCATACCATTTTTCATACATGTTCAATTGTGTGGAGATTCATCATGCACTAATCCGATTGTTAACTTGAAGTTCTTGTTCAAGAGAAGACAAGTCTTTGTGTTCACTCTGATGTTCCTGTCCTAATTCCTTTGTTCCCCTCATCTCCTTTTTCCTCACTCCATCCCTTCACTCCTCTCTCTATCCATGTCTTCCTCCATCGATCCCCTCACTCCACCCCCACCTCCACCTCCACCAGGTCTGGCTCTTCCAGTAGCTCCTCCTCCAGGTCCACCGAGGGCGTGAGCCTCCGACCGCCCAGCAAGACTCACCGCCATCTCAACCGCCTGTCCGGGGTCTTCCTACGAGGCCCCGACGCCCCCAGCTTAGGCCCCATGGCCCTGTCTGCAAGCCAGAGACCCTCCCTGTCAGGCCACCTGCGGAAGGGGAGCAGTAAGTAGAAGAGGAGGATGACTCCCTTACCTGAACGGATACTCACTTAGGCACATCATATGCGGTGGCGCCATGAAACCCCACTGGTAAAACAATCAAGGGCGTTTGGTTTTCAAATTCAGAAGCTATTACTACAATGATGTAGTAACTTGATGTTTTTATTGTCTTAAATGTGTTCGATTGATATGTTATGTTGGCGTATTGTGTAAATCCATCTGCCCTAAAGGTCCCCTATTTTACCACCAGGTGTGAGTGTGATCAGCCTTTATAAGCCATTTCGAAGTCTACCCTCTAGTGACATCACCAGTGGGAGTGCCCGCCCTGATGTATGACGGATCGATGAGCCTACCAGTTGGTACAGTCCACTGGGTAGGCTGGTACAATGACCTTGACGTTTATACATCTGGGTGGACACTCCCACTTGTGATGTCCTTAGAGGGCAAATTTCGAAAAGGCTTGTGTGTAGGCTCACACCTGGTGTTAATATAGGGGACCTTTAAATTGCCTGATTGTATAAC
Source organism: Merluccius polli (assembly GCA_030340625.1). Classification (NCBI taxonomy): domain Eukaryota; kingdom Metazoa; phylum Chordata; class Actinopteri; order Gadiformes; family Merlucciidae; genus Merluccius; species Merluccius polli. Next base: position 98,627 of record JAOPHQ010000017.1, read on the forward strand.
TTGGGAACTTCTTACTGACAATGATAGAAGAGTTTAGCCAACTGCTCCTGTCTCCTCTATTCACCTTCCACTGCTGCAGGTTGCGGCAGCTCCTCCTTTTACGCTATGTGATTTCTTTTGTGATGTTGAACACGCGAATGGACCTTGCACTACCCCAGAAGACACACAGAGCTCTGTCTGTCTGTGATCCCCCACTCTGTAGTTACACTTAGACCCTGTCACGTTTGACAGGGTCTAAATGTATGCTCAGCAGAATTCCCGGCGGTTGTAGCAGCTCATACTCACACTTGCCCGTGAGGCAAAACAGTCAATGGAAAAATAAATTGTGAAATATCAGATGCTAACATCTCAACAGAGTGTAAAAAAAATGCGAGCTTCGCTAGTTGCCCAGTCACACTGTGTATGTTATGTATTTCCCTGTGCTATTGTGCAGTCATTCCAGGAGATACGCCGGGTGTGGCTGAAGACCCGTCCGAGCTGTCCACTCAGATAACAGCTCCAGGGATCCTAAAGGTCTTCGGCAGTGAGATCTGCGAAGGGGCCCACTACAAGAGTGTGCTAGCCACCACACACTCCAGCGCTAGGGAGCTCGTCAAGGAAGCCCTTGAGCGGTTAGTGTGTGCGCGCGCCCGTGTGTATGTGTGTGTGTGTAAGTGTGCGCGCACATGTACAATTATGTGTAGTTGTAATTGTTTACTTTTGTATTTTGTGACTCAACAGTGTATCTGCTGTCCTTTAAATACTGTCTAATTGTGTGGTTGTGTGTGTGTGTGTGTGTGTGTGTATTTACGTAAGTGTGTGTGTGTGCCATGTCACAATTTTGTGTGTAAGCCAGTGCACTAATGTGGAGTAGACAGTTGAGGCTGTCTTTCTGGATAAAGCCAGTCTTTGTTTTGTCCTGGCCAAATAATATATATATATATATATATATATATATATATATATATATATATATATATATATATATATATATATATATATATATAATGATTAACAGAACCAACTTTCAGCCTTTATTTCCATTTCCGCTCAGACAATAGAGGTTCAATCTTAAATATCCATTGCAACAGTAGAATAACTAAATGGGTTTATTAATGGATCATAAAAAAGATAATGCATGTTTACATTCTCACTGCTGATAAGCCTTTTAAAAGGCTGCCATTTAAATGCTTAATATATATATATATATATCTAATGTGCTTGATAAGATTGTTGTATTGTTGATTTTCACATGAAAACAGTCTGCTGACCTGTATCGGGGTATTTAGGACATCACTTTAGACTCTGGTAGCAATTCCTATTATGTGTGACATTTTCTAGACTAAATGATTAATCGTCTAATTGGAAAAAATATCGTTCCTAGTCGACTAATCGACTAGGAAAATAACCGTTAGTTGCAGCCCTAGGTAGCACATAACAACATGTAAAGGTGCAGTAATGCTAAATGTAAAATGTGCTCATGCCATTTCTCAGGTATGGCCTGGGAAAGGAAGAGGCCGAATCCTACATCCTCTGCGACTCCATTGGCTCCATCATCGGGGGCAGCCAGTGGAAGACAGAGGCGTTTCGTGTTGTCGGGGACAACGAGAAGCCTCTCCTCCTGCAGTCACTATGGAAACCCAGAGAGGGTCTGGTGAGGCGCTTTGAGATCCAGCACAGGGGCTCTGTGGAAGAGAAACGGTCCAAGGATAAGGACACTGTCACCGCCGGTACGAGAAGACAAACAGATCCACAGTCCTCTGAGTGTGGCCTCGCCCACATGTTAGACACTCGTCCGTTGGAGGGGGGGGGGGGGGGGGGGGGGGGGCAGGATGGTGTTGTGGTCAGTGGTCTTTGACTTCCATCCGAAAGGCACCGGGTTCGATCCCCGTGGTCCAAAGGCATCTTTGAGCAAGACGCCCTAACCAGACCTCCTTAATGACATTAACCCTATCTGAATTAAAGTCACTTTGGATAAAATCGGCAGCTAAATGTCTAAATACATACAATCCTTCATTGGTAACTGTATTCTAACAAGGGTTAGAATCCAAATAGCCATTAGGTCGGGTACTGAAACAAGGCTTTACGATAAAGTAAACACTCCCTTCAATATTAAACAACAATTGCCGGTTCAGTTGTTGTCCACCATATGGTTGATACAGCTGTTTCTATGCAAACAAACTACTGCATGCTGTGTGTGTGTGTGTGTGTTTATGAATGGCACCGCTTGCGATACTCTACTATCAGGGTTAGCTTGTCAATGCCTGCTGAATTAGGTTAACATTTTCGTCCTTTTTTCCATGAGGCGTTTTCTCTCTTTCCGCTGAGGTTTCCTTTACGCAGCTTCTCCACACACACACACACACACACACACACACACACACACACACACACACACACACACACACACACACACACACACACACACACACACACACACACACACACACACACACACACACACACACACACTATCAGCCATACAACAGCATGTTGTGTCCTGGTATTGTATTCCATTACCCAAATCTTTAAAAAGACACTGTTTTGGGGGGCTGTTGCTGTGTTGATGTTGGAACACAGTAGATACTAACATCCCTGCGTCTCTGAATGTCATCTAATACTAATAATAACAGTAAAAATATGTATCATATTTATTTATTTATTGACAGACTGTACATATGTACATATTTCTATATATTGATTATACATATTTGTATATAGTTATTGACAGACTGTACATATGTACATATTTATATTTATTGACAGACTGTACATGTTGACTCATTCACTCTTTCAGAGATCCAGTGCAGATATCTAGTATAATAATATAGTAATAATATATAATAATAGAATAATAAAGGTTTATCTTATCTTATTTTATTTGATCCCCCCCGCAGGTATTAATGCACAGGCCCGCAGGCTTCAGAAGAGCCGCTCCAGAGTGACCTCCACCCTCATAGAGAAGACCTCCGCTCGGGGCCCCCTCAGCCTGTGGAGGAGCCGGAGCGAGATGGACCTCTTGGACGCAGCCGCAGACCCCCAGTCACCACCACCACAACAACACCACAAGGCCGACCGCAACCACAACCACAAGCAGAACCAGAACCCAAACTCTGCTCTCTCGACAAGCTCCACGCACGGATGGGACCAGAAGCGCAACCCGGGCCTGCAGCGGAATAAATTTCAGCGTGGGGTGCACAGCCCGAGCGTTTCCTACCCGGCCGAAATGGGGGAGGCGGGGTCGCAGGCTGGGGGGGTGGCGGTGGCGGACACAGAGAGCCTCTGTCAGAGAGGCGGAGAGGAGCGGGAGAGAGGGGAGTCGGAGACGGAGAGCAGCGACGATAGCGGCACACAGTACTCCATTCACCCGCCACGGGACTGTCCCTACCTGCTCCTGCTGCGGGGCTACAGGCCCATGAAGGTATCTGCCACCCCCACCCACACACACTCTACCACAGTGGTTCTCAACCACCGAGCCGCGGATAACCCCCCCCCCCCCACACACACACACACACACTCGAGCCTGTGAGCTCCAGTCAAATGTACACGAGATGAACGTGTATGCCAAGTCAGTTAACATCACTTAACCACACATACATGCGCATGCAGGCCTCCATGCACGCACGCATGCACCCGCACACGTGCACACACACATACACACACACACACACCACATACACACACACGCACAGTGTTTCTGGTGACAAATTAGCTAGCTGCACATGATAATTAAACTGTGAGTAGTACATTGGCGGTAGGGGTGTGTGTTTGATTTGTCACCTTTAGTATAATATGTCAGGTATTAATGTTTTTAAGTTTTTTCCCACTGGAAAAAATCACAGAGGGATGGGGAGATACAAGGGGTCATTAGAACAAGGGTCAGATTGCAGTTAAAAACGAAATAGAAAAAACAGTGTGTCAAAACACCAGACAGGAAGCAGAGAGAGAGAACCATGGCACTGCTTCCTGTCTGATTTGGCTTGCCAGGGTGGGCAGCTGCCACCCGAGGGGATTGTATACACATGCGCGCACACACACACACATACACACATACGCACACACACACTTTGCTACTGAGAAAATAATCAACTGTTACCCCTTTGTTAATTGCTGCTCAGGGGTTTAGGGAATTTGTTTAATAAAGACCCTTTTTGAAAAATAATGACACATAATAGGAATATTAGACTGTGTGTAATGGTGTGAGGTGTATGAGGCTTATACTACCAATACTTTTCAAATAAAAACAGCAGAGCTATTGCTGTACGCAATCAACAACTTTTATTTTAAATAGTCTAAGTGGAAATATTTGGATATATTTTTAATTGACAAGTTAACCTCCTGCTTTGGTTTCTTATGTCTCTTCAGGAGTTTGTGATCTACCTGGTAACAGGACAGAGTACCGTGATTGGCCGAGGCAGTGAGCATGATAAAGGGTTGAAGGTTGACATCCTCCTGTTTGCCCCTGACATCCATGCCAAGCACTGCTGCTTACGACGCCAGGGCACCGGCGGCCCCGCTCTGCTCCGGCCCAGCGGAGACGCCATAGTGACCAAGAATGGCGAGGTGTTGGGGAAAGAGGCGGAGCTTAGCCCCGGTGATGTCATCGGCCTCGGACAATTCTACCTGTTTCTCTTCAAGGATGCCTCAGCTGTGACGGCCAAGGTGAAAAGGAGATCAAACAAAGAACATGAACGTTCCCAGGAATAGATTTGGTGTGGATGTATAATTAGTCTGTTTCCTCCATTTTGGATCCGTTTCTTTCTCAGGAAGTGAATGATGCCACTCCAGAGACCAACATGTCTGGCATGCCCTGTCTCCTAGCCAATGCCAAATCTACAGCTGCCACCAACACCAAACAGCAAACACTCTGCAATGCTTGCATCTCAACTGGCGCCAACCCAGATTGTCCAAGTATAAAATTGTCCCTTACAGGATGCCCTCAGTCTCTGAGGGATGCCGAGGGCCACAGCCTGACCCTGACTTATGATGCTGAGACAGAAGACATTATTGTCAAGGAGATAGTGGCCATGGGAAACGATGGACCAACGTTGACCGTGGCATTTCTGCTGAGCATTTGTGTTCAGTCTTCAGCCGCACAGCGACACACAGACGACCTCCGCCGGCTCCTGCTGCTCATAGCGGCTAATGCGCAGACCGCTATCTGGGTGAGTCAGGGGGCTTCGTTTAATGATTATTAGTCTCACAAATCAAACTTTAGATGAATAATCTAAAGTCTGACGGCAGACAAGCTAAAATCTGGGCGAACGGGGAGTTTTACTTTCTTTCGCTTCATATTTGTTTCGATCAATCACGTTGCTGGAGGCGGGGGATCTGTAAGCACATAATTGGCGAACACAAACTCGGCCGGCAGTAGTCAACTTTAAAAAAGTGTCTGTAAAGGTTTCAAATCATGACCATCATGAAAAATACGTGTGTGTAAAATCCCCTTCTGAAAGCTTCGTCCACTTGTGCGAATGAGTTTCTCTTCAGTAGAATATCTCCGTAACGAAACAGGAAACAGGGCGTAACTCCGCCCCTTTCAGTTCCTGGTTTCCTGCCCAGGCTCTATGCCGTCTCCCCCCAGAAGCACTGCTATAACATAGTAGGACTGTTGGATCCCAGATTAACCCTTTATGAATGGTCATTAAAAAGGAACTAGTACAACTAGAATGTTTAAAGCTGGAGGACGTGCCTTCATCATGTGGTCACCACCAACTAATAGCTCACTCTAAGCTAACACTCCCCACATGCACTCCCCCACCCTCTTGTCATCACCTACTGCCATTAGGTTGAGTCCTTCACTCGGCCGAGACATTTCCAGCCGTTTCCCCCACCTTTGATTATTTCTCTTGGTATATTCACAATGGTCTGCAGTAATGTATTGTAATGTCCTGTAATGTAATGTGATGACTAACAATCCTAAATATGCACTTTTTCTTACATCCTACACAGGAGTGCAGTAAGGAGCTAGCAGTGGCCCAAGCTGATGCGTAAGTGCTCACCAATTTGTGAAATTGAGTTTGAAGTCTTGTACATCGCAACATCACATCACAATGACCGCCTCCATTTTGGAAGCATAGGAGCATTGTAATGTTAGTCACTATGTTGGTCGTGAAATGATTTTCATTATGGGGAGACACTGTTGTGCTGCCGCAGCGTTTGTCTTGTGAGACGTGGCAAAACAAAGTTTTCATTAGCCTAGGTTATGTTATTCAAGTTGATTTAAGATTTTACAGTACTACAACTCTCTTACGTCCTCTCAATATGGCAGCGTATCTCCAACAAAATATCCCATGATGCATTCACATGTACAAGCCCTATGTCAGCCAAACCAAAGCTGTTTTCCTTTGTATTGTATTCCAGGGATGCCAGCGTTGAAGGGACAGACACCATGCAGATGCAGCGCCCCTGTCTGGAACAAGTGATGACAGGGCTGCGCCCCCTGGTGGTGTGGATGTCTAATGGCCTGGAGCTGCTGCATGTCATCCAGAACCAGCTGCCTCTCATTCTGGACTGGAGGACTCGGCAAGAGCAGAGACGAGGCTGCGAGGAGTACAGGGAAGATGGCAAAGAACAAGAGGAGGAGATCTCAGGTACAGTTTACTCTTCTCTTCTATATAATACAACGATAGCGTCTACAAACGTCGTCATTCCGTCAACGACGCAAATATTTCACTCTTCTCTTGGATATATTATACGATAACGTACAAACTTGGTCATTCGTTCAAAAACGCAAACATTCACTCTCTTCTCTTATAATTCAATGAACAAACAAATATCATTCGTTCAACGACTATGTAATATCCTCTTCTATGTAATACAGTAATAGCGTACAAAAACGTCACCATTCACTCCACAACAGAAATATTTCACTCTTCTGTATAATACGACAGCATAAAAAAACTTGATTCGTTCAACGACGCAAACATTTCAAGCAAAGCAAAAATAGAAAACGGGCAATTGTCCTTATGTGTTCTCAATGTGTTAATTTGTGTGTGTGTGTGTGTGTGTGTTTGTGCGTGCATTTATCTGTGTGTGTGTGTGTGTGTGTGTGCGCTCCTCAGCACTTCTGGAGCTGCGGCTGTCGTGTGTGCACACAGGCGATCGAGGAGACGATAGCGGTGCTGGAGGAGATCGTCATGCTCACCTTCCAGCAGTGTGTGTATTATGTCACCAAGGTGAGTCTAGACCTGTAGTTATATAATGTGTGTGTGTGTGTGTGTGTCTGTATGATCTTATTTATCAACTTGTTGAAATGGCAATAAAGTTTTAAATCTTGAATCTTAGAAACCTACAGGGGACCAAAGACATCTCTCTATTAGGGCTGCACGATATTGGGAAAATATGCGATATGCGATAACATTGTTGAGTACTGCGATGACGATATAACTTGCGATATTTCAATATTTAATGTTTTTCTTCATTCTACTTGCTGCTAGACTATTAAAAAAAGAAATGCATCGTATGCATGCAATGCAACATAACTTTTATTGGGAAAATTGCCCACTTGAAACATTTTCTTATATGGTCAACAAAATTAAGATGAAATAAATAAAAACAATAAAACTGCATAAAGCATTCATAATAAATTTAAATAATAAACATTTTTTTCTGACCACTAATTTGTTGAGCTAAGAAGGTGTTGCAGAATGGGTTCTGAGGCATACATGATGCCATGAAAAACAACATCAAATAACAATAATAAAAACAAAAATACACCATTATGGTGAGTTATTGGCCAAAAAGGCTAGCACAAGGAAACATGTGCAACAATGTAGTTAAACTAAAATACACCTGGGGGGTATTGCACAAAACTAGGATACATAAATCCAGGATAATTGAGTAAGCGCGGCTTGGACTATTCTGCTCGGCGGTATCCTGGCTTATTCGGTTGCACGATTGCCAAGCCAGGATAAATAGGCGGCTAAGTCACGTCAGGTGAAGCTAGTTGGGATAAGCGGCTTGAATAGACCTCGCGATCGCTCACAGAATCACCGATCGGAACATCGCGTTTCATACGTCACGGCCGCTGGATACCCGACCCAAGCCCGACGGGTCCCGTCGGGCTTGGGTCGGGTATCCAGCGGCCGACGGTACCCGACGGGCCGGGTCGGGTTCGGACTCGGTGACGTCTGCGCGATTTGAAATGTGCAATTTAAAACAGCTTATTCTGCATGGTAGCCAATGGGCTGTTTCACATGTTGCAAAGGTTCGACTGTGTGATTAAAATACATTTTATAAATATGACATAAGCGTTGCGCTCATCTGTTTGTTGACATTTCCAAATGCGCTGCAGTTGCGTAATAAAGGCGGACTTTCATAAACACAAACGTAAATGTGTCATAGTATGAAACAATATGGACTTTAACTGTGTTGGCCTGAGTAATAACACTTATTATTGGCCAAAAAGGCTAGCACAAGGAAACATGTGCAACAATTTAGTTAAACTAAAATACACCTGGTCAAACAAACACGACAACGCTCACTCAACAACTTAAACACCATGTGCTTAAACTGGTGGGGGGCGGGCTTATCGGGCAGCATGACAGCATCGGATTGGTCAAATATAATGTCATTGTGTGTGAATGCGCGAAAAATGTAGGCTTAATTTAATCGCAAATTAAGAAATCTTTGCGGTATGTACATCGCGAGCGTTGATTTCGCGATGACGATAGATTTGCGATATATCGTGCAGCCCTACTCTCTATATCACTCTTCTCCTCTTAAACTAGTTCAACTGTATATTGTAAGTATATTCACGTTCTCAGACAAAAACCGTCAGAGCCTTGTAGGGTCAAGCAACGTCGTGTCAGAGAGAAATAAGCGTCCGGGTCAAACCACCGCCAGCTTTAGCACAGAAAAACCACGTTCTACCATACGGCGGCAGCAAGGTGAAACCTTCAGCCAATCACAGAGCTACCCAGCACACGACTCGTTGTGAGCGACACGCAACAAGTGAACTCCGTTGGTGTATGTGTGTGTGTTCGTGAGCAGCACATTCTGGGGAATGTGTCTACCGCGGCAGCCGCTCCTTAAACATCTGAGTGCGATCGTTTTTTAAATATACAAGATGAAAAAGTAAACAATCAAAGACTGATTGGGAATAAAGAGGCTAGTAAGTCAACTGACAGTTGCTAATCGACCAACCGGCCATGTTGGCCGGCTACACTGGAGGCTTTATGATGGAGGAGAGACCGGACAGCAGGGGCCTTTGTATGTGTGTGTGTGTGTGTGCGTGTGTGTGTGTGTGTGTGTGTGTGGGGATGAGGGGTTATGTGTGGGTGTATATGTGTGTGGGATATATGTGTGTGTGCGTGTGCGTATGTGTGTGTGCGTATGCATGTGTGTGTGTGTGTGGGGGGGGGGATGAGGGGTTATGTGTGGGTGTAGTGTGTGGGATATATGTGTGTGTGCGTATGTGTGTGTGCGTGCGTGTGTGTGTGTGTAGCAGTATAATTATGAAGTTTACCTACAAGTCATATAAGACGCCGGTTTTAAATGTCACCTTGAAATATCTCTCTAATAAAATGATATTTAATATATAGAGGGAGAAAACGAGCCGTGCTTTACACCGGAGAATCCACCACACCCACAGGGCTGTAGCTGGGTATAGTTCTCAAGGCAAACTTCCATCATGCAGGGTTTACATGGGCGTGGTGGGGCACTTTATAGGAGGAATGTGTGTTATAGCTGGCACATCCATACTGTGACATATTACATGTGTGTGTGTCCAACTCTTTATAAGTAGACCTTGGCTTCTCTCTCAATCCTCAATCATGATGACAAACGCTTCCAGGCAAATTGGCTTCCATCCCCTGACCCGGACGGCTTTGTCAGTGACCTACACACACACACACACACACACACGCATGCACACACATGTATAGACACACACACACACACATACACAGACAAACACACACACACGCACACACACACACACTCACAGGCAGACACATACACACACACACGCACACACATTCACACAGATGCTTGATTCAACAATAAACAAAATGAAAGTTACCCGGTCAAGAGAAAGAAAAGAAAGTCAAAAGCAGTTAGCGTTTGAGCGTTTTTCCCCCCGTTATTTTACGCAAATGGCCAGCGTTGCCCGCCAAGTTCCCATAGGCTCGTATGCCAGCTGAAACAGAGACAAGTTCGGACACTCATACGAACCACATGGACGCTTTACTCTCTCCGGTCAGGTTTCCTGTCCAGGAAGGAAGTGACAGCTGATACTGCTATCGTGTCCGCGGCGGTTAACGTCAGCTCGAGTTTTGACGCTGGACAGTTTTTTCTCCGTATAGAGGAAGTAGTGGTCACTGAACTACCTGCCCCCGCCCCACAAACACACACACACACACACACACACCACCAGGTCAGTATTTATCTGCTCATGGTAGAGTGCAACGTCGACTCGATGAGCCTAATGACTTCCAGATGCCTCGTGGCGGCAAACACAGCCTCTACTAATTACTGTATGAAATAACTTAATGTTGGAGAAATATTACGTAGGTTACATAGGTTGGGTGAATGAAATAAAATAGAACTTGTTATATTGAAATGTACACACATATTCAGTATATGTTGTGTATGTGTGTGTGTGTGTGTGTACATACTATGGTGTGTGTGTGTGTGTGTGTGTACATACTATGGTGTGTGTGTGTGTGTGTATATATATGTGTTCAAGGGTATAGGAGCCATGCTGGTTCCATTCTGGGCGTGACCTGGTCATTCATCACACCTGTCACAGATCAGTTCCCATCTCCGTCTCCCTCTGCTGACAGCCTGACCAGCTGACCCGGCCCCGTGGAAAAAATAATACAGAAGCGTAACAAAGCCCTGGTGATTCATCGTGACACGCTAATCCCTCCCTTCCCTTATGCATTAAATTGACTTGCCAGCGCCTGACGATTTACATCCACTCGTTTTAATGCCGCAAGATTTGTGTAAAAAAAAAAAAAAAAAAAAACGGGGGCGCATTTTTTGCAAACTCGGGTAAACCTGTGAGGAAAAAAAAAATCGCATTACATCCGTAGCTACTGAGAACGTTGTGGCCTACAGCACGGTGACCAGGTGATGTCGAACAAGCCCTCGCATAGCAGTCCATTCAGATTCACAACCGCCAACACAGCTCGCTAAAATCCTACTAGCCAGCTCACCAAAAGCCTCAAACCTACGCTAAACAACATTGTTTGCTGGGTACTCCATGCTCTCCTGCCATGTGTGTGTGTGTGTGTGTGTGTGTGTGTGTAATGGGAAAACAAACACCAGACACCATCGGTGACAGCTTATGATGATGATGGATGTGTGAGTGTGCGTGTGTCTTTTTCTTGCAATAAACAAGGTGGACTTTGACAGACAGTGGGAGAGACAAAATAACAATAACAGGCAAACACCACACCACACATGAACAAAAAAGTACACGCACACACATGCAAGCGCGAGAATCCCCACACATACAAACAAACACACACACACACACACACACACACACACATAAATACACAAGAAAGAACACTTATTTGATGGCAAGAGGATAATGAGTATGAGAGATTTTCTTGCTGCAACGTCACAGGCAGAGCTTACTGTCTGCTGGTGAGTCATGTCCTAGTTGTGTTCCACTCTGTGACATTTTCCAGCCAGGGAAAGCAAAGAGGGGTGGAGGGTGGTGGGTGGTGGGTGGTAGTGGTGGTGGTGGTGGGAAGTTAGGGCATTGATTACCCCTTAATGTCCAGGCCTATTGTCTAGCGCGCGATGGCAGCCCGTCTCTCTCTCTCTCTCTTCGTGTTCCCTGCTCACCCGCGGCTCTGCAGGCAGGGGAACTCGGTCTTCTTATGTAAAAGGATACGGCCGGGGCCGAATTCCTCCAGAAAACCTTTCACTCAGCAGTCTGGCTGCTCGGCCATGCCAAGCCCACATGAGCCATATTCTGCTTTTTTTCTTCTTTCTTCTTCCTTTTTTTGGGCGGCGGGGGGGGTGGGGGGGGGGGGGGGAGATCTGGTGGTGCTGGCCAAGGTTGGGTTGGTGGGTGCGTGGGTGGGTGGATGGGTGGGTGTAGCAGTTAGGCTTGGACGAAAGGGTGGAGGGAGGGGGGATGTCTGTGTACAATTAGCCCGAACAAAGCTATCGTTGTCCAGACTCGCTCTGAAGAACAGAAGGAGCATTGGCTGAGACAGGGGTTAATGCTCCTCTCCCTCTCTCTCTCTCTCTCTCTCTCTCTCTCTCTCTCTCTCTCCAGTCTCTCTTTCTCCCTCTCTTCCATCTCTCTCTCTCTTCCCCATCTATCTCTCTCTGTCTCTCTCCTATCTCTCTCCCATCTCGCTCTCTCTCTCTCTGTCCCTCTCACTCTGTCTCTCCCTCTCTCTCTGTCTCCCACCCATCTCTCTCTCCCATATCTCTCTCTCTCTCTCTCTCTCTCTCTCTCTCCCTCTCCCTCTCTCTATGTCTTGTGTCTCTGTGTGTTGATGTGTGTGTGTGGTAGTGGTTTGCTAATCGTGTCAAGTCTAATCTCATAGTCATGTGTGTTGGTGTAAGTGATGAAGAAGGACAGAAAGAGAGAGAGAGCGAGTGAGAGAGAGACACACAGAGAAACAGAGAGAGAGAGAGACATACGGACACAAACAGAGAGAGAGAAAGGACCCCAGATTCTCTCTGGGTGGTCTGACGCCATGTTGGGTCGGTGGGTTTGTGTGCTTTGAGTTAAGCCCAGTGATCACTACATGTACCGCACAAAAGTTTAACTTTTCCGACCTCAATTGCAAAAAAAACCCACAGGAATGGCTCGGCCTCTTCGAAAAAAAATCGAAAGGGATGAATTTGTCTTAAATGCGGCCCCACCCTTCACCACACACACACACACACACACACACACACACACACACACACACACACACACTCTCCCTTCCTGATCACAATAATTTCCCGCCTTTTTTTCTTTCTTTCTTTCCTCTCCCCTCTTGCCCATCCCCCCCCCCCCCCCCCCCCCTCCGCAGGTCCTGCATCCCCTCCTCCCCAGCGTTCTGGACCACGACCCGTTCGGGGAGAGCACCCGTCCCTCCGCCACCCGGGAGACCAAGGGGCGTGTGGGGGCCGACGGGGGGGCCCAGCAGGTGCAGGAGGTGTTGGAGGTGCTGAGTGCCACCAGGGGACTGTTGCAGGAGTGTCAGGTTCACCCAGAGATCTGCTCGCAGCTCCTCGCCTACCTGCTCTACTTCATCAACGCCTCGCTCTTCAACTCGCTCATGGAGAAAGGTGCGTGAGGCCAACACACACACTCTCACATGTATGTGCACACACATGCACACACACACACACACACACACACACACACACACATATACATACATATCATACACACACACACACACATACATTCATTCATACTCATACACACACACACACACACACACACACACACACACACACACACACACACACACACACACACACACACACACACACACACCAGTAGCCCTCTAGTTACCAGACAACCTCTCTTCTGCCTTTTATTCTAAGCTATTGCACTCCCATCTTTCTCTGTGCCATCTCTCTTTCTCCCAGTAAGGCCAACACACACACACTCACATGTATACGTACACGCGCATATACATGTGCACACACACACACACACACACACGCGCGCGCACAAACACACATGCATACACACACACACACACACACACACACACACATGCACACACACACACACACACACACACACACACACACACACACACACACACACACACATACATACATATCACACACACACACACACACACATACATACATTCATACTCACACACACACACACACCAGCAGCCCTCTAGTTACTAGACAACCTCTCTTCTGCCTTCTATTCTAAGCTATTGTGCTCCCATCTTTCTCTCTCCCATCTCTCTTTCTCCCATCTCTCTCTGTAAAAACACAAAAAGATGATGTTATTTTACTTTCTACTGACAAATGTACTTATTGTCGGTTGCTTTGGACAAAAGCATCTGCTAAATGCTCTAAATCAGAGGTCTTCAACAGGGGGTCCGCGGAGGTACTGCAGGGGGGTCGCGAAAGTTTTGGTTGATTGGACATTTTTTTTATATTCCCCCCGCAATTTTTTCCACAAATTGAAATGTCTTTAAATACACATTAAAGGGACACTAGTTTTTCCCCCATCTAGTGGTCAAATTGTATTTTGCATTCAAACGAATTTATGCTCTCTAGCGCCTCGCGTTTTCGAACTACGGCAAGCGGTATTAGTCAAGATTCAAGAAGCTATGACAACATGATAACAACATGTCTTCAAACACCACTTCATCAAGTTTTGTTTCTGTGGAGGGTGTATGTGGAGTGTGTGCTGTTGATGGCTGGTTTACAGCCTCACCTGGCCTGAGTCACACTGATTGGACTCTGGCTGGGTGGGGCTGCACACCTGTGGTGCATGAGCAATCATGGCACCCAGGATAAACCAGCCATCAACACACACACTGGAGGAGGAGCCACAGTCATGACAGTTGTACCATCAGCTCGGCGTATACCACCAGCCTGAAAACTCCAATAAACATCTTGAACTACCATCTACCCGTGTCCTGTGTCGGAGGGCCCCGAAAGAAAGCCACTTAGGTGGCGTGTGGCCGGACGAACCCTGCCACAGTTTCGGATGATGAGGTACTTTCAGTGCTCGAAGTGGAAAAAAATAAGTGCCGGTACGGTACTCCCTTATTCACATATAAGCTACGGGGCGTGCGATATTAACCCACCCCGGACCTACAACCGACGGGGGGGGGGGGGATATTAACCCACCCCGGACCTACAACCGACGGGGGGGGGGGGGGGATATTAACCCACCCCGGCCGCAGCCTGTGACAAGTGCCGGTACGCAAGAAAAAGTGCCGGTACGCTCGTGCCGGCGCGATCGTAACCCACCGCGGCCGCAGCCTGTGACAAGTGCCGGTACGCAAGAAAAAGTGCCGGTACGCTAAAGGGTAAAATGTAGAAGTGCCGGTACCGGTGCGTACCGGCCCACTTCGAGCACTGGGTACGTTATTTCAAACAAACTTCAAACTGCATTGAATCATTAGTGTGAGCATGTATGAGTAATTACTCCTCGAGCAAGATGGTGAATTATGTTCTCATGTTTATATCGTTTTTTAAGTGACAAGCGCGTCTCGCTAAGCTCCTTCTCTGTTCCACAGTCACGCTGGCTCTGAGTGAAAACGCGTTTAGCCTTACCTGTACCACGGAGTGCTTTTTGTCCCTCTCGGCAGTTCATAGACCGGAAGGACATGGAAGCCTCCATAGAGCCCGTCCTATGTAAATTCTGATAAGTGATTCTTCGCTCAGGAGGATAAGTGAGATTGTTGACAGAGATAATTGTACACCATTGGGGACTTATTTATGAATGAAGACGTTGATTTGAGGTAATAAATTACTAAAAAAACTACTTAGTGTCCCTTTAACATGAATCCAACACACTGTAGTGAACAGATAAATTGAGGCAGAAGATGTCTTTCAGTCAGCAATGCACACATTCAGCGACACACAGCTCTTTCAAGCTGGGCACCGGTTCATTCACAACATGTCCCATCAACGAGGAATCAGAATCAGAATCAGAATCAGAAATACTTTAATAATTCCAGGGGGAAATTACTTTCGTTACATTACTCCATATGTAATAGACATACATATATTAAGAATATATATATATATATATATATATATATATATATATATATATATATATATATATATATTAGTGCTGCATTTGCATTAATGTCATAGTTAACTTGCAATTAATCGCAAATAATCGCACATTTTTATCTATTCTAAATGTCCCTTGATTTCTTTTTGTCCCATTATTTTTTCTCATTTTAATGCTCTTATCAACATGGAAAAGTGGATGGACTTGCTTTGTGCAAGTTGTCGCCTGGCTCTGACGAGGGGGCGGAGAATTCGCATCAGCTGTGTGCTTCCAGCCATCAAGTGGTATTTCAGACTGGACGTGCTGCGATGATAGCTCAGTTCACAACGACAAAACACACAGATCACTTTGGTCTTGTCAATGGAACCATTTGGCAACTTTTTAAAAGTAAACTTTCCATTCAGAATATTATTGGCATCCATTTTGGCGTCTCGCGCTCGCCATCTACTCTTAAACAAGTGTGTGCGGCGTGCCTGTTGTTTTGTTTCCGCTCTAGCTAGATCCGGTGTGGTGTTGTAGTTTTTGACGGAATGAGGGCTGTGTGTGTGTGTGTGTGTGTGTGTGTGTGTGTGTGAGCGAGCCTGGGTTGAGCGCGAGGAACATTAGGAGAGAGTTACGGCTAACTTTATGTTGGAGTTGTTTTGGCGTGGCCGACAGTAACCTGTTCTGTTGCAACAATAAATGTTGTTTGCTGAACAACACTGCGTCGTCTTTCCAACGCGTCCTGGCGGACGCTACATTATGTTTATGAATGGCAGTCGCATGGCCACCCTACTCACTGTACCTTGCACATGAATATATGAACCTGTGTATTATTTGAATATCTTAGTATTGAATGCACAACAAGGTACATTTATACATGGCACTATAGGATCAGTTTAATACAATTTTACACAATATATATAAGTAGGGGGTCCCCGCTCCATCTCTCTATCAGTTTGGGGGTCCTTGGCCTGGAAAACGTTGAAGACCCCTGCTCTAAATATATATATATATATGTGTCAGGGTTCGTCCGGCCACACACCACCTAAGTGGCTTTTCTTGGGGCCCTCCGACACAGGACACGGGTAGATGGTAGTTCAAGATGTTTATTGGAGTTTCAGGCTGGTGGTATTCGCCGAGCTGATGGTACAACTGTCATGACTGTGGCTCCTCCTCCAGTGTGTGTGTTGATGGCTGGTTTATCCTGGGTGCCATGATTGCTCATGCACCACAGGTGTGCAGCCCCACCCAGCCAGAGTCCAATCAGTGTGACTCAGGCCAGGTGAGGCTGTAAACCAGCCATCAACAACACACACCCTCCACATATCCCCAACACCAAATTGAGGCCGGGGAGAATCCCCAGCCTCGCCTACTCCCCCCCCCCCCCCCCCCCCCATCCAAGCAAACCGAAAAAAAAAATAAACACATACCGGACTCTCAACAGGGTTACCATACCTACGAAAAACCTGGGCCGTGTTCCGATATCCGTACTTCCATGAGTACACTTAAACATAGTACACTATCCGTACTCAATAGGTACGCAGAGCTTCAGATGTTAGCGCTGTTCCAAATGCAATACTCTGTGGCGCACAACGGAAATGACATCAGCTGCGCGGCCGCGTCACCCGCCAAACACGTGAATCCATTAGACGTTCTCTGAGCGCGGCTCCGCCTCTTCCGCTACGTCGCTAAGACGGCTGCCGTTGAGTACGCATAGTGTACACCGTTGCACACTCAGCATTTTGGCCTTTTTGAGCACACATACGGGTCCTTTCAAGTACACTTCTTTTGCCGCGATCATAATCGGAACACCCTACGTACTCAAACTAAGTATACTAAGTACGGGTAGTACGGCTATCGGAACAGGGCCCTGGACTCTTTTCAGGGTTGCCATACCTAAACAAAAAATAAACACAAACCCCACTACCTCCACACCTCCCCAGTGTCACACGCCAACCCCACCCTCCCCCTCCGTCCCGGAGACCGGAGGCCTGGGGCTGCTGCTCCAGCTGGCGGAGGTGTCTCTGGGGTAGCTGGCTGCAGGGGCTGGCTGGATGGGTTCTGGAGGAGGCCCGACAGCTGGGCCGCGGAGGTAGCTTCTCGGAGGGCCTGGAACAGTCTGTAGGTACCCCCCTCCACCAGGGCGACGAGGCATGATCCCCCCCCCCATCTCCTCCTGGAGCATGGGGCCTTGGGCTCCTGGTCCCCTGGCAGAGGGGCGGCTGGCCTGGGCTGCTCCAGGCTGGATCCGGGGGAGGCTAGCAGGCAGACGGTTGCCGGTGGCGGTCGCTGCGCTGCCTCCCCGCTCCTCCGCTGGCCGTCGCTGCCGTTCAGGGGGAGCTGGTGCTGAGGTGGCCGTCCTCTGCCGCGGCTGGTGGCTCCAGTGCAGCTTAGGACAGCCCTTCCGTGTCCCGTCCTGGTCGGAGGAGCCCCACGTTGGGCGCCAGTGTGGCAGGGTTGGTCCGGCCACACGCCACCTAAGTGGCTTTCTTTCGGGGCCCTCCAACACAGGACACGGGTAGATGTTGTTCAAGATGTTTATTGGAGTTTCAGGCTGGTGGTATTCGCCGAGCTGATGGTACAACTGTCATGACTGTGGCTCCTCCTCCAGTGTGTGTGTTGATGGCTGGTTTATCCTGGGTGCCATGATTGCTCATGCACCACAGGTGTGCAGCCCCACCCAGCCAGAGTCCAATCAGTGTGACTCAGGCCAGGTGAGGCTGTAAACCAGCCATCAACAGCACACACTCCACATACACCTCCACAATATATACACATACTGGACGTACATACTAACTAATGCTGTATTGATGTGTGTGACAAGGTGCTGAGGCTGGGTACTACCAGTGGTCCAGAGGGATCCGGATCCGGGCCAACCTGGACATGCTGCTGGACTGGGTGCACGTGTCCGGGTCCGCCCCAGGACACCTGGTCCCGGAGCACCTGCACACCCTCTCCTCCGCTGTCAACCTGCTGGCCACACCGAAGGACGTACTGCTACAGGTGAGTCTAACTTCCTAACTTCCCCTGAATACGCTTCTGTGATTGGTGCACCAAGTCCAGAGAGGCTTTGGAAACATGTACTGGCTACATGCACAGCTGTACACAGCTATATGAACATGTTGGTGTGCAACATGTAATTTTCAATTATCAATATTATTTTTTCTATTATTGTATTTGTCTATTTCAAGAATGAAATCCCACTCACCACCTGCAGTAGGGTGCATTGGTCCTCTGTAATGCCTCTCTCTAAGGCCCACCCAGCAACCAACTCATCCACCAAGGTCAAGGTTGTTATGCTGGTCAAGGTTGCGTGATGAGCTCCTCTCCATTTAACCCTCCCTTCATATCATTAGACTCTCATGATCTACATCCACGCTCTGGTGGTAGGAAGCCAGAGGGAAGTCTCTGTTACACTTTAGATTAGGGACCACATATTCACCATTAACTAGTTGCTAAGATCGTAATTTATGTACAACAACTTCCTTACTTACTATCAATAAGCAGTAATTAGGAGGTTATTGAGGGAAAGTTAATGGCCTAGTAGTTGTAGAATATGGCCATGCAGAATAATGCATTAATAAGTGCTTTATAATGACTAATAAAGAGCCAATATGTGTGCTTATAAGCAACTAGTTAATGGTGAATATGTGGTCCCCAATCTAAAGTGTTACTGAAGTCTCATGCACACAGTGATGGGACCTGAGCCTGAGGGGGTTCAGTCCTGGCCTTGTGTGTGTGCGTGTGTGTGAGGCAACAGCGCTTATTGTTGTCATTTAGTGAGACATCATATTCAATATATATATATACAAGAATGTATATCTTTACAAACCTCATGGATGTGTTAAAA
Organism: Merluccius polli; assembly: GCA_030340625.1. NCBI lineage: Eukaryota > Metazoa > Chordata > Actinopteri > Gadiformes > Merlucciidae > Merluccius > Merluccius polli. The sequence goes on from JAOPHQ010000017.1 coordinate 118,135, forward strand.
CTGAAATACCTTAACGTAATGTGTGTAAATGTTGTTGGTATTGTAAAAGTGGTCAATGTCAGCAAGTGTTTGTCCAAAGTCCACTACAAGTGGAATGATGATACCTGACTTCATTCATAAACAACCTCCCTTAACACATGCACCCTATGTATGTTCCTATGAATATATGTTTGTGTGTGTGTGTGTGTGTGTGTGTGTGTGTGTGTGTGTAGACGTCCTGGGCGTCCCTGCGTGCGGACTACCCAGGTCTGAGGGAAGCTCAGCTGCACCACCTGCTGGTCCACTACAGCCCAGCCTTCCTCGGCCCCCAGGCTTGGACCCCAGCCTCCCCCGGACCCCAGGCCTGGACCCCAGCCCCGGGGGACCTGGTAGCAGCCCTCCAAACCGGTGAGAACTCCCTACATGTGGGGGTAGATCTGGAAAAAGTTTTCCCATTGCAATGTCCATTTAAAATATATGTAGTCTCACAAATCACACTTTAGAATAATTTCTAAAGTCTGATGGGTTACTAAAATCTGGGTGAACTTTCTTCCGCTTCATATTTGTTTCAACCAAACATGTTGCTGGAGGCAGGGATCTATAAGTGCGTAATTGGCAAACAAAAAAAAAAAGTATCATAATTGCACTCTGAGATCATTTCTTGTTTTTAAATAAGACGGATCTCGTTGAGAATGACAAGAAAAGGGTATACATGTATTTCTTCAAATTAATGTTCATTGTTATTTTTCCCACGGATTGTGATACATCTCATTCGAGTAGTGACATCACACATTGTTAATCTTCATGCTCTTTACGATGTTTTGCACATGAAACTCTATCGGCAAAGTCATTCCTTCCTCTTGCACCTTTTTTTTACGTTAACTTCATTATGAGTCTTCATTATTAGATTTGTGTCTCACACACGTGGGCGACTGCTGTTATATCTCCATTGAATGATCTGATTTGTGATTTGTCATATTACACTATGTGTCTCCTCCTGTATGTATTCCTATACCTTCTTCTTCCTCAGCTGATATCCTGGAGAACTTCGACAGCCAGCACCCTCTGGTTCTTCCAGGCGAGGGTTATCACCTGGGGGTGGGCAGAACCGTGACGGACGCGGCCCTCAGGAAACAGCTGGACCGGCTGCAGGGCTTCATCTCCCGCCTCTCGGACACGCCGGCCCATAGGAAAACCACAAGTGTCAAATCACAGGTAGAACAAGACAAAACGTTCATTGATGTGGTTGGATGAAGTATTGGGCTATGGAGACGATAATATCGAAGATTATTCCACGGCTTTGTATGGACGCTATTTCCAACCGTAGAATCTAACAGACTATTTTTAGCGGAAGCAATAAAATAATTTTTAAATCAATAAATCACTATTTGTTGTTATATTTTGTGTCAAATTATTGAGTTCTTTAGTAAGTAATTGTGTAACAAGTGAGATAATGTACAGCCCGGGTGTACATAGGTGTCCCTATTTACTGGAGTAATAAGGTAACGTTGCCAAGTCGTTACTAAGATCGTCTCTATTTACTGGAGTAATAAGGTAACGTCTGCATTCCATATGAATCTCATGTTAACTGACATTAGGCATTAGTCAGACCCAGGCATTAGTCAGACCCATATATTTCTCCGGTCATTTGCCGTTTCTTTCCAGGAACACAAAAAGTAGTGCGATCTAAAACCCTTATATTTTTAAAGATTCGCAGTGGCCATGGATGGTATAAGCGGGATAATCCCCGACAGCGTGATGCAGAACCCCGACGCAAAGTGGAGGGGTCTCGAATCCCCCTGAAGGGGTACATTATTCCCTTACTGGAGTGTTGATTGTTCCGGAAACTTACTATCTGTATGGATGCACATGGATGTTCTTCCACACTAGCAACAAATAGATGACTAGACTTGGGACTATCAAATTTCAGTCCCTATTTACTGCTACTTTGAACCAGTTTGAACCAGTAACAAAATATATTTAGTCTACCTGAATCTGCTTCCATTATGACTATGTCCCACTGGAATTTAATCACATTTTTGTTGATACAACCACATTTTTTTGGCAAATGACTTGGCAAGCAGGAGGATCATAATAGAGACTTAGTTTATACTCAAAGTAAAGACGGTAAGTAAATAATAATTAGAAACATTTTGTGCCTGCTGCTGAGGTTGCCATGGGGACAGGGGGTGTGACACGAACTAAAAAGACAATGCTTCCTCTTGTGTCTTTGCAGGACTGCGTGGTTCCGGCAGAAGCCAAGCGGGTACGCATGGAAGTCCTCCCAAAACCCAGCCTGGAGGTCCTGAAGGACTCCTCGCCGCTCATGTCGGTCTCGTCTCGCCCGCTCTCCTCCCCCTTCTCCTCTTCTCCTCCTCATCCTCCTCCTCCTCCTCCTCCTCCTCACCAGCCCGCCTACGGGCTGCCAGACGACCGGGACGACCTGCTACTGCTGTCCCAGAAGCTCCAGATTCTGGAGCTTGGGAGCGAAGAGGAGGAGGGCAGAGGAGGAGGTGGGCGCAGCGAGGAGGAGAGGGTCGGGGGTGTTAAAAGGTCAGCGGCGGCGGTGGTGCTGGAGACGTCTGGTCTTCTCACCCCACACAGCACCCCCCGCAACATGGAGCTGGTTATCACGGAGGAGCAGCCCGATAGGGAGGCAGCAGGGGAGGAGGAGGCCGCCTGGCCCTCCGCCCAGGAGGAGGTCCATGAGGAAGGTAAAACATGTTCTAGACTAAATGATTATGTTAGATTAATCGTCAATGAAAATAATCATTAGTAGCAGCCCTAGTCCAAACAAGATATCCGTCTGATTGTTCCCCGCATTTCTGTTTCCCTCTCAAGGCAGCCTGGTGTCTGAATTCCTGGCTGCGTTGACGGCAGACCGGAGATCAGGAATCGGGGCACTTAAGGAAGAGGAGGAGAAGGAGGAGGAGGAGGAGGAGGGGGAGGAGGAGGAGGAGGAGGAAGACGGCACTGAGGAAGACAGGGTTTTCAGTCTGGAGCTGGAGCGGGGTGAGAGAGGGCTCGGCCTGGCTCTGGTTGACGCGCGGGTGAGTTGAAAGAGAACCGAGCCACAGTCAAGTCGGTCGAGCCAGAACAAAGCAGCCAGGAAACCTGGCTGGTTTCTTGGCTCGCAGCACCATTTAGCTCCAGTTTGCGTTAGCTGCAGACCGTCAGGCCCACGCTCAGACACAGATAGTCTGCTTCAGTTGTTTTCTCATGGGTTTCTCTGAGGGACCTCCATGTAGTGCGAGAAAGGCTGAGTGGAACTGCGTCCCAGTAGTAACTAAGAATCACATCAAATAAACGATTTGTTTCCTCGCCAGCTCATTATTTCGGCAGTTTGGGTGCAGATGAGAAGCCGGTGTAGTTGGAAATCAGTTCCATCGTAAACAGGCCAGCTGTCCTCGATACAATTAATCGAGCATTAAGCAAGACATTAAACAAACGGTTGGTAGTTTTGTTTGTCAGTTACTTACATTTCTCAGTTTACCTTTTCAATGTTTCACCCCCCCCCCTCCAGCGGTCAGAGTACGCTACCATCTGCTGGTCAAATATTAAACAGCACTTGAGGCCCTTCAAGGGTTATGGTTAGGGTTTTTTCAGCGAACATATTTACCACTCCCCCAATGTATTCTTTTGGTTTGTTGAGGACCACAAACTGAATTCCACTCCGCTTCTTTGTATCGGGTGGCGACAGAGCTCAGCTCAGCTCACAAACTATTTGGCTGTATGGCGGCCAGGGTTTATAGCCGGCCTATGTCGGTATTTTTTGGGTCAATTGACCATTTTAAAGATCATATCCGAATATATTTCAAAGCCTTCAAAAAGTGCTGGTACTAGAAAACACATATACAGTATAAGTGGAGGAAATGGGGGGATGTTTACATGTCATTTAAGCTTGAGTAAGGATTTAGCACACAAAAACACACGCACACACACACACGCGCACACACAAATATCCAACTCTTTCAAGTCTTCTATGTTGATTGTCACGCGCATACACGCGCACAAACATGCACGCACACAAATCCTCTTACTCTTTCATGTTGATTATTTGTAACGATCCTGATCCCAACCTCACTCACTTCCTGTGGTTTCCTTTGTGTTGTTAGTGTAATGTTTGTCACCTGTGTTCAATGTGTTTACGTTCCCTATTAGTTTCTGCCCCAGTTAATCGGTTCCTTGTTGTTGGTTTGTTGCTGTCTGCCTGGTTTCACAAAGTAAAGCTTCCTTTCCCACCTACCCTGAGTCTGTTTTCTGCATTTGGGTTGAACTCCCTGCACAAGCCGTGACATTATTGTTATGCCATTGTTTGTATCATGCTGACCTATTCTCTCTCATGCTTGACCCGTGGGTTGTTCAGGACACGTCCCTGAAGACAGCGGGTATCTTCATCCGGGCGGTGGTCCCAGACTCCCCTGCAGGCCGCTGTGACAAGCTGATCCCTGGGGACCGCATCCTGGCGGTCAACGGGACCAGTCTGCTGGGAGTGGAGTATCACCTGTGAGGAGCTGTTTTTATGGGTTGATCCGTAGGAAAATACCATGCGGCCTACTGGTAGTTTTTCAGCAAAACCAATATCCAATGTGTTTGTGCTTTGCGTGTCCTCCTGTATTCAATCTAGCCAGTAGAGGACATAGGGGCCAGGCGGGGGTGCGGGGGACAGAAATCCCCTTTTTTTTTAAAACAAATATAATTGTTTTTAGTAATATTATTACAGAGCTGTGAGTGAAAACAATTAAAAAAATTGAAATCTAAAAAACAAAACCTGCTGAAATATTGCATTTTTCTTTTGGAACATTAATTAAGATGGACTCATTAGTCGACGTGTCTCACTTTGAATTGGCAATCTAAATATGTCACGCCGCCTTAACTGTCAAGTCTGTCAAAAAGCGTTCAGAGTCGTCAGCATAGACGCCACTTTAACTGTCAGCGTGTCTCCGTAGTTACGATGACATTAATGGCAGTTGCCAATTCCTAAAAGGTAATTGATGGGCGAAATAGAAAGAGAGTATAAATCAGGTGCATTGAAACGGAAAGAATGAGTAAAAGGAAAATATGATTTATTTATTTGTATTTAGAGTTGTCGTCGGCAAACATCGTTTAATTCTGATTTTCGGCACAATATATTCCTACTGTAAAATGACCAACTTTTTGTTGCCTCCCTGGAGACAAAACCTTAGCTCCGCCCACGGGTGCTGGCTCTTTTTTGGGCTCACCGTTTGCTGTTATCGTTGATTGTAGGGGGACCATTTCTGCTGGCATTTACAGAGATGTACAAACAAGAACACTTTGAACAACCTTTTGAGTGTCGACCTTTATAAAAGTATTATGTTTAGAAGAAAAGAAAGTAAGAAAAGACGTCACAGACAAATCTGGGGGGATTTAAACTGGCGCAGGGCACAGAGATGGCAAGGACATCTCTGAGTGCGCATAATGCATCATTTAGAAGCAATAAGAGTGATACTGTAGTTCAGAATGAACACTGGAGTCCATAATGTCTTTCTTACCATATGCTCTTCCCTCTTATTCTCTTTGTTTGTCTCTGTGTCGCAGCGGTAAGGAACTGATCCAGGCCTCTGGCAACAGACCGATATTACTGGTGGCCCGCTCTGATTGGACGGCCAGGGGTCTTCACTCTAAATGCTGAATGGGTTCATTGCACTGGGGTTGTTTTCCAAACAAGAACACCTCAACCACCCTCACAAGTCATGAAGATAAATGAGATATTAGGGATTTGTATTTGGACCAGAAAACAAAACAGGACTCCTGATCTTGAGAAGATTGAATTGCACTATTTTTGTCTCATGTCTTAAGATGATGTTGTCGGAATGAGGAAGGCACCACGACCGCCAGTGTTATGCTGCGTTCCATTTGTCTCGTAAACTCGTCGCCCGAGTTGTACTGGCGCGAGAACGTGACGTCACTTCCTGGGTCGTACTACTTATGGCGTTCCATTTGTCTTTGGACATTATGAGTCGGAAAGAACACGGACGCCACCAGTGTAGCAGCTGCAATGTGATATGCAATGTGATATGTTTTTAGCCACATTAGCCTATTTAGCAAACCAGTTCGAAAACAAAGCTTTACATTGTATTGCACGCACAGCAAAACAGTGCAATGTATAAATTGATGACCGGACTAAAGCAGCAATGTAAACAAGTGTGTAAGAGCCAGGGCTCCGAACCGGTTCAAGGAACGAAAACGAAAACCGAAAACGAACAGAATTTTACGAGGAACGGAAACGGAAACGAAAACCAAATGGTCTTCAACTGTTCCGGAACAGAAACGTTTTTCTGAAATCCCCAAAACCGGTTAATAAGGTTTTTTTTCCGTTCTCTATATAGCCTATAAAATTTCACAAAAGCATAGCCTATTTCATGAAAAAATAAAAAATAAATCTGGTTGCCGCGTTCACTTCGCCGCCCGCTAAGCTCAGCTGTCACACATTCCCACCACCACCCTGGCGAGAGGCGATTTGGAAGCAACAGTTGCACTGAGCTCTATCTTCGAGTTTCTAGCCCACTTATCCAGAAATTATTTTGATACAAAATTATATTTATCATAGAATATAGGCTACAGTCAGCAGCAGTCTGCCTGGTATGTGAGATGGATATCACGAATATTTTTGGATGATTTTTGCGCATTTAGACTACTGTGTAAATTAAGGGCAAATACCAATAACTAGGTCTATTGTAAGGTATCGACCACAAAAATAGACTAGGCCCAATAACACTGCCGGAACGTTAAGAACGAATGTTATTTTACGTTCCGAACCGGTTCAGGAACGATATGTTGGTGGCGGAACACAAGAACGAAAACGTTAAATATACCGGTTCCGTTCGGAGCGGAACGATTGAAAAATAATTTAGTTTTCAAGCCCTGGTAAGAGCATTTAAAATCAACATTAAAACGACCAACGTAGTGCAAATACAAAGAAAATACATCTCAACTTAATGAACTATGGGCGCAGCAATCTTCGTTTTCCAAGTCGTATGTTCCGCTTTGTTCAACTCGGTGTACTCTGAAGGATCCCGAGTTGGACGGCGTATATTATGACCAAAAGGGGGCGTGTCTCGGTAACTGTCGCGAGATAGCTGCGAGATTTACCACTTTCCAACTCGGGCGACGAGTTTACGAGACAAATGGAACGCAGCGTTAGTTAGCTAGTGTTTCAGCTGCTCTCTGTCCTCCCTGTCCGCTTGATCTAGGAGCCACCAGTTATTATTCTGCTGAGCACATGAATGCTGTTTATAATTCAAGTTGCTATTTAAAAACCAAACATGGCAAACTGCAAAGAGCTTGCCTCAAAATAATTGTGATGGCTTCGTTCATGACCCAACTCAAAACCAGATGTCTTAAACCTGCACTATGAAACTTTTTCACTGCAGCAATCACTATTATTAATGTGTCAATTTAAACCCTGTATCATAGTAATACACCTAGCCACCACTTTAAGCTGTGTCTCTATTTAAATGTAAAGGCAGAAGGAGTTCAACCGCACTTCCGCTGCACACTAACCACTAACACCCACTGTGACAAAGCGTGTAGGAAGAGGATCCTGCCATGTAGTTCACCACAGACCAAATTGGTTTCGATTTCAGAAAGATAAAACAATTTCAAATCCGTTTGAAGTAACAGTATATGGCTTGCAGTGAAAATCGTAGTCAGGTATTAGATCCTGATGATGGTGGAACAGCCGAATCAAAGGCAACTATGTTCCTCTCAAATGTTTTGTATTAAATTTTTAAATTACAAAAATATTGCTTGTCTTGTGTCTTCATATGAGTCACGCTGGTGTTTGCTCTGGAATAAAACACTAGCAATCAGCCGGTCCATGAGCTGTAACTCTGCAGTTGAAGAGCTGATCCTGTAATCATTTCATTAAACAATGTCTTGACTTATTCTAAACTTTATTCAAAATGTAGGCATTTTGCAATTTTTCTAATAAAAATGTCCTCGATTACATAATAGCTGTGCAGTATTTGTATCAACATGATATGATATTAAACAATATATAACTTTTCATGGGTGTATATCACAGACAATATCGCACAATACAAATGTCCAAATGAACACCATCCTAAATGTACCATTCAGAACAGTACAACTTCTGTCTCTCTTTCTCTGTCAACAAGCTGTCCTTAAAACGTTCTTGTTAACCATATTGTTTCATAAGTAAAATGACTCCAGTCACAGACAGTGTGTTGAGAAAGAATCGAACCACAACTAGACAGAATTGTGTTACACAATGATGATATGTCAACATTTATGTTCAACCTTCATTTGCAATCTCAACTCTTCCATGTCGATACCACAATGTTTATACTTGTGTTTATAGTCATGTAATATACAGCAGCATTGTGACAATATATTTGGGTTTATTTTCATTCTTTGGTTGCTCTCCATCTCTCTCTCTCTCTCTCTGGAGGGGCGGGGGGGGGGGGGGGGGGGGGTCTCCAGTTAGTGGTCATTTCTCTGGAGGATCTGATCCAACAGCCTCTGAAGAAGAAGGAGCACAAGTCACATTTTGTCCGACAACTTCATTCAGAAGTCATTCAGGTATAAACCCAAGAGGAGTCACGCAATTTTACCCCCCTACCTCTCTCGCTCTCTCTCTCTCTCCCTCTCTCTCTAATGCGTGCACATGCACACACGCACACAGACACACACACACACTCGCACAAACACACACGAAACACTTAACTTTCAACTTCAATTTATTTAAAGTGCACATCACCCAGAGAGGCTCTGTACACTTTAAAAGTCAAACAAAACAACAGCAGAAAAGAAAACACACAATATTAGGCCTTCAAGTAGAAATACACACACATACATACACGCACTCACACACACACACACACACACACACACATACACAAGTAATAATGTTAATATCCTATCATACAATGCATACACAAATGCACACAAACACACATACACATACACAGGTAATAATGTTAATATGACAGCAAGATTTAGGTTGGTAATTTTTGAGAACATATACAGTAGGCCTAACATACAGCACATGCACATGCGTGCGTACACACACACACACACACACACACACACACACACACACACACACACACACACACACACACACACACACCATTAACGATGATTACATTAGTGGTTAGACATACCCTATCAGTCATAAAATGATCTCAGAATGAAACAAATGACCCAACACAGCAGAACAATTACAGCAATAAAAGGAGAATGTGTGGTGTGGGATGGGCTGGTAGTAAACTGTATTGTAGTTCTCTGCTATGCAGTTTATTTATAATTTAAGAAAAGAGGTAGGAGGATATTGCTGCTTTGCATTTTAAGTGAAATACAATGCATAAAAAACAATTTTGAGATTGAGTTACCCACAAAACA
>JAOPHQ010000017.1:130000-277500 GCA_030340625.1 Merluccius polli
AAGCAGCAGCCTCTCAGTCAAGGAAGGCTCTGGAGGATTCAGCCATTGTTATTGCTGTAATTTATTTATTATACGCTTTGAGAAGTAAGATGAATTGCAAAGCACGGCCCTTTGAGGTTGTACCTGTGATTACAGTAAGGTCTATACAAATAAATACAAATAAAATTGACTTGACTTGACTATAGATGTCGCTTTTTGACAGTGAACTCAAATACATTGGTATTCAGGAGCAGGTAGTGAGTCACATATATGGGGGGGGGGGGCCAAACGGGGTCAAGAACCGGCCCAAAGTCAGATCGCTGGACGTTACACTGAAATATTGGGGTGGGGGGGAGGGGGGGGGACATTGGTGGGGACACGTCCCCCCGGTCCCCCCTGGGAATTTGGCCCCTGTGTTGCTCAGGGATGCCTACGGTTAGGCTGCAGACATCGGGAATCTAACCCAGCACCGTAACCGTGACGACACTACAGCCTGACCCCCATGATCACGGTTGTTTTGATTCACATGGGTTACAGGGATTTGCATGTGAAGTTTGCATGTCTTTCTTGTGCAGTTTAGGACTGATTTAGACTTATGTATGCTGTTTATTTCTTTCTTTGTTCTGTATGAACTTATTGATTTTCCTCAAATGATGAATAAAAACCTCTGTTTGCCCAATTATAATATATAGCCATGCTATTTTAGTTTGAGCCAGCAGAGGGCAGGAAATAGCCGTGATATCTCTATAACGGCCTTGGGGAAACGCAGCAAAAGTATGGATAAAATGCGGAAATGCCCATATTATGTAACAGATGAGCTGTATGCTATAAAGTAATATGCAAAAGGAACGATATAAATCCATATAACGAAATGAGATGTGTGATACAGCAACACCATACATCATCATCCTCGTCATCATCATCACCATCATCATCGGAGCATTGCAAGGCAAAGCTTGATAACATAAGGTCACAGAGATGTTTCATTTTCAACCCATGCCAGGAATTTTTATGGAAATGACTCAGCCGTGAACATCTCTTTCCCTTCCCTTCCCTTCCCGCCCCGCCGGGCCGTCCCGCCGCCACCCCTACCTCCACATCCCCCTTATACTTAGACAAGGGTGGACACACAGTGAATCCTGAAAGCATCACTTGGCAACCGCTTGCTTTCAAATATCAGTGCAACAAGGATTGGCTTGAGTAGTTCCTACATTAAGTAAGGGACTACAATTAGGTAGTTATTCAATAGTTTATGTTCTTATAAACCTTTTTCTAAGAAAGGTTAAATATAAGGGAGATTTACGGGAAAATATTTAAACGGGAGGACAGCGGGAGAGAAGGGTAAAATACGGGAGAAAAGCTGGAGGGTTGACAAGTATGGCCTAGACTCCCATGTCTCTGTAGGTCAGGAGAGAAGAACCAGAGATTGGTCTGATGGAGAAGGATCCAACCCAGGTGTCTGTAGGGGCCTTTTAAAGGTGCTGTAGTTAAGATTTAAGGGCTATTATTTGAGTGTCATTTGTTAGAAAGGGCGTAGCCATCCGTCAGTTATTGGTGAGTGAAATGCTCTGCGAGAGTATCTGTTTCGAGTGAACTGCACATGCCTCTGTGTGAGACCATTTAGATTTAAACCCGCTCACGGCTCATTTCTGACCAATCGGGACGTCTCTTCCCTGATTGGTTCGGGGGAATCCACCTATGCCTGTCAATCGCAGGTGCGTAAAATGAAACATTTCTCAATGGTGGAGAAACGTAGGGAGGGAGGGGACTTTTTTTTTTCGGTGTTTCGTTTCAACGAACTCTTGAATCTCACCTAGAGCATCTTTAAGGGAAACCTCTCACGCTGCATTGCGCGCACACCCGGCTACCTACGCACTCCTTCCACCTGCTGCTTCTTCTTCTGCCTCTTCTTCTGATTAAATGAAGTGGTTAGCATCCGAGCCGCCCTGCCAGCCTGCCAGCGAGCTCCTTTCCCCCCATCGAGTTTCCCGCTTCATGCCGAGCCAGCAGCACAGCGAGCCAAGCTCCCTTTTGTCTTCTTGTCTCCTTTCTCTGTCACCCTTTTGTCTTTCGGCCATCTTTTTTCTCCATGTTGTTTTGTCTGCATGTTTGTTTGTTTGTATGCGTGTGAGTTGATGTGTGCAGCTGTGTTGGGTGTTTCTCTTTGTTCAGATGCCTGTGCCTGTGCATGTGTGTGTGTGTGTGTGTCTGTTTCTGTGTGTGTTCCTGCTTGCGAGACAGAAAAGACAATGAAGAGACAAGGGTCTTTCGCGCGTCGTGGCACGCCGCCGAGGCAGCTGCGTCGCCGGGAACAATGGGTATCGTATCGGGACGGGGCGACGGCACAGTGGAGGGGCCCCGGGTGGCGTACCTTTCACAGAGGAAGGGAGGGGGGACTGCTGGCTCCTCGTCCGCCCCGGTCTGGCGCCCGACCGCGGGTCCGCGGAGCCGCCGGAGTCGGCCAACAGCTTCCTCCTCCTCCTCTCCTGCGCCCGTCGCTGCATCTCCCTCACCCGGTCCTGGGAGCGAGCGACGAAGGCGGGCCGCGACCGCTCCAGAGCCTCCTGCCAGACAGACAAGCGGAAACACTGTGACGGCCGATGTTGCCAAGCGTCGAGCACAACCCCGCAGTCGCCCAAGAAACACGGCGACGGCCGCTTGCTGCCAAGCGTCGAGCACAACCCCACAGTCGCCCAGAATCCCAAGTGTGCTTTATTGAGCTTTTGCAAGCTCAATCTCACTGACATTTTCATAACGGATCATCACCAAACAGAAGATTACAAGGGGTCAACACAAAACGCTCCTTCAATAGTGTTTCTATCGAGTTGTTTCCCATAACACCGCCACCAAGACAGATAGAGATATATTTATTACTAGTCCTTTTTTCGGATATTCATCACGTGCCACCAGGGGCGCCGAAAAGGGGGGGTAAAGGAGACGGATTCTAGGGGCCCATGATTGAGGGGGGCCCAGAGAGGCCCCTAATGATGATGAAATTATAATACAGAAAAAATACTTGACAGGGGCCCGTCGGTCGTAGGTCCGGGGGTGTGTTACGATCACGCGTATCCCCCCCCCCCCCCCCCCCCCCCGTCGGTCGTCGTTCCTGTGGTGGGCCAGTCCAGTAGAAAATTGCCAGGGCCCAATGTGATATCTTTCCATGGGGCCCCAAATGCCTGGCAGCGCCCCTGCGTGCCACACGACTACAACGCCGACAGCCACTAAGACGACCTCACCATAATCACCCTACACACAGCAGATCACCATAGCGCTCTCCCTATTATAAGGTAAGGTGTGGTGAGGGGTCAGGTGAGGGTCGGTTATTGTTGTTTCACTTGTTTGTTCAGCAGTGCTGAACAAGTGGTAAAAAATGTTCACACGTTACCTGGAGCGAAAGGCTTTGGTCAGATTGTGGCGGCGAGGCCGGGCGCACTGGTTTTTGACCGGGGTTCGATTTTTCCGCCTCTCCAACAACTCCCTCTACAAAGACAGCAAAACAAAAAAGGTCAAGCTGTTTTTATGTCCGGTAAGCAAATTCCATATAAAGCTCCACGTGCGATATCACATAGTCAGAAATAATTTGCTTAGACCCTGGAATATCACGACAACAGCATCGATTGCATGCGGCGTTGGCTCTGTGACATTTAAATGGAGAGAGAGAGAGAGTGAGAGAGAGTGAGAGAGAGAGAGAGAGAGAGAGAGAGAGAGAGAGAGGGGGGGAGGGGGGGTGTTGGCAGTTATTTATACACAAACAATATCTAACAAGGGAAAAGCAAAACAATTACACATGCAGGAGGACCGTGAAGTAATAATATAACCTTCATTTCCCAGGGGGGGAGAAGAAGGGGCGGACACGTCCTTTCCGGGGAGGCCATCTTGAGTTTTCTTCTTGCTCAGCTGTCTCTGGAGTTTGATGTTTGCGATGATGGCCGCCGCATTGAGGGCCAGGATATGCTCGGCCGACTGCTGGGACCGAGCATCTGAATGGGGGACAGCGCAAGTGCCGTTATACTTCCTATAAAATGAGATTGCGATGATGGGGATGTGCTACCGGTGACGGAATTGGTCCTAAAATGTGTCGTTTTGTCCCCGAGATTACGGTTTCACAGGCATTTGTTTTATTACTTATATATGGGGTGACAAAGATTTATTTTTTTACTGCTGCTTTTTTTAATTACTGGGCATTACAAGTTTCTTTCAAATCAAAAGCGTGGCCCAAAGCCCTGTTTAATGTGTGACCTTGGGATGGGATGGACCAAAGAGTAGATATTCCTAATGGCCCACATTGTCTGTCGGAAGGCTTTTTCAAACGTTAAATTGAAATGATGTGGCCTCAGGCTTTGGGTAATTAATAGACGATACTCTTGATGAATGTGATTAAATACTAATTATGAATTTCACACCCAGCCGGATAATAAGGGTGCATGGGAGAAATAATAAGTTTGTTGCATGCTCCTGCATTGAGCTGATCCGCCTTCGAGACATTTTGACAGAGAGCATTCCAAGAAATGCGATTTATGTAATTATAGAAAAAGAGAGCATGCCCACACACACACACACACACACACACACACACACACACACACACACACACACACACACACAGACACACACACACACACACACACACACTCCCTTCCCCAAGACACCCCCCCCCCCCCCCCACACACACACACACACACACACACACACACACACACACACACTCACATACACACTCTATGTGAGGGTTTAGATCCCCTTCTATCTCTCCAATATTTCCAGTGTGTTTAGCAGCACCAGGTTCCACTGGCAGCCCTGTGAAGGAGGTTCTCTGAATAGATTATGTATGCAAAAAGATGTGTGGTAAAATATAAGGTGAAAATGGGAAAGCGGAGATGGGAGGGAGAGAGAGAGAGAGAGAGAGAGGGAGTGAAGGAGAGAGACACACACACACACACACAGAAAGAGAGAGAGAGAGAGAGAGAGTCTGTGGGTGGCGAAGGAGGTGATGTTATTTGACAAAGAGAGCGGTAGATACGCGTCGCGCGTTTCAATTATGCCGGCGAATCCACGGATGAAGGAGCGATCCCGATACAGCGCACTCACTCACTCACTCCATTAATAATACATCCACGCTGGGAGACGCCAGCCATGCTGAGAGCGAGTTACGCCACCAACACTACGCCGTGTCAGGTGGATGACACGCATACACACACACACACACACACGCACACACCAGGAATACATTCATGCCAGCAAAACTTTTGAAAAGATATGCATTTTTCAATGCATCTCTCTCAGCCTCCAGAAACCATCGGGAGCCAGATTGATGTGTCTCCTAACCAAACCAACAACTACCTGGGGGTTTGAGGAGCGTCAGCGATGGCCGACGCGGCGCCACGTGCGTATCCCTCCCGTCTGCGTTCGGCTCCGGGACCCCCGTGGAGAAGCCGAGAAAACCACCCCCACCCCCACCCCCACCCCCACCCCCACCCCCACCTCCCTCACTGCTGCTGGAGCTGGAGGGGTGATTCCCGGTCTCCTGGTGGAGACGTCCACCGCTCAGCTCCCTGGCCTGGCGGGGCTCGGCCTCCGCGGTGTCCACGACGCCCGCGCGTCCAAAAACGTTGCCGTAGCAACTCCTCGGCCTGGGCCGCGACACGCCCGATCTCCCGCCGCCGGGGGGGTGGTGGTGGGGTTCGGCTCCCCCCCCGGGGGGGTTGCTCAGCACCAGGCTCATCGTGGAGCGGTGCAGGGCCCGGTCGTCCCTCCACCCCGGGTCTTCCCACTGGGCCGAATTGGACCTCCGGCCTCCCGGCGGGTCTCGGTGGCGCGTCGCCCCCTGCGGCTGCGGCTCTGCCGGGCGGGTCGAGGCGGCGGCGGCGGCGGCGTGCTCCGAAGGGTCGCGGGGTCCCTGGGGTCCCTGGGGTCCCTGGGGTCCCTGACGCCACACGCTGTTCTCCCGGAAAACCCCCTCCGTGTAGCTGTGTCTGTAGTGCGGCTGTCCGTTGGCATGGGTTACGGCCGGACTGTAACTCTCCCGGTGCTCCGTCACTTTGATGACGGTGGCTTTCCTCTGGTGGACCACAGTGTCGCGGGGTCCGCCGTCGCCACCGCCGCCGCCGCCAGGGGAGACGAGGTCGCAGGACGACCTCTGAGTCAGCGTGGCGGACGGGGAAGAGGTGGAGGTCACCCTCTGCTCCATCACCTTGACGATGGTGGCCTTCCTCTGCAAGGTGACCATGTTGGGGGGCGGAGAGGCGCCGGTTCGGGGGGGGGGCTGTCCCGCGTAGCCGGAGGCGGCGACCTTGACCTTGATGTCGGCGGCGGCGGCGGCGTTGTTGTCGTTGTTGTTGTTATTGCCGCCAGGGGGCAGACTGGTTGTCCTGGTGACCTTCTTGGAGGAGATGGTGATGGAGGAGAAGCTGATTTTGTTGTGCGGGACGAGGGTCGTGGTGGTGGTGGTGGTTGTCGCGGTGGCGGAGTTGGTCTCCCCCGGCGACGGTCGAGAGACCCTATCCGTCGCGGCGGGCCGGGCGCTGTTGGTTCTACGGAGAGATGCGAGCACACTCCACGCCTCCGACGGGGCCGTCGGAGGCGCCTGGGCGTCGGTGACGCGCGACCTCGAGGAGAGGTCGTCGGCTTGGCTGCCTCTGCTCAGAGCAGCGATCTTGTTGATGCCCCAGCCTCGCCGCAGGCTCTGCCAGGTGAGGGGGCCTCTCTCTTTAGTGGCTACGCTGATCTTGTTCGACACCTGTGGAGGTCACAGAGAATATCTGCTGTTATCGGCGTCGGAAATGTCTCCTTTTCTAGATTCAACATTCAACATTCAAGGTTCAAGGTTCAAGATTCAAGGCTTTTTTGCCATTTCTACAAGTTGATTTAAAACACAGACAAATACAATGACACAACTACACACACACACACACACACACACACACACATACACACACATAGTTAACAGACCATAGGAGAAACAAACAGATACAGAGAGCAGCACCAAATCACCTACAGGATGGCGCCATGCATGTCAACAACACACACACACACACTTTCATAACACTGATTAAAAAAAAACAAAAGGCTGGTCTGTACGGCCGCTTCCAGTAGTAACACAGGGAGACGAGTCGTAGCAGCATGACCCACATTCAACATGACTCTGGGGTTTACACGTCATGACATCTCTCGAATGCACCACTTCAACAATAGCTCTGCTGTTGAGTCTTCCTCCAGGGCCCAGTTGTTTGTTCCTCAGTCAGAAGACAGAAACCCCCCCCCCCCCCCCCCCATGCCTAAAGTTAAAGTCCTATACAGCAGGAATCAGCGAGCTGCATATCCAGCACACACACACACACACACACACACACACACACCAGCCAGCGTGACTCGGGGCCCAGTATCTTACTAGAATAACAATGAGCTGAGTGTCCTTCTCGACAGAAACACACACACACACACCAACAAAGCAATAGATTTTTGCTTCCATCGCAACATAAAGGCAGTTGGGAGATTGTGTAAACAATCGCGGGTATAAGAGCGGGAAAGCCCCGAGCATAATAGCCGACGCTTTCTAGTTTCCTACCCGTCGTCACGTAAAAAAAACAAACGTAAAATTGACGTAAAATTGAAGTATTTTATTTTTCTTGGGCAATGTGTTTCAGTTCTAAAGGACGTGGAACTGGACAGGTGTAGGCTGCGTCCGCGTTTCAAAACTGAAATAGTGAACATGAATGTCAAACTGATTTGTTGTTTTATGCTTAAACCTGTATGCTTGTCTATGAGCGCACAACCAGAGTTGTGTATGTTTTGCACAACTCCGGTTATTGCACCATATTGCGGCTTTTTAATGTTTTGCAATGTTTTCACTGTCTCTTGGTGTCCGTGTGTCACGTACTTATGTGTTTACGTATATGCCATGTGAAGCGAAAGGACAATAAAGTTGTATTATATAAAAATAACTAAAAACCTACTTGTGGCGGGCGTTCATGAATGCATGACTTGTGATTATGTGATGTGTTTTGTTTTTTTGTTTTGTGTTTTAAACTTGTGCTGTGAAATGCATGTGTGCTGTATCTATTGTATTTCCCACTGATTGAACTTAGTTAAGCACTTTTCCAGTCAATCGCTCTGGAAAGGTGCGATATAAATGCATTTTACTTAATTACTTATTGTAGCCTATTGTGTTGTATAGTATAGCAAACCTAGATCTCTATCACCAAGATGTTTTTGTTCGAATGATGTTTCTGTTAGATCCGGCTGAATACATCAGACATTTTAAGTTATTATATTAGATTTACATAATAATGTATTTCAGTCTCACAGTAATTGGCTTGTATGTAGGCCTACTGTAGAATGTATGAACTGTTTCTCACAGGAACTAACAACCATGAAATGTACTGTGCATGCTGGCGTGATTTGCTTAGCCCCTTGTGTGTGTGTGTGTGTGTGTGTGTGTGTGTGTGTGTGTGTGTGTGTGTGCGTGTGTGTGTGCGTGTGCGTGTGTGTGTGTGTGTGTGAGAGGAATGGATATTTTGGAAGAATGTGTACGTGTCTATAAATAATCTCTTTCATAAATACAATAACATTGAAATGAATCTCTTCAGGTTGGCAACTCAGGAACAATATTGAGGTTACATACTTTTTTAGAGAATATATTCACGTTTTTCACGTCTTGAATATGAATAACACAATATTAATAAAATATGAGTTCATAGTGTTATTTCATATTTTCGTTCATATTCCTTCTCTAGGTCCCTCCCCATCGCTTGTACATTTTCAAACGTGTTTACTCTGCGAAGCCCTTTTTTTTTGCTTTCGCTACAATCTGCCACTTCTCTCTCAACTGTCTGAGCTCCTTGACGCGGCCTGAGATCCTCATGCGATGGCCTCTCGCTGCTTCCTGAGCGCAGGCTGGAGATGCAGGCTGACAGACCGCCCTCACTAGAAACACTGGCAAGCTCTGAACCAAACGCGCCCCAGGAAATAGGGCTCGTCAGACAGTGCAGACTCTCTATCCCCTTTTTAAAAACAGGATTTAATGAGAAATCCTATGTAGGCCTATGGTACACTTTTGGGTTCAACTTTATTTCAAAAACATGTTCAAATGCATTTCATTTAGTAATCAAAAAGTCTTATGCTTTCCATTAAATGCACAGATAATATTCACTTCTTAATCAAGTTACTCTCATGGAGTTTAGTGCTGGCGATGCCGATATTTCTGTGTACCAATTATTTTTTAATTGTTACTTTGAAATGTCTATGCACAGATAATATTTAATTCTCATCGGTTTATTAGTTGCTGGCGATGCTGATATTTCTGTGGACCCGCTTTTAATAATTGATTTAATTTCATATTTTCGTATGTTACTTTTAAATCTGTCTATGCACAGATAGTTTTCACTTTTTAATCAAGTTTCTCTCGAGGCGTGTATTAAAGTGCTGGTTATTATATTGATATTTCTGTGAACCTACCGCCCCCGCCCCCCCATCCCCAGGAGGTTTGGTAATGTTGTACGACCCAGCGTGGTAGACTGTATAAACCAGACCGTTAAAACCCAATTCATAGTCGCAGTTCAGTGTGAACTGCGCGAGCAGGGCTAAAAATGTCGTCATCGCGGCCCTCAAGCCGCCTTTAATACGCTCGTACCTGCCCTACCGAGCCATACCTCCTGTTTACACACACATCCTGTATGGACACCAGCCCGGCATTCAGGAGAATAGTAGCCTGCCTGCCTAAGATATGCACACACATTAGAAACACATTTGGTAGCTTTGCCCCTAACAAGACACACCGACACATAGACACTAAAGACATTATACACACATGCAACTACATACATGCAGACATATATACTGAGAATGGTTGACACCAATACAGACAGATAGAAGGCTACAGACTTTTACTACTATTTAATACTTAGACATTTAGTAGACACTTTTATCCAAAGCGTTTCAACTACATGTCATCAATGAGAATGAGCAGGTATAGGGATTAGGAATTTGCTGAAAAACGCCTACAGGTAGACGGCAGACACTGGGGTTCGAACCCAGAACTTTTCAGAACCCTGACCACCAGACTATCCTGCTTCCTGGTTTTCCATCCAAACTGCAGTATTACAAAACAACAACATTTCTAGAAGGGTTATAAAAGTGTGACATCTGTCGCTTACCTGTTGGTAAGAGGAGGCGGCCGCAGTAGATGTGGTCCACTCAGACGTGTCAGGTGAGTGCCGGGTCCCGGCGGGCCGACCGCACGGCTGAACCTCCCTCTTCTCCACCTCACTGCCTGTGTGTCAAGGAACAACACATGCGTTCACTGTCAACTCAGGAAGCATGCGCGCACACACACACACACACGCACCCACACCCACACACACACACACACACACACACACATGGGCACACACACACGTACACATGTGCACACACGCATACACACAAACACAGACCCGCCCACACACACACACACACACACGGGTGCGCACACACATACACACACACGTGCACCAATACACACACACACACACACACACACACACACACACACACACAGGGCTGATGTATGTCTTCCTGCGTGACAATGTCATTTTGTTGACATTGTCAATACGCCATGTTGGCATAGTGTAGCAGGACTGCAACGCAACTTCCCAGCCAGTGCTGTTACTCTTGTCTCCTGAGCTCTGACCCACACTCTGAGTATGCCGGCTGCACCTTCCACCAGCTTCTGTTACCATGGTGACAGGCTCTCGTGACGGATGGATAAGCCTTGGATGTCAGGAGATTTATGATTAAGTGTATTTCTGTTGTCATGTGGGGGCCGGGGGTGTGTGACAGGAAGGGGTTCGATAGATTTGTAAACATCACACATAGATGTATTTCAATACATGCCTGTGCTGCTACAATGGTTGATTCCTGGCACTGAGTTGACAATCAACAACTCTAGACGAACCCTATCCAAACCACACTGCAAAACCAAACCCCACACAACCCCCCGACTCTCCTGTCCTGACAGAAGGTGTTTTTATGAAGCCATTTGAGGCTGTCATTGAGACGAATAGCTGTGCAACTGGCAGGCTGTTGAGGTTTTGTATTTTCTAGGGCTGCAACGAATAGTCGATCAACAGACAGTTAATCAAATCAAATGATTATGACCGATTAATTGTTTAGGTCATTTATCAAGTGCAAATACCTCCGTTTGCTGCTCGATGCTTCAGAAATTCAAATGTTTTCCTCATGGATCGTTATAAAATGAATACTTTAGTTTACTTGGCCGCTTGTCAGATAAATCAAGAACATTTAAGACATCACTTTAGACTCTGGTAACTTGTACTCTAGTGTTAGGGGTTAGAGTTAGGGGATGTACTCTAGTGTTAGGGGTTAGAGTTAGGGGATGTACTCTAGTGTTAGGGGTTAGAGTTAGGAAAGGGGATGTACTCTAGTGTTAGGATGTTAGAGTTAGGAAAGGGGATGTACTCTAGTGTTAGGGGTTAGAGTTAGGGAAGGGGATGTACTCTAGTGTTAGGGGTTAGAGTTAGGGGATGTACTTTAGCATTAGGGGTTAGAGTTAGGGGATGTACTCTAGTGTTAGGGGTTAGAGTTAGGGGATGTACTTTAGCATTAGGGGTTAGAGTTAGGGGATGTACTCTAGTGTTAGGGGTTAGAGTTAGGGGATGTACTTTAGCATTAGGGGTTAGAGTTAGGGGATGTACTCTAGTGTTAGGGGTTAGAGTTAGGGGATGTACTCTAGTGTTAGGGGTTAGAGTTAGGGGATGTACTTTAGTGTTAGGGGTTAGAGTTAGGGGATGTACTCTAGTGTTAGGGGTTAGAGTTAGGGGATGTACTCTAGTGTTAGGGGTTAGAGTTAGGGGATGTACTCTAGTGTTAGGGGTTAGAGTTAGGGGATGTACTTTAGCATTAGGGGTTAGAGTTAGGGGATGTACTCTAGTGTTAGGGGTTAGAGTTAGGGGATGTACTCTAGTGTTAGGGGTTAGAGTTAGGGGATGTACTCTAGTGTTAGGGGTTAGAGTTAGGGGATGTACTCTAGTGTTAGGGGTTAGAGTTAGGGGATGTACTCTAGTGTTAGGGGTTAGAGTTAGGGGATGTACTCTAGTGTTAGGGGTTAGAGTTAGGGGATGTACTCTGTATACTTTTTTATTATTATGACATTTTATCTTCCCTTGTTTGATTTGCACTGTTGTTTTGCTGTTGCCACGTCGGCACTTTTCTTCCGCGATTCAAGCATTATGTTAATTGTGATGCACAGGACTGACTGACTTGACATCAATATCATGCAGAATTCCTCATGTCACCCTTCAAGCGAAGCGATGGTGGCTTGTGATAGATGATGCGTATTTTACCCAGCTCCCCCTGCTCCATCAGCCTACATATGGATCTCTAGAGAGAGACATTTGCTTTTGGTGCATGGCGCACCGTCTCCGGGCGTTTGGGTCTGCGTCCGCGTCGTGGCAGCATGCCTGTTATCTTTCACTGTGAAGTGCATCCAAAACGTGAATATTTATAGTGTGTGTTTGATTGACTAGCGAGTGATTTATTATTGATCTACTGGGGGGAAATCAGTGCTGGAAATTCATATCATATGCTAATTTTAAACTTGTTTTTTTTTAAAACTGGTTTCTTCTTCTCCTCATTCTTCTTCTTCTTCTTCTTCTTCTTCTTCTTCTTCTTCTTCTTCTTCTTCTTCTTCTTCTTCTTCTTCTTCTTCTTCTTCTTCTTCTTCTTCTTCTTCTTCTTCGTATCTGTCTCAGTTCCATCCTCCTCCTCCTCCTCCTCCTCCTCCTCCTCCTCCTCCTCCTCCTCTTCTTCTTCTTCTTCTTCTTCTTCTTCTTCTTCTTCTTCTTCTTCTTATATATCTGGACAGTAATTGCTAAAAAACCCCAACGTGTTACTGCCTTCAAGGGAAAGAAAATGAGTCAAATGATTGATGATGAGTGACGCTTGCATTCCTTTAAAAACAAACACCATCATATCCATCAAAGTACTTTGCAGCTGTGTTGAGTTCAGTGAGCGCGCCCAAGCCAAAAAAAACAAGACACCGGCTGGACGAAAGTCGGCTTCGGCTGGAGATTGGGAGTGTCGCCCGGCCGTGTTTCGCAGATTAAAAGGATTTTTCCCCAATCGCACAGCGTCGGTTGCTTCCTATCGTTCACGTATTTCACTCCAGTTGTTGGCTTTTTTCCCCCTTCCCGTCACTTTATCCAAGGCGTCGTATCTCTACTGGAAAGAACCGGGAGCAGCATGTTTTTGGCCTGTGTGTTTCGAGGCCCTTGTTGCTTGAATGAGCACAGACTGGCAGCGCCTATCTAGAGCAGCTATAGTGATGGGCAGGGCGGCAAACTGATAAACACCAGGTCACTTGTGAGGAATGCAAACTCCTATGATATATAGTATCTGTTGTTACTGGTGTACTACCTTAGTCCAAATCCTTATTTCATCTAATGTTTAGTCAGATGCTTTTCTCCAATGCGACCTACGGTGAATGTTCAATACAAGTCATTAAGGAGCAGGTGGGGGTTAGGACACCCTCCCCCTAGGATGCCTACAGGTTAGGATGTGGACATTGGGGTTTGAACCCAGAACCTTTCAGCCAGGAAAGGCAGAAAGGCCACTAGATGATCCTGCCCTCTTATGTCCCTCCCATCATATTTCCACACATTTCTGTTGAAATTTTTTTTTTTTTTTAAGAGAACCACTCGGCATCCCTCTTCCATCCATCTAGTATTGACCGCCTGCAATCAGATATTGAGACATTCAGACATTGATGTGCTTCCAGCTAAGCTCAGCCGGCGCTTAAGCTTAAGGTTAGCTCAAGCTTAGCTTAACGCCTGGCAGCCCTTAAGAAACACGCTACGTCGGAGAACAAAATAACTTTGCTGACAAAACGAAACAGTCTCATTCGCCATATTACACTCCTTGGATGGATGGGAAATGGGGACATAAATCTTCATTATTGTATATACATCAGCAGTTGTTGTTGGTTTTAAACTTTCAAATACCACAGTGTGCCTCTAAAGACGACGTGGTTTGTGAAGAGTATCTGGTATTGTGGACAAACTGCGACGTGATCCCTTCTTGCCAACACCAGTGGAGATACGCCTAGACCAGCTGACGCCACGGCGTGTTTCATGGGATTAATAGTTGTGTGCAGTGTGTGATGATCTCTGTCCTCCGGGTCGCTGTGCAGATCATACGTACCCTGGTGTCTGAAACCGTGGGCAGGAGCCGTCTGCATGATCGGAGTAATCGGTTGCTTCATTTTCACCTGGGACAGAAAATGAAAAATCGCAAAGATAAGGAAAGGAAAATGAACAGATTTTCTAAATAAATGAAAACCAATGCGCTGACATTTCTGAATTATATTACATAAAGGCTACAAGTATAATATAATAAAGTCGAAATGTGGTGTGGCTTATTTTACGTTTGCTCTCTGCAAAGAGGAAATCATGATATTGAAATTCTTAATTATGTTTCCAAGTCGGGCACACGCGCAGGCAATCACACACACACACACACACACACACACACAAACAACATAATAAAAGAGAGTGGACCAGAGTAAAAAAGTCAGTGAGCCACAATTGTGTATCTCCGCAGTGAAAATCCACGATACAGCCCATAAATCTATCAATTTCCAAGTCATTTTATGAGCACTTTGGGTAAAATCTCACACTGAATGTGTCTCTCCGGCCACTCAGGGCGCAGCTCAGGCTCAATCTCCACTGGCGCAGCTCTCAATGAGTCGTAAACCTTTTTGGAAAATGCACTTTCCCGCAGAGTAAGCACTTTTCAGAGGATGCCGGAGCGCATCGCCGTCTCCCCGGGCAACGCAGACCTATACTAATGGCTCTCTATGGGGTGGTGGTGTTTTTTCATGTCTTTCAGCCTCTCCTTCTTTTCGGTTACAACCTTGGAGGATGTCCAAAGGTCTAGTATATTTGAGGGTAGAAACCGCTGCGAGCTAGCACACTAACTCAACATCATTTAAACCTGCACCCCTCGTGGCTTTGAGTTGTAGACGACAGTCAATTTCAACGAATGACAGGGATCAAGAATCAAGTTATTTACTACAGAAACCAAGGCAACTGAACTATTCCAGCCAGGTAACACAGGAATTTGCGATGGATGGAGTGACTTACATAGTGCAGGTTTAAGGTGAGGGATAACAAGACATCTTTAACAAGAGGTTTCCAGAAGCCACAGCTTGTTTCAGAATGACTTTACGGAGGAGTAAGATGACACAGCGCTTACTAACACTAACTCATACAGATATAGTGTTTCCTCACCCCTACCGGCTCATCAAAAATGCAAAAGTGGCTTTGGAGGAAAGTATGCATTATTATTACCAGGATGTAATCAAACAATGTACGTCAATATCAATATCACAATATAATATGCTCACTATAACATCATATTTTATTCAGACTATCATTAATATTAACAAAGCATAAACAAAACATTCCCAGTGAGCGATGTAGATGTTACTCAGAAAAATGTTTAACAGCAAGATAATACATTATAATAATGCAATATCTGATTATTAATTGTATATGCACCCTTTATTGCTTTTATACCTTATTGATGTTATACCTTATTGGTTTTTATATTCTGCTTTTATATTTATATGCCATATATATGTCTTTTATATATCTTTTGTTTATATATCTTTTATTATATGTCTTGTATTTTATTTTATCTTTTTATCTTCTACACTATCTTTTCTATAATGGAGCCTCCCAGCCAAATAATTTCACACGAGTGTACACAACCGGAGTGACAATAAAACATCTTGAATCTTGAATCTCGAATCTTGAATCTCGAATCGCATCTTTCCCAACTTTGAGTGAAGTGTGGACACGGCATAATGTACATTTGTCTTCTTACCTGAGAGCCGGCAGAGTTGTCCGCCTGCTGGTTCTGGCTGCGGCCGGCGCCCAGACCCCCTGCCACCCTCCTCTGGATGGGCAGCCAGCCCATCCGCACGGCGGCCAGGGAGCTGACCCTCGCCTGCTCCTTGGTGGGCGCCTGCAAGATGCGAGCCATGGACGCCCCCCCGGTGTGCAGGAGGGACTCCTGGCCGCCGTTGAACACGCTCGGGGTCCCGCCGGAGGGGACGCCCTCCTGACCGTAGAAGGAAGGGGGCTCTGGTTGCCTCGGCGTCGACTCGGGTCGGCCGGTCGGGGGCTGGTGGTTGCGGAGGGTGGGCATGGTCGCGGTCGGGGGGCCGAAAGGGAGCCCGCGGTCACGGTGCTCCGGGACCGGGTCTTGGAGTGGTCCTCTCTGGATCCTCTCCAGCTCCTGGAGCCAGTCGTCCATCTGACCCCGCGTCGCCAAGACGCTCTGGGGCCGGGGGGCGCGGCGCGGGGCCTCCTCGCCGGACAGCAGGCTCTCCCAGTGGGAGTCATCGCCCGAGCACCTCCAGCTTGGAGACCTGCGGAGGGGGACAGCTGTCCCGCGGAGGGTCATCTCCCCGGGGAGCTCGGGTGACCGCCGTCGGCTCGGCTTGGGTTTCAGACTCCGGCACGCGGGGCGGGGGGGGGATAAAGGGATTTTACACTGGAGGTCTTTTAATGACGATCACCAGACTCCTCTGTCTCTCTCCCTCCCTGGCGACAAGATAGCCTCACACTGCCAGCACACAGGAGGGCTTCCAGCAGCACTGAGCACATGAAAGTCAAATAATCCTGTCAGGATGGAAAGGAATCCCCCACTTCCAGCGTGCTCTTGCACAAAATCCAATAATTACAAACCCTGCCTAGACCTACCTTCAACAAATAACAATGTGCCTGAGTTTCTCAAGTCTAACAGAAAGGAGCAGGAGAAATCAAGACTTTTTGGATTGGATGTCGGATGGCAACAAACTCTCCTTGGTTGTCAGTGCTTGCTGGTTTCCAGACAAGCTCGGCTCGTCTCTCTCTCTCTCTCTCTCTCTCTCTCTCTGTGTCAGGGTTTCGGGGTAAAGCGTCCTACTTGTCAGACACTGTCCCCAGTCATCCATGGAGCCATGTGAGGGGACGGCTTGGCCAACAACAGAGCTACTGAGCAGAAGGCCAACACACAATCCAATACGGAAAGAGAGAGGGAGATGTAGAAGGAGAAGAGGGGAGGAGGAGGAGGAGGAGGAGGAGGAGGAGGAGGAGGAGGAGGATGATGGAACTGAGACAGATACAGAAACCAGAATACTGAGACTAATGACAAGGAGAAAAAGAGAGGTGTTGTTAATTAAACATATCACTATTATTTATTAGACAATCTCTGAAACACATTCCACCAATGTTGTAAACAAAGTAGTTACTCCGATATAGACGCTGCTCTCGATGGTAAATGGTGTGAGACACACAGACACGCGCGCGCACACACATGCACACACACATACACACGCATGCACGCACACGCACACACACACACACACTATATTCTATTCACAACACTCTCTATATACACGCTTTTGTATATTGCAACTCGACACTGTCCATCGCTGTACATATTGTAAGATACAGCAATACAGCATTAAGTAAGATACAGCATTACTTTGCTGTAGCACTGCTGTAGAGTTTACATTCCCTGTATATCTGTAAATAATACTACATTTGCACGTCTGGTTAGATGCTAACTGCATTTCATTGCTGTAATAAAATTGAATCTAATCTAATGTATTCAAGCGTGGGCCATTTTCAGCCCCCCCTGCAAACAATAGCATAACTTATAAGCTGATATATATACACACACCGTAATGAACTGTCCGTGCTCACTGATTCCTTTACTAATACAACTCTGTAAATCCCTCTATTTTGCTGTTGTTCGCGTGGCCCTTGTGATGGTGATCTCGTGGTTAGCGGCTGATGAGACATCCCTATCCCCGAGCTCCTGTTCCAGGCCATGTGATCTCTGCGAGACTACATGAGGAGAAATGGCCCTGTGTGTCTGCCCCGCGTTAGTGTGATGTCAAACACTTGGCCACATGACGCCCTTGGTGCGCAACAGTGAATGGGACTTTCAAAGCCGCACGGCTCCGGATAAAATGCCCTGTCACATTTCTTTCACACACAGTTCCGCCTGTTGACTGTCAACTTAAAACATTATACAAGCAATACTAGTATTTACACCTAGTTCAAGTTCAAGTTGATTTATAAAGCGCCTTAAAAAACAGACCAGGTTTGTACCAAAGTGCTGTACAGATTATTTTACAGTACAAGTGCACACGGACAATAGGCCTACACATGCAGTCAAAATTAGGGACGATAATAAACACATTGATTTGATATCAGCCGGCAGATAGGTCCAGAGGGCGGGTGCAGCGGAGACAGAGAAAGCCACGTCTCCAGCGGTTTGCAGGCGAGACGTGGGGACGGCTAGTAGACCTTGTTCTGAGGACCCAAGGGGCCTGCTATAGGGGAGACGAGGTCCGAGATACAGGCAGGAACAGTACCAGGCAGGGCTTAAAGGTATATTTTGAACCGGATGCTGTAGTTTTGGTTAATAGCCTGGCTGCAGTGTTTTGAACAAGTTGTAGTCTGAAGATAGATAGTAAGATACCAAAGTAAAGTGAACTGCAGTAGTCGATTCTGGATGAAATAAGCAGGTAAAGGCATGGATACTTTTTTCAAGGTCTGGAGGAGATTTGTGTCTGATTTTCACAATGGTCCTGACTGGATTTCACAAACGTATTTCCTCATCAATCTTACACCCAGATTTGTTATGACACCCAGATATACAGTATATATATATTTTTGACACCCAGATTTTTTTTTTGATTTTAAATACTAATACTAATAGGCTCCACTACCAAAATAAATAAATAATAATAATAATTAAAAATTTTTTAATTAAATAAATAATAATAATCAATACATTTCTTGATTATTAGCCTATTCTTTCAGTTCATATCAGTTTTCACAGTAATAGGCTAATAATTTCCTATCTTCTAAGATGCTCAATCAACTCAAATGAGACGCTATGTCTTGATTGAAGCCTTGATGATGTCGCTGGTGGTGAAAACTGTTTTCTACTGCTGTCTGAAGTTAAGATAAATGAGTTGAATGTGGTCCCTCATGTAAATGAGCGTGTCGTCGCCCTCTGCTGGCAGTACAGCATAATTGCCCCTCCGAAATTAATATTTAAAACTTAAACTTCCTCATTCTTTAATTGCCTTTTTAGCACAACTAAAATAATAGTGTTTGTTCTCATTAGAAGTTATTGTGGAGAATAAGTTATTGTCAAGGTCTATATGAGAGGCGGTCCATCATTATGTGGAGAATTGACATATTGGCCTACATTTAAATGAATGTTTCACATCTTGACAAGAGTTGCCACCTACTATTTATCTCGATCATATTATCATATTATAGCGGCCTAATAGTAAATTAACTTTATTCAGTCGGCTGGTGTGGTATCAATAATCATAAACTGAGATCATTATGCACATTATAACAAGTGGTCGTGTAACTATAAATACATCTAATTAAACTGGATCATACTAAATGATGAAATATGTCAGAGTAGAACAGGCATAAGTGTTCTATTAAGTGCATTATTATTATTATTATTATTATTATTATTATTATTATTATTATTATTATTAGGTCATTACTCCAGGCTTCCTGCTCATGTCCCAGTGCGCCCCCTGGTGGCGCATCCTGTCAGCGGTGGAAAATGGCTGCTCGCTGTAGCTCCCTAAAGCCAAGAGACAACTGAAAAAAAAGTATTTTAACACACGGAAACCCTCCCTGGACTTATTTTGCCGACAGAGAAAAACTCATCTCGGGGATTTTTCCGACACTTAAAAAATGTCTCGCTGGGTGCCCACCAAGAAGGAAAAGTACGGTGTTGGTAAGTAGGGAAAGAAAACTTGCATGGCTCCCATCGTTAGCATGTCCTAGCTCCGCATCACTAGGGTCCAACTTTTGGGAGCAACTGTGATTTTTTTTGTTGCTAAAACCCCCTGCTTTCTTTCTCAGACAAACACCAGCTTAACCTTAACTCTCTTTCACCTCCACCACCACCCCCAACCACACACACAAACCACAACCACCACCACCACCACCTTTAGGCAAATGAGGTGGTGTTTAGTGAGTGTTGTTGCGGGATCTGGTGGACCGGGAGCGGGGCTGAAGGCGCGCCTGGTCCCGCTGTTTTCCTGTGTTGCGGGGCCTAAGCGAGGACATGTTGGGACTCATGTTGTTATGTTTTAAAAAAAAATGTATTTGCCCTTTATTTTGTTTGTTATTGTTGTTGTTGTGGTGGTTGTTCGTCTTTCTTTCGCCCGACGTTTTCTTATTCTGCTATTGCGACCTCTTGGGTCGGATTTGTCTTGGCTGTGCTGGAGCCTAAATGTATTGCATAGCAGGGCCTACAAACTCTGTGTGTGTGTTGGTGTAGTATTAACAATGTCTGGTGTTAATACACACATACAAAGAAAAAAACACAGCATAAACAACGCATAAAACTCACGTATCTGTCTAGGCTACAGCCAGCAGGCCCTACAAAATACAACCATAACATATAAATGGTGTTTGCATGTGTTTTTACCAGGTGTATTCCTAAAATCATGAAGATATCAAATCAAGAATCAAATCAAGACAATATAATCCACTTAATGAATCCCTGATGGGGAAACTAGGGAGTACTTTCACATCCGGTTCACACACATTCCTGTCCATCACCTTCTGAACAGCCTTCTCCCTGCGAACGCCTTGGACCCAGTTTATCCTGGGGACTACTGTTGGAGCAGATGACTCATCAGTAGTTATGGTGGCAGCGGTCACCACACCGCTGGAGGATTGCTGGGGTCCACATCCACCACCGCTGCAAGTGAAGGGGAAAAAAACTAAACCGAAACCCCTGTGGTGGCCGAGCGGCGCTAATGAGCCCTATCGGACCTGCGACATCCTCTGTGGATCTATTCCTGTCATCCCATCACTTACCAGTCTCCCAGGGGCACCCCCCCTCTGACCGTATTTAACCACACGGCGTACGCTGGCCTGGTCTCCCTTGCCGTAGGGGGGGGGCAGTGGCTCACAGCGGGCCATCTGGTGGCCGGAAGGATGCCGGTTCGATCCCCAACTCCTCCGGTCTTTGTGTCGCGGGGTCGCTGAGCGAGACACTTGACCCACGGATGTGAATGGGTTAATATGAGGCGCTAATTGTGAAGCGTTTTGAGTGGCCACAGCACAGGTTAAGAATGCATTACCATGCATTACCACTGTCTTGTTATCATTATTGTTATGTAATGCTTCATAATGCGAGCAATCTCTTCAGTGTAACAACACAGTCCTCAGCAATAATAGCAGCAACCCCTTTATCATGGTAGTAGTTTTAGTCTATAGTTTATTATTATTGGGCGTGTGGAACTAGTAACTTCCACAAAGATTACTATAGGCTACACATCACTGTAACGCTAACCTGAGGTCTCTCATCACAAGTGGGTTGCCATGGCAAGTTCATGAATTTGGGACATGATTTTATTCTGTTCTCTATTCTATGCGGTAGTGTGAGGATGTCTCAGATGTGGAAGTGAATAAAGTGAACGGACCGCTAAACTACTGCACACGCACACGCGCACACGCACACACACACACACAGTAACAAGATTTTGTTTGAAAAAGTCGTGCTTCATTTCCTGGAGCCTCTGGGACAGCTCACCTCTAACTTTTCCCAGAATGCACCAGGGGAACAATAACCGTCTTGTTATTGTTGTTGTGGCTGTTCTTTAACATTGTTTCTGAGGTGAACGATGTGCCCTGAGGCGCGCTCCACTTCCTCATGTGGGAAATGTGTCGGATTTCACCGCATTGTTCTTGAATGTCTGTGAATGACACAGCCTGCAAGTTCCCTCTCTTCTTCTTTTTCTTCTTCTTCTTTGTGTTCGATTAATGACATCGTCATAGCGATGCTGCTGTGCAGTGCGAGACAAACGCGCTGCTGTCGACTTCAAATGGAAATGCAAAACCAAGCTGGGCTTTTGGCGTGCGTCTGTGTGTGCTCATGTCACACAAAAGCCATTGTCGGCCATCGAGGCGCTTGAACCGAGTCTGACTCTTGACCTTGGGATAATTCCACTGATTACATGGTACATTTTTTGGGCCAATGCCAGCAAGCCCAGAGGAAATCAAAAGTAGGTTGGTAAGACTCGATTGACACAAAGCATGCGTTCACTCCTGGCGGTAATGATTTAAGAAGACCTTGCGGAAACGTCAACAAGAGATATCTCCTCCGTTCATTTGTGTGAGGATGAGCACACTGTCTTAACTGTGGTGCAAATGTCAGGTTTTTATTACACTCTTTAAAACATGACGCGGGAAGAAACCTCATGAGGGGAGAGTTCTTGAGGCGTGATTTCTTTTGAAAAATACTAATTTGGGAGTGCACTTAACAACACAAGTGCATACGGCGGGTACGTTAAAGATGCACATACGGTACACGAATGTGCGGTTCCTTTTTTGTGCCCAGAGAGAATTGTGCTGCTGCACTCCTGCTATAACTTGATTGAACTAATAACCGGGACAATAGCCTGTGTAGAGTGCAGTGCATTGAGTTTATTTCTAGCCCTTACGATGCAGATTTGGATGGCGAGCAAATGCTGCTTCCTGTGGGTCACTTGGCATTAGCTGCTTATCTCACCGCAAGGACAAACCCCTGCCTGTTCAAATTCTCCGTCTCTCTCTCTTGCTCTCACTCTTGCGCTCTGTAGCTCTCAATCCTGTAACTCTCTCTTTCTCCCTCCTCCCCTGGCTCTCTCCCCTTCTCTGTAACTTACTTCTCTCTCTCTGTCTGTCTGTCTGTCTTGCTCTGTCTCTCTCATTCACTGTCTCTGCATCTCTCTCTGTATCGCCTTTGGTTTCTCTCTCTCCCTCTGTATCTCTCGCTGAGTCTCAGTCCTTATCTCAAGTGTAGCTATGATTAGTTTTGAGGCAGCCTGTTGTGCTTCACTATATCATCCGGCCAAGATGGACAGCCATAGTCAGGACATTTTCGTGCTTTCAGAGCAGGCTAGTGGTTGATTTGAACATCGGAGGTGGGCGACACTGAAAGAGGGAGGCATGGGGGAGAGAGAGACAAGGAGAGAGACACCTCAACCCCACTAAGTAATATGTGTAGCCCCCGCACCTACGTCCAAGAAAAAATTTGGGAGCAATTAACACCCTGTCTCGGTTACTGCAATGAAATCTCTCCATGTGTTTAAAATGTCCCAGAATTACCCATAAAGCTTTAGGGCTACTTGGTGTAAATGATAGGGAAACAACATGGGAGTGGTAATGAGTGGGAAGTTAAAAGTAAAGTGTGTGTATGTGATGCGTTGAATGCATTTTATTTTATTCAAATTTGTTAGGATACTGACGACTGATGATGGATCGACATAATATTGAATTTATGGTTTCAATGTCTTGTGATATATTTCCCTGGTGGTAAATTCTGTATTAGAGTAAAAAATCTGATCCATTTTAGGCTGAAATGAATACAAAATGTAAATGCCTTTTCTCCATTTGGCCCACACGTTAATCATTGCGATAATCATTTTTCCCCATGTGTCATAAATAATTATCCTAAAATTTGATGTTGTTGTGGTGGATACTCCAGTCACCCAACTAGTGAATACTTCATCTTAAAAAAAGTCGACTGCCTCTTCCCCATCCCTAAAACCCCAAGAAAAAAGCTGAGCTGTCAAAAGTGATAAAAAAAAGTACTTTTTAATGGAGCATAACGAATAGAAAAAGCTGCTGATTAATAGAAGCGAGGAGAGGAGTGGAGAGATGCCGGTAACCAAGCAGGTGAGTGCTGTACTCTTTCTCCTCTGTCAGGTGGCTAACAAATAGCTCCTACCGTGCGGTATAGCCTGGCGGTGCTACATTTTTATCATTACAACAGAAAAAGGTTATCTACGTTTTAGGGCCGCAACGAGTAGTCAATTCATCTTTTTGTTGAGCAACAGAAAATTAATCGAATACATTTTTTAGGTCATTTATCAAGTACAAATACCAAACATTTGCTGAAATGCAAATATTTGGCTCGTGGATCATTATAAAATGGCTACTTTAGTTTTTCTTGGCTGCTTGTCAGATAAAGCAAGCAAATTTAAGACATCATTTTGGACTCTGGTAAAAATGTCATAATAAGCTATTATTTATGACGTTTTCTAGACTAAATGGTGAATCGTTTTATCATAAAAAATGATCGTTAGATTCATCGAAATAATCATTAGCTGCAGCCCTACTACGTTTCTACAGGAAGTGGAGCGGTCACATGAAAGGATACAAGGGGCCACTGTTTAGCTAGAGGAACATCCTTCTGTTGGTGCAGCCACACCACAGAGCATGGTTTGGTTTCTATTGCAGGAAGTGACTGTACGGTTTTTGGTACAGACGTGGGAGTATACTCTCCACCAAGAGTCTGCATCCCCCCCCCCCCCCCCACCCTTCATCTCCCCACCCCATCACCAAGCTATTTGTCTCTGCAGTGGGAGAGACTGTCCCGCTGTGTTTTGTCTGCGCTTAAAATGGCCTCCTGTTTCCCTTTCCACCCACTCCGCTTACGGTAAGAGGAGGCGTCATGAGCTGTTGACCATACAACAACCCACAGTAGGAACTTGACAGGGCTATGAAGGGTTATAATTCAAATCTGAATCCCTCCCACTCATTTTCGCAATCTCTTCCATCCTATTCTCACACAAATTCTCTGAAATTCATGTTCAGGTATACTTTACAATTGCACATCTCAAACCTTTTGTGTGCATTCTGCTCCCTTGTGTACACCTACAGGTTCATATATGCATATATGTGGGTGTTTATGTACAGTTTAGGTTCTGTTAGTTCATGGTAGAGGATTTGATCGTGAGAGTGTGCGCGAGAGTTAATTGTTGAATTATGCCCTCTACGGCTTCCCATAGTTGGCCACTGTGCACTTGAATTTGCTGACACAGGGCCCAATCTCCCTTAACTAATTTAGACCAACTACACGGACAACGCTGTGATCAACTATAAGGAAAAGCTCCATGAAGACTTAAATGATTTTTCGTCTTGTTATTCTTTCTTTTAAACATATTCAGCGTTAGTCATTTGTGGAGCTGAAAGATATCTTGTAAGAAGAATCGAACATCCTAAATCGACAATGTGCTTATTAATAATTTGCCACAGTGTAACTAAAATAATTCTCTTGCCTAATTATCGCTGCGAGAGTGTATCAGTCTTCATCATCATCATCTGGGTATTCCTCTGTGTCGCATAAAAACTTTGTCCCTTCATTTCTTGGCTGCCACCGGAGGTCAGGATGACTTGGCAGGGATTCGTTTCTGAGGAGGAAAGGTGTCTCAACGATGGACCGATGGGTTGAGGCAAGACCATTTTAATGGCAGCGAAGCGCCCAGTGGTGTGCCACGCAATTGCCACCAAGACAAATGACAGCAGGTCTATTTAGTCGCATCGCTAAGTGGCTCCACGCTGCTCCACCATGGCTCACCAGTGGATGTCGGCTGAGCTGGAATACTTGCATCTTGTTCCGAGCGCTGCGCCCTCCCGAAATGACCTTGAACTTTATTGCGGTGATTAGTGCATGTAGTCTCGTATTCAAAATATATCCACTCACTGCATCTATTCTGCACTTTAATCCACCTTATTGGGAATGATGAACATGTCTTTTCTGTAAAAATAGACGCAGGACAAGGAAAAGGTTCTTGCTTACTTAGTACTGGTACTGGTATACTTGGAGCTGCTTCACTAAGCCACTTCTTTTGATTTGGACTTTGGCAGCACAGCGTTTGTAAAACTACAAATTGATTCCTGGATTTTGAATGTCAGGTGGTATTTAGTGGTAACTGTGTTCAACTTCTTACTATACCCGTAGCACAGCAGTGGTAGTATAATCATCTGAATAAAGCTTTATTTTGCATTACTGTGACGCTAATTGAAAATAACGATCTCGCTGCTACGCCACGACATGTTTGCTGTGTGTTAGCTATGTGTACTACTGAGCCAATTAGCGGTAGCACTTGACTAAGCTTCTGTTATGATCAGAGTTGACTAGGCACGACCTTGTGCCCAGCAGCCGAAACAAAGTCAGTCGAAAGAGGGCAGGCAGACGCGACAAGCTTGCCCCATTAATTATACATGATGAAGCAAGGTGTGTGTGTGTGTGTGTGTGTGTGTGTGTGTGTGTGTGTGTGTGTGTGTGTGTGTGTGTGTGTGCGTGTGCGTGCGCGTGTGCGTGCGTGCACGCCAAGCAGCAGTGTGTATGTATTGTGTGATGGAGGCCTGCTGGGCTCCGCTCACTGACCTGACAGATGGGGAATGTTCTGCTCCATGTCAGACAGATGGAAACAACAGGGTCATCTGTACAGAGATGTGTATCACACTAATGCATGGAGATGTGTATTAGAGCTTTGATTCTCAGCCCGAACCCGATTGGGCCCGACCCGACCTGCCGGGCTCAAGATGGGTTCAAGGCAAGGCAAGGCAAGGCAGCTTTTTTTATATAGCGCATTTCATACACAATGGCAACTCAATGCGCTTTACATAAAACAATAAGAATTGAAATAAAAATTTACAAAATAAAAAAATAAATAAAAAATAAATAAAAAATAAATAAAATAATAAAATAAAATAAAAAATAAAAACAACTACAGAAGAATAGAAAGAAATAAAATACTATAAGAGCAGCATAAAATCATGATTTAAAAGGACATAGTGCAATTAAAATTTACAATTTAAAGTGCTTTGAACAAGCTCAATCATAAGCACAGGAGAAGAGAAGTGTTTTTAGCCTGGATTTAAAAATGTTCACAGTTGGGGCTGATTTCAGTTCAGCTGGTAGTTTGTTCCAGTTTTGTGCAGCATAACAGCTAAAAGCTGCTGGCCCAAAACTGCTGCCATAATGTCGGGCTCGGACAAATGACGATGTTGAGATTTAGAATAATTATATATATTATAAATAATATAAGAATAATTAGATTTAAAAACATTAGAATTAGCAGGTAATTTGTTCTTTGCTCTCACTGTCTCACACATCGTAAGCCGCTAGTAAAGACAACTGCACTCTGGAGTTCAATTAACAGCAATATCAGCGCATGTTAGCAGGCAGATAACTCTAACTTAAAAGCAATTACACGATATGGTTCTTGTGAAATAAATTGCGTAAAACATTTAATTGTGTCTTATTATTGTATTTTATGTTATCACGCCCAGCGTGTATTTGCATACAGAGTTACTCTGAGACATTTTGTAATGGATTGGTATAAAAGTTTCTCTCAACCAACATCAAGCTAATGAATATTAATGTCCTTTTTAATTACAAATCCTGTTTGGGCAAAGTCAGCAGATTTGGACAAAATGGGAAGCACTTGAACCAGAGCTTTCATCTCTGGTGCTAATGTACACAACAGCAGTAAGTAGGTTTTCTCGAGAAGCTAGCTAAGCTAGTGTGGTGGCTGAAGGATGTCATCTGCCAGAGCCACGGTGGTGTTGGTGCCAGACTGCCAGTGGGGGTGGATAATCACCTTGCTACACGGTTTAACTGATGACCAGAAATGCCA
Organism: Merluccius polli; assembly: GCA_030340625.1. Taxonomy (NCBI): domain Eukaryota; kingdom Metazoa; phylum Chordata; class Actinopteri; order Gadiformes; family Merlucciidae; genus Merluccius; species Merluccius polli. Next base: position 157,494 of record JAOPHQ010000017.1, read on the forward strand.
GCTCTCTCTGAGTGTGAACATCCCTGCTAATAGCCAGGCCACACAAAGCTTTTGGAGTGATCATTGTCGACTCTCTGTAGTTCCCTCCCCCTGGTAATGCTAGGTGTCTTGGCCAATACGGATATTGATTACTTTTTTTCTCATGACATCATCACGTCATCAACAGTGCTTGGTTGTTTAGCACCTGAACCCAGCGGAATATGATATTTGGAAGTTGGTATTAGTTCATAATATCGTCCATTTTCACGCCATCTACCGAAATTTCAGCCGATAAATTTGTGCCAATATATTTGCAAATGTCCCCTACTGAAAACCACAATTTGAATGTTGTGGAATGATTGCTGTTGATCTATGGGTCTACCCGAATAAAACCCTCGACAGCCCTGCATCCCTATAGGTAATGAACAAGTTGCGCTCATTGGCATGAAATCCATTCTGCGCTGGTGTCGCATGGGGCCGTTTTGAAATCTGCATTGTTTGTGTTTAGGTGCTGGTAATAGAGGTGTCAGTCATTGATTGTGGGCTGCGACGGACGGCCAGGGAATGCCACGTGCAGCAAAAGACAGCCATTCAGTACTCCTGGCATTTGATGAAATGGCCTTTTGTGTGTGTGTGTGTGTGTGTGTGTGTGTGTGTGTGTGTGTGTGTGTGCGTGCGCGTGCGCGTGTGCGCGCGCGCGCGTGTGTGTGTGGCGCTGTATACTTGTTAATGTGAGTCAGGAAATTCATGGTTGGCAATTGAAATGTGAGTGCAACTTTGACGTTTGATTTTAGGATTTTTTTTTAATTCACATGTTATGTTATATTATGCTATCTGCCTAGAGCTGACTACTTGTGTGACCCATTTGTTTCAGAAAAAACAGAAAAATTGTTTTTCATGGACTTACTTTTGTGGAGGGACTCGGGAAGGATTGTTTTGGTTGTTAGTTGCAAAGAAAGGAAAAGCTCTTGGCCCCAAGTAATGACAGTATTCAACAGTGCTGTTTCGCATATACCTGTGTATCTTCAACTCTTAAACCTAAGCGACAGTAAGTTTAAAAGTCAGCCTGGATCTTGCAAACTCATAAACTGCAAACTCATGCTTGTTTTGATGGACATTTGGAACGTAATAAGCCAAAGGACCACTGCTTTATTGGATGTGTTCATCTTGAAGGGAGTGCTCAGCAGCATACTGTTGGCATCATAAACCATCCGTCACTTTACACTTCTTCTGTCATCTTCTGTTGTTCGTGATAAACGTCTCCTTGTAAAGAAGTATTTGCACCGAGGGATCAGCATGAAGGTTAATTTCTTGATTACTTTTGCTTGGTGGTGGCTTGGTCACTTACCTAGTCGCAGTCTATTTCTAGATCGTCTTAAGGGAGTTCTTGTGGTCTTTTAACAGTGCAATGGATTATAACAAGAGGTTAATTGCCTCAATCAATCTTGGAACATTAACAGGGAGCCTAATGAGAGACATGCATGAATGTGTAGCACTTATTTCAGTGAAAGGAATTGTCTTCAGTTAAGTAGGAAGTAAATCTTTTAGGATTATGAATAATCGTGTGTGTGTGTGTGTGTGTGTGTGTGTGTGTGTGTGTGTTGACGTATTCAAAAAGTTATGATGAAATCAATCATGAAATCAGTCATCTGAGATTAGCTACTCGGTTATACTAGCTAATGTCAGATGACTTTGTGGCATAAACACATTGTTTGTGTGCCATTCCTAATATTCTAGCATTCAGTTGGATATGTACAGTGGTGAAGTACTCATGTCCTATACTGAAGTCAAAATGTAATTATCTCAGAAAAGAGATCTCAGAAAAATACTTAAAGGAAACATCCTTCATAGGTAAAAGTATTTCAATATCTGTGTGACAGTTTACCCCTGCCACACACTACTTTTGTGGCTTTTGCTGGGGCCCTCTGACACAGGACACAGGTAGATGTTGATGTAAAATCTATTCATTGGAGATGGCAAGGTGGTACAAGCCGAGCAGATGTAACAAGCTGCCATGACAGTAGCTCTCTCCCTCGAGTGTGTGTGTGGTGATAGCTGGTTTATCCTGGGTGCCATGATTGCTCATGCACCACAGGTGTGCAGTCCCACCCGGCCCCAAAATCTGATCAGTCTGACTCAGGCCAGGTGAGGCCTGAGGTGTGGCCTGATTAACAGATTCTTATAATTTTTTGATGTGGGAACACATTCCATCCTCGATTTGTAAAAAGCTGTTGATTGAGCTGAACACTATGTTGATGATCCAGTTCTGGTTAGCGCAATGGCTTCTTCCTATTGCTGGCTGACTGAAACATTTTGCCTTTTAACACACTAACGATTGTACTTAAGTACTTTCCAGCCATAGTTTTGTAGTTCAATGACAGTTAGCCTATCTTATCAGTTAGCCTATGACCACTGGTGCAGAATCCCGTTTTTATCAACTGATCATTGTTTTACTTTTCATGTCGAAAGCAGTTCAATTTGTTAAATATTTTTGCTTTTTCAGGATTGCTGCGTAGACGTCAGTGGTTTCAGGTCCACTCATCGGTACGATTTTGACTCTCTTACGGCAGAGCTTCAATGTAGCCTAAAAGTTTGCGAAGACACATTGCTTCCATAGTATGAAAGTACAAATAGGGTGGTTTGAACATTGTGCATATTTTTGATGAAATTGCATGGTAGGACTAGTGCTATTCACCCAAAGACAAACCACACAGAACACATTATATAGTGGATGACAGAAAAATAAATAACATTGCTACCTGTTCTATTCATGTTTATTAAATCACCAACCCGTTATTATTAGTAGGTGTATATTTTTAGGTATATATTTTGGTATATTTTACCTTTTGTTTAAAGGGGCTATAGACGATATATTTAGCCACAAGATGTCACACTAGAGCACTAGCATCTCAAACCACAACAATTGGGAGTGTTCTTTACCTTCTTAACTCATCTCATGCACGGCGCGTGCGTTATCATGAACGTGCGGCCGGACCAGACACCAAAACAAAGAAAATAGAAGCTCAGATTACAACACACACAGAGGGCGGGTGCCTTCATTCTCTGGTCAGGACGCTATTACTCCACTATATCTCTACATAGCCAATAGTTGTTTGCTGCTATATTAATGTTCAGGATATCGTCTATAGCCCCTTTAAACATGGAAATGGATGCTAAATACGTTCATTTTTAAAACCCAATATTTGGGACCAGCCCTACCCGAATTGTAATAAACAAATTAATATAATGGTCTAGGCCTATAGTCTGATAACATTTAAATATTCTCATTCTAATTGCTATCCAGTCCACTAGGGCTGGACCCGAATATTCGACTATTCGGATATTCGTTCGTTGGGTAGATATTCGGTTTTCAATTTTGGGATTCGGATATTCGTTTTTTTTTTTTTTTCTAAATGTAGGCTATCACTAAAGGCGAACCGCAAAATACATTTTGTCAGCACATTCTTGTACTATATTTATACTTGACAGTGAACGTCAGGCTTCAGTTCACCTTGGCCGTTAAAGGGAAGACAAAATGCCGAAGACCTCAGCTGTGTGGGAACTAGGGATGGGCATAATTAATCGATGATCGATCATTGATCGTTAAGAAATGTGTCGATCAATTTATATTGTTATCGATCAAAAGGACGTTGTGTTGCATACTGTGAGTCTTGAAGCGGTGCCCGGTGATCGCGGCTTTAGTTCCCCGTGTCTGATCACTGTAATTCGGAGCGTGAATATCGGTTGAATATCTAATATCTTTCTAACTTTAAAAAACACTTTAGTGTTTTTTAAGACGATAGTCACACATCCCTCGTAACTACGCCGTGAAGGTGAACCCTCCCGGACTCCGCTATTAACATGAACCGCTCCGCCGGAGGAGCCGCACATCCACACGCACCGGACACCACAATACAAACACACATGTTTTACATTTGATTTTAAATAAAGTTGTGTGCAGTTATACGGATAAATACGATTATTGATTAATGACCGATCGCGTACTGCGGTCAAGCCAGCCGCTCCAACATTTTCAATATTTCCATAACTGTGACATTTTAGCAAAACGTTCAGCCTCATATATGTTTTCTGACTAAGGTATTTCTTTTAGATAGTTCATGCAATTGTTTCTAAATGTGTGGCTCATCTTTTTGTTGCGAGCCTTTTCCGAGCGCCGGCTGCATATTGTATCGGCATATGTCGGCCTTTTCCCTTTTATTCAAAACAGTTATACAGTTCAATGCCCACTTTTACTGCCTTGTTTGATTATTGTTGGCCGATAAGTAGGCTACTTATTGTGATTGGAATTAGGGCTGAACGATATATCGTTATCGTATCGATATCTCGATATGAACATTCACGATATTAATATCGAAAAAGCAACGATATAAACGATATATCGCCCTGCATGTACAGCTCTGGCAGTCACAACAAACTAGGGATGGGCATTATCGGCGGCGGCGCTCGCGCTCGGAACCGGCGAGTGCGGAACCGTCCTCCCTCGCCGGTTCCGACTACCACAACGACCACTACCACCCCCACCCCCCAGCGGGGACGGACACCACAACCCAGTCAAACTCAATCTTTTGCGCCGTCTCCACGGTGGACCCGGGTCACCCTCCCAGGACCCGGAGTCCCCCCCCGGATCGATCAAAAGGACGTTGTGTTGCTGTGAGTCTTGAAGCGGTGCCCGGTGATCGCGGCTTTAGTTCCCCGTGTCTGATCGCTGTAATTCAGGAGCGTGAATATCGGTTGAATATCTAATATCTTTCTAACTTTAAAAAACACTTTAGTATTTTTTAAAACGATAGTCGCACATCCCTCGTAACTACGCCGTGAAGGTGAACCCTCCCGGACTCCTAACATGAACCGCTCCGCCGGAGGAGCCGGACACCAGAATACAAACATGTGTTCCATTTGCTTGCTTTTAAATAAAGTTGTGTGCAGTTATACGGTTAAATACGATTATTTATTAATGACCGATCGCGTACTGCGGTCAAGACAGCCGTCTCTCAGTTCGCGTGGTCAAGCCAGCCGCTCCAACATTTTCAATATTTCCATAACTGACATTTTAGCAAAACGTTCAGCCTCATATATGTTTTCTGACTAAGGTATTGCTTTTAGACAGTTCATGCAATTGTTTCTAAATGTGTGGCTCATCTTTTTGTTGCGAGCCTTTTCCGAGCGCCGGCTGCATATTGTATGGGCATATGTCGGCCTTTTTCCCCTTTTTTTTCAAAACAGTTATACAGTTCAATGCCCACTTTTACTGCCTTGTTTGATTATTGTTGGCCGATAAGTAGACTACTTATTGTGATTGGAATACAGATTTAGTCTTGTTGGATCGTTTCCAAACCTTTAAGAGCGCATGTAGGCGCATTGTTCGGCTTTTACGAGCGCCGCATAGTCCTATAAGTTAACCTATAATGCCTGTAGGCCTATTTATTATTTTAAAACTGTTAAACAGTTGTAGGTCTTCAAGTTAACTGTCTTGTATTATTGTTGGCCTATACATTATTGTTGGAATAAAGATTTCATTGATAAAAACATGCTGCATTTTATATTTTCTACCAACGGGAATTTTAATATAGCCTATAGAAAAATAACGGCTCATGACTGGCAGTGAGTTTTTATAAATAAAACTGCACTTTCCACATTCTTTTGCATTATGTTTTTATTTTTCTGAAAAATGCTTGGTTTTCACCGAACCCATATTCATATCATATCGTATCGATATCGAGATATCTGGCATGAATATCGAGATATGAAATTTTGTCCATATCGTTCAGCCCTAATTGGAATACAGATGTAGTCTTGTTGGATCGTTTCCAAACCTTTAAGAGCGCATGTAGGCGCATTGTTCGGCTTTTACGAGCGCCGCATAGGCCTATAACCAGGGACGGGCTGCCATAGGGAGGTTCGGCCGGACGATTTCAGGCCGATTATTTTGTATTTTTTATTTTGTGTATTATTATTTTTGGGCCGGTCCAGATTATTGGGCCGGTCCAGGACTGTCGCACCCCCCCCCCCCGTCAACAATCCCGCCCGCCCCCCATCAACAATCGCGCACCTCAGCTTTTATCCGCCGTTTAAACAGTAACGTTACACATGATAAAAACGTGCACTTACTTTGCTTGGAAAATAGTTGCAACTGATCCGAATAGTACCAAACCTCACACCAAACCTTTTGCAAAAAGTTTTTTTTTTTTTTTGCCCCCCCCCCCCCCCGAATATTCGAATATTCGCTGTCGATTACTACCGAAGCTCCGGAGCCCAAAATATGGTATTCGGGACAGCCCTACAGTCCACCAAGCGCATCACACACACACATCCATTTACCAGCACAACTGGCGTAAGACACAGAACCCATACAGTCAATGGATCTAACCATAGACTAACCCATAGAACCCACATCTAAACCCCTTAAACTTAAGTGGGGGACCGGGTTAGATGTGCGGTTTTGTAGACCTACAGTGCAAATAAAATGATCAAGAATGTCCCCTTTGTCTCCTCAACTTGCTTGACTGCAACACTTTTAGATTTGACAAATCTAATAATAATAATAATAATAATAATAATAATAATAATAGCAAAATGACGGTGTGAATAAAATCCCACCGGTGGCGCATCCCAACACCCTGTAACCCCGGTAACCGTGACAACACTCAGTCTACAGTCTTCTCAAACTGCGGTTACATGTAACTCATTATGTTCCACTTGTCAGCAGCTGCATCGAGGATCTGGTGGTAATTAATAAAAGTCAATATACCGGTACAATTCGGTGTTTGACTATTTACCAAACCGGTTTAAAAAACGTTACACCGGCCCAACCCTATCTTACGGAACAAGATAGTAGGCAGGTGGAGGTTGGTGAATGTGTGATTACTTTGATTACCAGCCTTGTGGTAATGAGGGGGGGGGGGGGGGGGGGGGGGGGGGGGGGGGGGGGGGGGGGGGGGGGGGGGGGGGGGGGGGAACAAATGTGCTATACTGGGCCAATGGAAGGTGAGTCATCAGGCTATAACCCTGAAGGCTGAACTGGGAGAGTTAAGCACTGTAGTCATATCAGTCATGCATTCCGGTAGGGCTGCCCCCGACAGTCGACTAATTGTTGCACTTTCATTGTAAATGTTTCCACCTATTAATGGCATCAACAAAGCGGTTCTGAAGGTTGTTGGAACAACCAGGAAGGAGACATTAAACACTTTTGATAATTGTATTTATACACCATATAACTGCACACAACTTTATTTAAAAGCAAGCAATTGCAATAGAGCTTGACGGTTGGTGGAGGGGGGAATCTGCGAATAATGGACGAATAGTTCCTTCCTGTAGTTGTAGTAGAAGTAGTAGTTTTTGCTTGAAATGGCCATTCCTAGTAGTTACTAGGGATGGGCATAATTAATCGATGATCGATCATTGATCGTTAAGAAATGTGTCGATCAATTTATATTGTTATCGATCAAAAGGACGTTGTGTTGCATACTGTGAGTCTTGAAGCGGTGCGGTGATCGCGGCTTTAGTTCCCCGTGTCTGATCGCTGTAATTCGGAGCGTGAATATCGGTTGAATATCTAATATATTTCTAACTTTAAAAAACACTTTAGTATTTTTTAAGACGATAGTCGCACATCCCTCGTAACTACGGCGTGAAGGTGAACCCTCCCGGACTCTGCTGTTAACATGAACCGCTCCGCAGGAGGAGCCGCACACACACACGCACCGGACACCACAATACAAACACACATGTTTTACATTTGATTTTAAATAAAGTTGTGTGCAGTTATACGGTTAAATACGATTATTGATTAATGACCGATCGCGTACTGCGGTCAAGTCAGCCGTCTCTCGGTTCGCGTGGTCAAGCCAGCCGCTCCAACATTTTCAATATTTCCATAAATGTGACATTTTAGCAAAACGTTCAGCCTCATATATGTTTTCTGACTAAGGTATTGCTTTTAGATAGTTCATGCAATTGTTTCTAAATGTGTGGCTCATCTTTTTGTTGCTGCGCCTTTTCCGAGCGCCGGCTGCATATTGTATCGGCATGTCGGCCTTTTCCCCTTTTATTCAAAACAGTTATACAGTTTAATGCCCACTTTTACTGCCTTGTTTGATTATTGTTGGCCGATACGTAGGCTACTTATTGTGATTGGAATACAGATGTAGTCTTGTTGAATCGTTTCCAAACCTTTAAGAGCGCATGTAGGCGCATCGTTCGGCTTTTACGAGCGCCGCATAGCCTATAACCAGGGACGGGCTGCCATAGGGAGGTTCGGCCGGACGATTTCAGGCCGATTATTTTGTATTTTTTATTTTGTGTATTATTATTTTTGGGCCGGTCCAGATTATTGGGCCGGTCCAGGACTGTCATAATACGTCGGTCGTAGGTCCGGGGTGCGCTACAAACGCGCCCCCCCCCCCCGTCAACAATCGCGCACCTCCACCCCCCGCCCCCCCACCCAAAAAAAATATCGATTAATAGATAATTGATCGATAATTCTAGCGATGATCGATCAAGGACATTTCTTCGAATGCCCATCCCTAGTAGTTACACCAATGTTTAGCTGACAAGATGCAGCGATGAGTTAAATCAGGGCTTGTTGCGACCATGGATGTATTCGGTTGCGATTGTGGCATGTTATTTTTATGTTGTACTTTTTGCGTGACTAATGAAAACTTAGTCGACTAAGCCTCTGCCGATTGACTAAGGGTTGGTTGACTTTTAGGGGGCAGCCCTATGTTGGGCCACCACTTCTATCTCCGTGGTCTACAAGTAGTTCCTGCTGGCATTTTGGCGTATATGACACATAAGGGCCTCCTCCGTAATTCCCCAGAAAAGCTAGTCAAATATTCATAACATTTCTATAGAACGAGAATATAACGGTATGAGCAGCAGTCAAACGCTGTCTTGCTAGGTTAGCTTGGCCAGCTCTGTGCATGGGAACGAATGGCTCAGTTGGAACACGCTGATTCAAAGTTATGTCAACACAGCATGTCCTTTGGACAAGCTATGTTTCGCAAAATCATACAAGACTCTGGCTTATGCAAGAGTTTCATATGTTTACACACTCAGTGAAAAGTGGGAGAAGAAAACCAAACTACTGTATTCTTGTGTTCTTGTTCAAACGTGCTCTCATTGTGTGACAAAGCCCCTTCCGCTGGCTGAGGATAACCAGCATGGTGTATTCATTGCCAGTTGCATTGTCTCACAATGGGCCGGCATCGGCATAATGTAGTTGAACAATTGTGCCAAGTTCAGCTCCCTGCCAGCCACCAAACTGGAGAAAAAACACAAACTTGGAAAATGTGAAATAAGATTTGATATGAAATTTCCTGTTCCTATTGAAATAGCTCCAGAAGCCTTTTGCACAGTTGGGTTTACGATAAGCCGATGTTCTCTGGAATATGGAAAAGAGGGAAGTATAACAAAATACCAAACACATGTCTTTTCAAATTCAAACTCATAGCCAACTAGAGTGGCAGAATTTTGCTGAGATGTATTGGTTGTATAATTAACCATGCCAGTGTAATATATACTTGGTTATTACTTAGTTATGAATAGGGCTGGGTGTCAAAAAATGTTCGATACTGGTACTGGTACCTTGACTTCTTTCACTTGACTTCTTAGTATTTTCAATACCAATTTTATCAAATCCATTTTAACATGGAAATGTGAAAGATACAATTAATCAGTGCAAATAGTTTTCCGTGCAAAACGGACAGTTGCAACTTGCAAGTCAGTGTCTAATGCTCACTGCTGAGCATTAGACCATGTAACAACCATGACAAGTTGGCCGAGTTTTTCTGTTGTATGCTAAACGTAACCTCCTAAAATCCCGGTTATCATAGCCATTAGGAGGACTTGAATGCTGAGTGGAAGATGGCTGCGGTCCGTTCTTCTTCTTGCAGTCGAACACGGAGCAACTTTTTGCTCTTACATTTTTTCCATGATGCACGTTCAAGTGCTTCATCAAATTTGTCGTAATGCCGGTCTTGGCAACAATGTCCTTTTTGCATATATTGCATCGCGTGCTATTGGCATCGAGCCTGATAAAATGGAATCACACTTTCAATCTCTTCTTAGACAGCATTTACACCTGCAAGCACACTGTAGTCAAGCCTCTCAGTACAACAACACGCGCACATGAGCCCCACACATGAGCCCCTGGGCGTAACGTAGTGTTTTTCCTGCATGCCTCTACGACGTGTAACATTAGACAGCCAATCACCAGCATCTTGGTACAAGCATGCTGCATGCTTATTGGCTCACTGCCGAATATTGAAGTTCGGTACCCAGCTCTACTTATGAATGAATTATTAATACTTATACTCTGGTACTCCGTCCTTACTGGAGTATTCTCTCATGTATGTGCATGCCAGTATGCTTTACAGCAGAAATCATCTGCTTGATCTATATCTACTTCATAAAGTTGTCCAAAAGCAACTGTGAAGCAAAAAAATACAGGTAAATCACCTGGATTTTTAATATTCAAAAGAGTCCAAGAACGGATGCCAAGAGAAACACAAAACAAAATAATGTCTCCAACAAAAATCTCCAACTTAAGTTGAGCATTTCAGCTGTTCGATTTCTGGAGAGCCATCGCCTCCAGTACCCATGGGTACACCTGATGGCAGCCGTGAGGGGTTAGAACCAAAAGTTAGAGGATGGCAGAATAGCAATGGCATTGTCACACTGAGCCAAGAAAAGTTTCAGTCCACTCCGAAAATCTGCACGCCCCTCATTCTGTTGAGTTCATTAAGAGACAGTTGAGGTGAAGTCAGGAGGAGCCTGTGTATGGTGCCTCCCGCTAGGCGGAGGGAGGGTGATGGGATGGCTGTGTGGTGGGTGGTGTGACTGCTGTGCTGCTGACAGCTTCCCTGAGGTGCGCCTTTTTTTTTTTATTCCTCACAGGTGCCAGCTCTTATCAGCAGTCGAGCTTATTAGGAAAAAGGTGCAATGTAAACACCCGGACTAGTGTCTCGCTGTGTCGTGTCCTCAGATAATGTCGGCACCTTGTCAAGACAGTGCGCAGTGTATTTAGCATTCCACTTAACCTGAGAGCTTCTTTGCCAAATCTCTTCATTTATGATTTTTTGTTGTTTTGTTTTATGAGAATAATTCATTTATTTATTTATTTTAATTTATGTGAATAAAGTTTTAGGATTAAACATCGTGCATGACCTTCCTCCGATCTCCAACTGCCTCACAGCGCTGTCGATCATGCAACATACTCAAAATTTTGACTAGGTTCAAAATCCGGGTATATAGAAGACCAGGGGTCCGTTTCACAAAGCAGGTTTAGTGAAAACCCTGCGTTTATTAACCCTGAACTGAGGGAAACTCTGCGATTTCCGTTTCACAAAGGGAGATAACTCAAACCAGAGAAAGAGGGGCAACTCTAACCTGTTTCACAGAGAGAGGTAACTTACGCTCTCGGTCAGTTACCGTAGTAACAGACTCTATGAACCTAACCTGGTCGGGACCAGGTTTTACTCAATGGATCAATGTGTCTCCGCCCTCTTTCAGTCACACACGCCATTTGATTTCCTCATTCATTCAGTCAGCGAGTTTTGGCGTAGCCGTACGTCTGTCAAAAATCATTTAACAAAATCAGAGTCAGTGCTATTTCATTAGTCCACTAGGCAGTAGGAGGCGACTTTTTCACGAACATGTCCTTTTGACCAGCGCTCGAAGTGGAAAAAAATAAGTGCCGGTACTCCCTTACTCACATATATATATATAGGCTATATATATATATATATATATATATATATATATATATATATATATATATATATATAAGCGCTTTGGGTGTCTTGAAAAGCGCTATATAAATGCAATTAATTATTATTATATAATTATTATTTACTGCGCAGAGAATTAAATATTCGTCGGGAGAGGGTTATCAGACCATAGATGTAGGCTAGCCTTTCCAGACAATTATCATTTCCAGACAATTATCTTTTTCAGCGGTACCGTTTCACGTCACAGTCCATCATTTACATACGCAACCTAATCCGTCCTTACATGTGCAACATTACCAACCGTAGTCTCTCACATCCCAGCAGATATTGTGTGCGTTTCTTTGCAAATGTTTTTTGTACAATGTCGGAGATGTAGAGGCAACTGTATACAGTCAAATAGCCACTTAATATTTACTTTACAGTGTAAAACATGATCAAAATGATCATGCCGAGGTCTTATCTGTTTGAATAATGTATAAGCTGCTGTCAAGTGCGCTTCTCCCCCGCGGGATTGCACCTAAATGAAATAAATAGTTACCATTCAAGCAGTTTTCCACTGTAATATTATTGTGATCGCAAAGGACTCCATTTAAACTTACGCAGCAGTGTTGCACTTCTTTCTAAAAACGTGTTGAAACTCGCCATATGAGCGCATTAGTAGTAGGTATATTAAGTATTTCCAATCGAGGTTGGTGACTTCCCCGTTGCCATGGTGACTCGTCGAATCGGGGCTCCATTGATGCTGGCTTTTTGTAGTTGTGGTGCACGCGCTCAACCCTAGGTGGAACTCCTCTGAGTTGATCAACTTAACTCAAAACCGGTGTTGTGGAACCGAAATCCCAGAGTTTTCTATCTCAGTGGAGATCAACTCAGCGTTTAGGATTAAACTCAGAGGTTGTTAAACCTGCTTTGTGAAACGGACCCCAGGTAGGCCTACCTGCCGAAAAGATGGTTGAGCAACAGCGCTCCTCTCTATAGAGCCATCGTTTGGTCAATATTTCTACATATTAGGTGAACTACAAAGTACCCTGCCCTAAACAATAGCCTAACTTACACACAATAAACTCAGATATGTCTCACGTTTGAAAATGTTCCCAAAGTATATAACATTAAAATCACTGTTCAGAAAAGTATCCTGTTAGCTCTACAGCAGAACAGCACAAAGCAGGTTAACAACTGCGTGGCCAGTGGAGCTCCGGTGTGAATGTAACGCACAGAGTGTATAAACTACAGGTTGATCTGACTTTGGATATGTGTACATTGTTTGACTTTCGCAGACAAAAAAAAAACATCTACAAAAAAAACACAAGCTCGTTGAGATTTGGACCGTGTATTTGATTAGTTTTTTGGTATCTTGCATCTACATATCTACATATCTACATATTGTAGTCATAAGATGATGATGACCTGTTATTTATTTATATTTTGACATAAATGCTGACTTATATGGGGAAGATGCATGGAGCATCCACAGTCTGTTCTGGCTCACGTACTATTATGGTCTGCCTCGCTTGTTGTAATGATGATTGTGGCTGATTCCCAATTACCTGTCCTGTGGAAGAAAAATGTTTTATAGGGTTTTTGGGTTTAACAGTTAAATTAGATTCTGTTGTGGATTCTAGCTCATTTAGACAAGCATTGCATCGCTGAAGAACATGACATCAAAAAATAAAGACATAGCTGTGAAAATGAACGGTTCTCGCTGTCTTGGGGGGATAGGATTGAAAGTGAGATCTGTTTGATGTCCATTTCCCGTTATTGGATAGATGGGGACCCCTTAAAAAATAAGCTCGCATTGCAACCTGACAGTCACATCCGGCTTTAATCCCTTTAACAGAAATATTCCTCAACCACTATCTCGCCAAGCTTAAAATCCCATTACCTCCACAGACAACAGAGAGTATCGCTCACCGTCGTAATGTATACCGGGCCAGGCCAATAAGAGCTCAGTTGAGTACAACAGTCCTTTACACGTATACTTAATTTGATAAAAGTTACAACAGACATACCATTAACTGAACAATACATAACACATAATATGACAAATAATGTCCCTCTGCTTAGACAGAGCAATTAGACCACCATCCAGGTAGCCTAATCCTAATTTACCTAAAAGCCGCAAATGGCTGGTATATAAAGGCTTGACCTTTAGCGAGCCCCGCCCGCATGGAAATACCATTCATTGTTATTTACAGCTTAAACAGCAGCTACCATACACTTAAAACATATTCACTCCCACACAGGCACTATAATAACAATAACAATTATTTACACACACAATGAACCTGTTGGTCATGGTAAAATGTAAATGATGACTGTATTAATGAATTACGCGGCGCCTTAAATTCAACAAACAATAATCATCGCAATCTTTGTTTCCTAGTGTTTATTTACGTGTGTGAATGGTGTCGGTTTCCGGGTATGGATAATTCTACTCCGATTGTGATGACACCTTATAAACACATTACAAACATAAGAATTAACACCAATGTGCCATACTTTATGAGTCAGACGGCTTTCATGCTGAACGTACAGTGCTTCGGTGCCGGAGCGGTTACAGTCTGCTTGGTCACACTTACAAAAACCCTGCCATCGCTTATTGAAACGGGAACATAATTTACACAACACTGTTGCTCAGGAGAAGTTACATGGACGCCCATCTTTTCAATCTTTTGAACATGTAGAACACATGTAGGAGTAGCGTTGCACAAGTCTTGTTAAACAGTTGTTTTTTTACTCGCCCCCCCCCACACACACACACACACACACAAGGTTTTCTTTGTGTAGGTTCAGCAGACACAACAGCAGGTAAACAAAGTGTCTCTGTGGACCTGACTGATGGGAATAAATAGGATGGCAACACGCTGACAGACCTTACACAGAGCGAGAGAAAGGAGGCGGGGCTGCGGCAAGGCTGGAGGAAACTCTATAATCACATGCTAATTGCGATCACTGCCTGACTCCCCGCAGACAATCATGAATATTTAGATGTTATTTTATTTGTATTATTCTTTTTTACTTGTTCAATTGGACACATTGATACCACTTTAAGGGCTTGTTTTGGTAGGTGTGGCGGATAGTTTACCCATTGTCAGGGGGACAATTGCACCGACACTCTCAGACTGTTGACTTGAACTGGAACTGTCAATCACAGGGTGTACAACGAATGGGATATTAGACATGCAGAGTGCAATCATGAATGTTTTTGTGTGGTGTCGATATATATATATATATATATATATATATATATATATATATATATATATATATATATATATATATATATATATACTGTATATATGTATATGTATATATATATATATATATATATATATATATATATATGTATATATATATATATATATATATATATATATATATATACTGTATATATGTATATGTATATATATATATATATATATGTATATATATATGTATATGTATATGTATGTATATATATATATATATATATATATATATATATATATATATACATATACATATACATATATATATATATATATATATATATATATATATATATATATATGTATATATATACAGTATATATGAGTGATGGGCCGTTATCGGCGTTACCGCGCTGCGATAACGCGAGACTCTTATCGCGCAGTAAAAAAACTATCGCCGTTAAGCTATTGTCAAAGTTGGGTTGGGAGCTGGGTCTATACCGGTAAAAAAAAAGATGATAAACGTCCGTATTCGCAGTGTCATTACTGCCCCCCCCCCCCTCCCCCCCCCCCCCGTCAACAATCGCGCAGCTCTCCCCCTCCGGTCGCACATATATATATATATCATCATATTCCCTTAATGTCCAATGAACTATAAATGTAGGCTGTTGTTCATGCATAGTTATGACTTCAGAGAGGTGCTATTTGCAACTATGCATGGTTTTGCATGCAAATTACTCAGGATTTTACAAGAAGAGCTCTGCTCTATTGATGGGCCTGGCGATTCAGTTGAAATTCTCAACCGTGAATTATTTGGTGAAAAAGGGAATTTGTGGACAACTCAATTGACTATTAGAGAGCCGTTCTCTGCAACCATGACGCAGAGGGTTGCTACCTCAGTTCCTTGAATCCTCCGCTACCTCAATTCCCAGAATCCTCTGCTACATCCATTCCCAGAATCCCCTGCTACATCAGTCCCCTATGAAGCCTAAGCCCTACACTTGCTCCTGCTGGCTACGGCAAACATTCCCTGGTGGCCGGGTCTGGTATCAACGCTCGGTCACTAGCTTCAAGCACATCGTGCTTGACTAATAATTTCCAATACGCATGCTCCGACCATGAAATCTTAAAATACATTCATGAGTAGCGTGCTTCTTCTTCAGTGACCTTCTGAGGAACATGCATTGGTGACTATCTACAAAAGTGAAACAGGCGGTGCTGTATATCATTTAGGTTATCAACATAACCATGGTTCCCTAGGGACCTCATATCTATTACTTTGCTGTGATACGCTGCCAACTGCGGCGCTCGGTGGCGAAAAGAGGAAGTTGAGCAAAGGTCAGCTGCCTGGCACTTTATGCCCTCTGCCAAGGGGCGGGTCGAGGGAACAGCTTTCACCTCCTCCACCGTTCGCCATGATTGTAGAAGTTTTGGATTGGATTAGACGATCTGTCGATGATGACCCATAAGTAATAGATTCAAGTGGCTGTGATAGGGAACCAGTTGTTACATCCATGGTAATGCCCTGCTACCTCAATTCCCCAGAATCCCCTGCTAGCTGTACCGCCAGAATCCACCAGAAACAACCTGTACTATGTTACTATCTCACTTTACTAATTTACAATAGACAGGGTTTGCATAGCTCACTTCTATTCATGGCTTCATGAATCCCCTCATAAATCAATTTTTGCTAGTGAGATTTATGAAAGGGAGTCGGTGAGAAAAAGAACAACCTTATTTGCATACTTCATGCCACAGGCGATTCAATATAGGTTTTTTTTCTCACAGACACCAGAGGACTCAAACAATGTAATTAAGACCTAAATGAGTTCACCGCCCTGGCATCATGCTAGGATCAGTTGTAGCGCAGCTTTGCTCTGATGTCAGCGCTCATATCTGTTTGAAACCGTGCTGCTTTTCTTCTTCTACTACTTTCTCTTCAGAAATGAATTTGAATAAATGACATTATATTGTCATTTTAATAAAAGATTGAACTGCTGAAGTAGCAATGGCAGCAGTACAATAACAGCTATTTCTTTTTAAAGACAATTTGATGTTGCAAAAGAAAAATTGGTGAATATTTACTGCTATTGAAAATAAAATCTGTCGTATGTTTTTGTAGCAGGGTCTTGTTACACTCCATGTTACTGACTAATAGGGGCATTTTCACTTTTAAATTATTAAAATGTATGACATTGGGGACAACCACATCTTTTTCACTTCATATATAGTATGCTATTTCAAATCATTGGTAAATGATGAATTATTTACAGCACTGGGTTATTTACACCATTGACAATATAGAGATGTTTTATGCTTTCCTTTTTATTCAACGAAGACACAAAGCACATTGCAGTAGCCAATTTGAGATTACATTTAAATGGAATTATATTCTGTTAAATATTCTGTTTGCAAACTGTCCTAAATATTTAACTCATGACATCTATATGGCGTTTGTATAATCTTTTAAATACAAAAAAAAATTATATGTGCCTCTATTTCTGTATAGCTTTATCTCTATCTTCATCTACATTGGTTTTCCTCCTTGGTTTATGTGTTCATGTTTTTTTTTTTCACTTAGATCGACGGACTATGGATCTACCTATGAGAGAATGAATGACAAAGTAGGATCCAAGACGGTGTTGAGTTACCTGTACATCTGTCCAACTAACAAGAGAAAGGTAAGATTTTGCAATTGTGTACATTAAATGCCCACTGAATGTAGAGCAGCACGTGCCTGAGTATCCTGGAAACTGGTGGCACACTATTTTTTCCCCCATTGATTTCCAGTTAACAATTGGCACCCATTTCTTTATCCAATACTAGGTTGAGGAGAGCTCGCGTTAAGACATGCTTGACAACAGAGGTCTTTCATTGGCAAAACATGAAAGAGAAAAAGTAGTTGGCTTAAAAAGTGTATTTGGCCATTGTTGTGAAAAGCAGTTTCAAAAATGAAACTCTTACTCACGCGTGTTCTTTAATGAAGCGATGGAAGAAGATTTAGCTTTAAGAAATAATCAGTTTTATTGTTAACACCAGTAGAATGTGCAGAGTTTTACAGATGTCTGGGTCCAACTATGTTTCCCTGACAGAACAACAAAGTGTGTGTGTCAGTTCACGAAGTCTGAGCACCAACTATCCCTGACCCAGGATGTTATACTGTATACACAAACAGTGAAAACATCATAACAAGGGCTGGCTGTTGTCGTCTTCCCACCTCGTTCTCGTGGTATCTGACTCCCAGCATGTACAGAGGCCAGCCTGCCTGTTCTTTACTATCATATGACCTGCACTTTGCAACCAACTGATCTCACACTATCTATTCTACACGTCACCAACAACGTACTCATTCTGATTATGAGGAGTTGCTTTTATAATTATATGCCTCTGCTTATATCTCATGATTCTGTCTTACTTCAGCAGAACGGCACCGAGGTTAGTGTGACCCTAAGTATTGGTCATATGGTAGATATAAAATATAACCATACCTTTACCATGTAATAGCGGGAACGAATAGTCCATGTCCAAACGCCAACATCTCATTGCAATTTGCAATAGTTTTCCAAAATGTTGCTGTTGGTTCTCTGGAAGATGCAGCTTGACATTTTGAAGGTAACCTTAACCTAAACCTTGACACATCCCAGGCTCCAACCCAAAACCCTCCCTACCCAGAGTTTCATGTAGGTTTGTAGACATATGTCATGTGCACCAGAGAAAGACAAGACAGAAAGACAAAAGGTAGAGATAAGGTTACGGTTGCCATCCGTCCAGTACGATTTCAAAACAAAATTAAACCAATTTCCTATTAAGAGGGTAGAATATGTTGTGGTAAACAAATTAAAATCTGGGCAGACAACCCACGTAGTTTTTTTTTTTTTGTGTTTGTTGTATGTGTTTCTAAATTGTATGCTTGCTCAGCTACAGAGAGGCTAATTGTTTGTCAAATGCACTTTTTAAACTTAAATGCATTCAATATATAAATACATATTATGTATGTAGATGTAGAAGACAGAGAGGCTGACAAACACAAAACAGGCTTGAATAAAACTTGCTTGAAAATATTTTTTACATTTACATTTATTCATTTAAAGGTGCTGTAGACAACTTTTTTTCTTTAACGTATTAATATGAAGTAAATGTTGATTGCACAGTGTAATGGCTACAGAATAATAACATAATCGGCGTCTACATTGGTTCCATTAGCTTTCCTATAAGCCTCGCTTTGCAGCTCTGTCTGCCACCGGGTACGATCTCCCGGGGAAAATTAAGGCTCCATTTACGGCACAAAGAAAACGCGTCAACCATTGCATGTGCAACCAAACCAGGAGGAATAGCGTTTTGTTTACTTGTTTGTGCGAAGCAATACTCAGTCTATGGTATTACTATGCAATGCACATCATTACAATAGCTTTTGCCTGTTCCCAAATAAAATTATACCAATTTCACTTTACCTCCTCAGTGGACATGCGTCTTTCTTTCTTATTCCCAAAGTGTTTCTTTGTTTCTTTTGCAGAGATTTCCAAACAAATGCACACCTTGTGTTGTTTGGGGTTGCTAGGCTTTGAGGAAACAGAACGCGATCCGATTTGTCTTTGCGACAGCGGCGCAAAGATAATACCACTTTGAATCGCTAGGGTGGGAAAAGATGAAAAGTTGTCTACAGCCCCTTTAACAGACACTTTTATCCAAAGGGACTTGCCAGTTAGGCTAAGGACAATCAAAGCATGCAATTAAAATTCGAGTACAAAAATTCCAAGTGCTGTGACCTAGTTTCAAATAACAACTGGACAGTGCAGAGTAGTCATTTAATCAGTTAAATACTTAGTTTTTATATAATGTGGTCTCGACTAAAAGACAGTTACAGTAGATTACATTTCAAAGTGCTTTCTAAATTCCACAATAACAGTATAGCTCTAATAAGTGTGTTCTAGACTAGAGCTAAATAGCATGAATCACAATCGGCAAGGGTCTTCAGACATAGTGTATTATTAAAACAATTAACAAGCAAAGTGATCTTGGGTTTCTTCAGTATACTACCAATAAACACATACACACATTTAATATGATCTAAATAACATATTTGAAAAAAAGTGATCTCTGAAAAGTCAAAAGACAATCCTTCTCATAGTTGCAACTGATGTCCAATAAAGCAAAAGCAAACGTGTCTAGACTTTCAAGATACAGTGGTCCATTACATTGGACTGAATGTTGAGAACATAGGAAACATTTCCCAGCTTTAGCACTGAGCTGGCTGAAAGCCGATTTGTATGTCACAGAGAAGCTAAAGCAGGAGGTAGTTCATCATCCAAAGCAGAGCTCACCTGTGGGATGGAGGGGCCTATAACCTATGCTTGCTATGCTCCAGGGGCCCTCCACTATGGCCTAACTCTGAGGGAAAGAGAGAATATGGGATGTGGGGTTGGTTGCCAGGGGTTGGTTCCCTTTGCCAAGCACTAAAGCAGGCAGCTCTTTTGTGTAGTTGCTAAGTATTTAATTGAAATGTTTTTTTGTCCTCAATACATATAATTGTATCTACATTCATTTGTCTACATACATTTTCAACATATTTGCCAGTTTGCTGTACTGTATAGTCATTAAGAGAATTGTCTTATTAGTTTGTTATGCATGTTTATATATGTGCATGAATCAAATAAAAACAATTTGTCATTTACTATAGCAAATAACAGATTTGTTTAATGTCATGGTCTATTATGACAAACATACATTAGGGATGTTCCTAGCAACCAATTTCCCTGATGTTTAAACAGAAGTTTTGTAAACGACTAGTCCACTATTCTAAAAGTAAGAAAACACTAACAGCCATGCCATGCTGATTAATGCTAATGCTTAATCACGTTTTCAATAAACAAATGCACTGAAAATGGGGGAAAATGGGCCCCTTGCATTATGACCATTGCTCATTATCAGACAAAACATAACAACTCAGTAAATAAAAGTTTGCCAATAACATAGTTACAGAAATATAGAAAATATTCAACGTAGCAAAAAAAGTCTGAACAATTTCATATTTTGCTATGTGCATTATTGCAGTCGGCTCTCGTGTAGCAAATGTGTTCCGCAATGCACCAGTTGAACTGTAAGGTAGGGGAAAACAATTGGGAGGAGTTGTCTAGCTTTTGAAGTTTAAATCTAAATAATCATCCCAAATAAATATTTGTCTGTCAAGACACGAGATAACAATGATCACGGTTTGTTTTTACTCTACTCATTCATTTTATTGATCCGCATACTGAGTGAGCAAGCCGTTCGCGTGAGCAGCCGTTCACTCAAACTCAGTAGGCCTAAAGGAAGTTAAGATATAAGTAGTAAATATAATATGGCAGATCATGGTTTCTTTACTGTGAAACAGACTGAATTGTGACATTTCAATGCTGCACCTCTGGAGTGGCTAGAACAGCTGAGTGCCGCCGTGTGTGCGCAGCAGAGGTCAATCCTTCAGCAGGAGCGCAAGCTCGTTCATACATCCATGGTTATTATTCTATATGTCTAATTAGAAGAGGTATTTAAATTAAGTCATGAAAAGACCACCTGATCGCGAATAACAGCACATATGACATGACCGCAATTACTGACTGGGGTGAAGAGAGCTGTTGAGAAATGTGAAACAGAATACATTAAATTATTTAATTAATGATTAGGGGTTTTGGGAAACTACACGTTGTTTAACGTTGATTAATTAACGTTAATCAGGGCTATTAAAAGCATGGTCTCATTCTTATATGCATATTTCAATAGTGCATGGCGGTTTATATAGGCCTCTCGGCAGGAATGCTTTTCTCAGGTGCCGACTACAAAGCGCAGCAATATCAACTTGACTAGTCGCGCACAACCCCAACATAACCTACATGCAAATGCATAGCACTCGTAACAAGCGATGAGTAAGACATTTTGTCACGTGTTTTGAATACATGTGGTCAGGGATCGCTGTCACCTTACTGTGATCAGACCTCCTTCGGTGAGGCTAATGTCCTCAGACCAATCCATACGAACACCTCTCCAGTCTAAACTCTGGGCCCCAGGTGGCCTCTCAGCACCTCATCTGGAGGCAAGGGACACATCAGTCCCAATATCAGCGGGGCTGACCTGGCCTAAATACCTTGCTCTGGAGAACAGGTCAAATGAAACCTTCTTGGTTGAGCTAAAGCAGATTCGAAAAATGTATTACCTCATTTTTTTTTCATACTAATATCTTCTATTGTTAGATAAAAAATAATAATTAAAAAGCCATCCTTATCTAGGGGGGAAATGAGCGTATAGCCCTTTCATTACCCCTTAATGTATGGTTTTGGTATTTTACATATTTAAATATGTTAACGATATCAAGAAATATGTTCCCCAGAATCTCCCAAGAATAGGCAATAAATACATATCATGTTTCCATACTAAATGAATTTGTCAATATAGAATTGATACATTGATTTAACACTTTAGTTTTATTCGAGAGAAACACATGATCCTTCTTTCTCCCTGTTAAGATAACCTATGGCTCTCATCTTACAATTTACTATTTCATCATCTAGAAGATGTTATATGAACTATGAATACAGAGACCATAAGGCACAGTTTAGGGTCAGGCTAAAGTTCTCATCTCTTTGTATTTTAAGCATCCTATGGATGGATGGATGCAACAACATCAACAGTGTGTTGTATGATCATTCACAAACATTTAAATTATATATGCTTGCACACAACAGAGGTTACTAGCAATAATGATGAAGAATAAACAGTGTGCAGCATACATGAATGATTAAATACAATTTTAACATGCCCATAATTCACATCCATAAATATTATTTATGTATCTTTTTGCAAGCTATTCAACTTCTGTGATTAATTGGTGGCTGTATGAGAGTAATGTCAAACGTAAAAAATGTTATTGAGAACAAAATGTGCTAAATAAATCGTGAGTTGTGGTATTTCTACATCTAGCAAAGCAGGACGGTTGCGCTGTGGGGATTCAGTGCTGCTGTGGTAAACCTTGAGTCAAAGACATCAGCTAGATTGATTTGGTTTGACATGATTTATTTGCTGTGGGCTTGTTGCCCTCCAAGTGCCTCGGGTCCACAGATAGCTTCATCGCGCCACATAATATGTGGTCTGTTGGGTTGGATGTGGAGCTCAATATCACAGTGATGAGAGAAAATTAAAAAAACAACAACTATTGGATGCCTTGGTTATGCATTATTTGCCACCTCGCCCCCTCTGGCTTGTCTTCCCCACTGCTGGCTCACCATTGGCTGAGAATAAAACAAATTATTGAACAAATAAAGTCGACAGAGAGGAAGAAGACTATCAGTGTTCTCTATGGTCTGAGGGTTTAACTGGGTTATATATATTCATTTACACTAAAGCTGTTGTTTTTGGGTGTAGTGAATTGTAGTTGGATCACGCTGCAATGGCTTTTGCACAGTTAATATAAATAGCATGTGAAATTGTTTTAATTGCTAATACAATATTCTAAGTGCGGTGTTGTCTGTAGAGAAATCAATACAACACTTAATAATATAATGTAATAGATGTTGCAGTGAATATATATAGCGGTCAAGCTCTAACATGAATTGTTGGCCTTTCTGCCATCATTATTTAATATCTTTAGACACAGTAAAGTGAATAATGCATGGACGTCCGTTATTATTATGTTCAAGCAACATGTTATGGACATCAGGGATCTTTTAAAATACACTTGGAGGTAGTTTTTATGTTTATGTGTTGGAATATGTCTGACCAAATAAAAAATGAGAGACGAATCACTCGACAAAAAAGCAGTGTATGTGTAAATATAGGAGGACTGCAGTGTGATGCTGTGTAACGAATGGCAGGAATTGGAAGGTGTAAGAAATCCTGTTTGCCTGTTGAGTGGCCCCTAATGGAAAACAATTAATCTAAATCATGGCTTGGGAGGTGAAAATTCTAGAAAGAGGGGAGGTATTTCTGTCAGTGACAAATGTGCCGCTGTTTTCTCAATTCAGATCAGGCTGAAAAGAGAAAACACCTATTTGGGGGCTGTGTGGGCATGGTGATAACCCCCCCACACACACACCCACACACACACTCGTTTACAAAAAAAAAAAAAAGTTAATTCTTCCAAGTGATCATAATCCTTTAAAATTCTGCTCCCTTGATTATTTTTC
Organism: Merluccius polli; assembly: GCA_030340625.1. Taxonomy (NCBI): domain Eukaryota; kingdom Metazoa; phylum Chordata; class Actinopteri; order Gadiformes; family Merlucciidae; genus Merluccius; species Merluccius polli. Next base: position 181,560 of record JAOPHQ010000017.1, read on the forward strand.
ACGATGTTTTCCATTGGATCACGGTAATCTTCTCAAGTAGGTAATTTGTATCCAAAATCGCTGTGAGAACGGGCTCCGTAACCTTACCCATAACCCTTTAGGGTAAAACAAGCGTATGAACAAGATGCACCTGGTGGCAAATACATCAGCAGAATCTCATCTTGTAGCGTTCCTTGTCAAATGAGCACTTGGCATATATTTGAGTCGTATACACTAAACAAACCTCAACATCGTAAAAAAGCACTCAGTGTTGAAGAGCCGTTTTCGTGAATGTTGGTATAAGCTTTACGTCTTTGTGATGTAAACTCATTCTTATGCTGGTTTAGAAATGGTGACATGAAAGTGACAGCCTCCCTGTTAATTGCATTCAGAGAGACACCGTGATGCAATTTCCACTCCTAATGACTTTTTTCGACAACTTCTCGAGCTCCGCTTGTTTGCTATAATGTTACTGGGAGTTGTTTTGGGAATAAATATAAATTGGTTAAATGTTTTAAAGCTGTTTAATTGTATTGTATTTTAGTGCTGTTCTGTGTGAGTGTGCCTTTTTGTTTAGACAAATGGCACAGTCAACGCCCACATCAGTCATTTGCACGCACTTAGATTTGCTTTCATGTATTTGCGACACACTTTATCAAGATGGCCATTGCAGTATATAGACAGAAACCACAAATGACCCTATTATCAGGACTGCATTTTGGAGAGGCGTGATGAAGTATCCTAAGTACTCATACTTGGAGCACACACAAGGAAAAAACAACAACTTCAACAACAACAGAAAAATGCTACAAAACCATGGCAGCAGAAGCAAGACGCAGACTGTTGGAATGAAGTTGGAAACATGGGGAAGAAGAAGCTTGGCACGTGTGTGAGCTCCACGCGTGCCAGGCTGTCTATTCTGCTGACAACGTGGCCTGATCCTCCTAACGTCTCTCTTGTCTCCGCTCTCATCTCGCGCCGCTTTGTTCCAACTCAGTGCTTTTGCTTCTTTAGCCCTTTAACTTCTTCCTTCTTCTTTCTCTTTCCGACTTGTATAAATAATGCATATCCTACTTTTATCCTACCTATTTATGCCCTTATGTATATACTTTGACCGCTACACATAGGTAAGCTTTTATTACACACACAAGTACGTACGCACAAACACATATGCACACACACAGTCAGTATAGTTACATGCACAGACAACAATTTGATGCTCATAATGTTAGCTCTCGCTCTTTTGTTTCATCTACTCTCTCTCCCTCTCCTTCCCAAATTGAAAGCACTATTTTGGCATTCAACTGAAAAAAATATGACATTACTCAAGCTTTAAAGGTGCAGTGTGTAGGATTTAGTGGCATCTATCGGTGAAGTTACAGATTGCAACCAACTGAACTAACTGAAGTATTGTGTTTTCTTTCGTTAGTCAATTGCCAGGTCATAGTTCACAAAATCTAATTATATGAAAACCGTATATTAGAAATCCAATTATAAATATATGAAGACTATATATGTTGTAATATATATATATATATATATATATATATATATATATATATATATATATACATATATATTACAAATATTAAAATATGTCAATATTAGTCATTAAAATAATTGTTGAGGCGCAAATACCCATGTATTCCTATCATTAACAGGCCTATATTATTATGTATGATTGACTTTTCAATCATTCCAAACTACAGGGGATAAGTATGAGCTCTGAATCTACACAAACTTCCATTACGTTAATAATTGTCACTGGGGTTATGTAAAGCAGCGTAGCTGCAGGCGGTGATTGTAGCACACCTTAAAAAAGAGAAAACATTCACAACGAAGTAGGTAGCTTAATGGTTCCAAACATTTTATTCTACCATTATTTAGCAGGTCTATCTTTCTTCCATCTTCGTAACATTTCCAAAATTAACTGTCTGACGCTGAAACCATAGTACACAGGGTTGTACTTTGGCTATATACCAATGTATGTCCTCCTTCAGTAGAAAATGCACAAAACTATGATTACATAATTACCTTTGAAAGGAATTGCTGTCCTCAGATGTGCTCTCCAATGCTGGAGTACTTTTTGTTGGTTTTCTGCATGGACAGATGATGTGGCGATGGAAGCTACAACAAGTAGTGCAGCGTTGCACTGGAGGCCAGAGTTCATTGATAATAATCAAACTGATTTTGTCGCTGACGTCGCATTCAGTTAGGACATGTGTTAGGACCTTCATGTGTGAGGCATCAATTGCATACACTTGTAATGGAGCTATTTTGGCATACACAGTTATATCAGGCTAATCCAAAGACATTCTCTCATGTTGCCGAAAAACAAACTTTTAAATTAGGGCCTTGTAGATCTAATATGAGTGAAGATTCAGCAACTGGATTGCTTATTTCTTGCCTCAAATGTGTTTAGAAACAGCTTGGACTGTTAAGGTGAAATAAGTGAAAGTTTATGTACTTCATACAACAAAACCCTGCTACTCAAGCTCAAACCCCATTGGCTCACAGAACTGGGGCCTCAGGAGGGAAGTCATGCTCAAACCCATTGGCTCATGGAAGGGGAGGTCTGCAGTTGGACCCTTCTCAGAAGAGGACCCACTCCCTATGTAGATATAAAGGGCTAGGGCTGGGCGATATGAAAAAATGTATTAACACGATAATTACGGGGAATTTGACATGATATAGATCATCAAGTTATGCTTATGAATTAAAAATACCACACTTAACAGACCCTCAGTTTAACAGCTAAACTGAGGGTCATTATATTGAAGTATATGACATTGACAATATTCAAAAATGATAAATGTTAATATTGAATTATTGCCCAGCCCTCATTCTAAGGTAACAAAAACACAACAATTCTTATTTACATGGGATTATGTAAGGGATAATCCACGACGAGTCCACGACGTTGCAGAGGCAAACCCCCTGCCATGCATTATTTTTCGATACATGCACACCTTGGAGTGGATAATCTCGCTTATACCACGGCCACTTACGAATCATTAAAAATGTAAGGGTGTTGATTCATATTTTGGGGTAAATCTGTCTCAGAATTACAACTTTTTGCTCGCACTTTTTGTGTTCCTGGAAACAAATGGCAAATGACCGGAGAAATATATGGGTCTGACTAATGCCTGGAACACAATCAGTTAACATGACAGACAGATTCATATGGAATGCAGACGTTACCTTATTACTCCAGTAAATAGAGACAATCTTAGTAACAACATGGCAATGTTACCTTATTACTCCAGTAAATAGAGACAACCTTAGTAACGACATGGCAATGTTACCTTATTACTCCAGTAAATAGAGACGATCTTAGTAACGACATGGCAACGTTACCTTATTACTCCAGTAAATAGAGACGATCTTAGTAACGACATGGCGACGTTACCTTATTACTCCGGTAAATAGAGACGACCTTAGTAACAACATGGCAACGTTACCTTATTACTCCAGTACATAGAGACAATCTTAGTAACGACATGGCAACGTTACCTTATTACTCCAGTAAATAGAGACAATGTTAGTATCGACATTGCAATGTTACCTTATTACTCCAGTAAATAGAGATTACCTTAGTAACGACATGGCAATGTTACCTTAATACTCCAGTAAATAGAGATGACCTTAGTAACGACATGGCAATGTTACCTTATTACTCCAGTAAATAGAGATGACCTTAGTAACGACATAGCAATGGGGAAGCTTTGTAAACGTAGTCCCCCCGAGTCTGGCCCAAGTTGACAGTTGGGCCTTGGTATAAACACTTATTAAAACGTACTTATAAATATTATATTCAATTTCTGCCAAGTCCGTTCCGCTGGCGGCCTCTAAATTCAACGCCTTTAAACACGAAACCTTATTGACCTTTTAGCGATGTGGCATGTGTGTGTTTGTGTGTAGCCTGCAGGTTTCAATGTATTCAGCATTCTCTCTCTCTCTCGCTCTCCCTCTCTCTCTCTATATATGTCTCTATCTCTCTCAGATCATGGTGCTGACTGACCCAGAGTTTGAGAGCAGTGTTTTGGTCAGCTCTGATGAGGGGGCCAGTTTCCAGAAGTACCGCCTTAGCTTCTACATCCTCAGCCTCCTCTTCCACCCCACCCAGGAGGACTGGGCCTTAGCCTACAGCCACGACCAGAAGGTAACATCTTCTTCTGTGATCTCTCCCCTGATTTCCTTCTCCTTGCTTTGTTTGTTGTTAGTTTTTGTCCTTCCCTAAAAGAGTATTCTGTTTGATTGCATTGCTGGAACTCGATGGAGTCGGACTGAAGCTCTGAAATTACTTAATTCCCTGCAAGAGATTGGTTTAAGAGTTTAAGAGGAAGTTTAAGAGGCAATAATGGTGATTGCTAAATATGTGGCGTTTTTTTTTTCTTTTCTACCAAATATTTACCCTTCAGTGGTTCACGGTACAGTAAAACACTGCAGACTGACACTGACCTACAATTCTAACAGCACAAGGAGAGGTACAACATTTAAATTTCAGTCATAATGAACAGTGTCCCTAGTTGTATCAAAAAATAGTCATCCCTATATTCACCATGGATGATTCATGGGGCCTTTTTGGGCCCCCCTATTATAAATGGTGGCCAAAACATCCAAAAAATAATTTCCAAATACATTCTCTCAACCTTTGTACATATTTGCGTACACAGCCCAAAGCACGTAGCCATGTCAGGACAGACAGCAAAATAATGTTTTTGAATGTTCCTGTTCAAAATAGACTTAGACTCCTTTTCGAAGCGAGTCAAAAAACACAGCCTTGCCACATTCCCGTTCTGTATGCTTTGCTCCATTAAACCATTTGACTTTCTTTTTTGGGTCGTGCTACAAATATGAAGCAAAAATTGTGCTCTGTGTGCTTTGGGCTTAAAAGATTGAGATTATAATTAATATATGCGTTACTCAATTATTAACAAAACAGTTTATAACCAAATCAGTCCAGAGACAGCTATTACACATGCATAGCCATTGGAAAAAGACAGTGCCACAGTTTAGATTTATCAAATGCAGTGCATTTTCCGAGTGTTATGAAGAACTTATGAAGGCTATCTGGAGGCCTGTATTTTCAATCATGACGGCACCTTCTCTTTTTTTCAGACCACTGCCATGTGCAATCATTCGTGTCCAAAAACAATGCTAGGAAGGGTCATGTTTTTCGAATGTTTTTTCACAGTACACAGAGCTGAGATTACAGTTATTACGGGAGTATGACCAACAAAGTTAGTACCAACAGTGGAAGTGTTTAACAGAGCGACTATTTAGCACCCAATGAGAAGAATTGGGTATCAACACTGCTGATATCACACCGTATGAGGAGGATTTCCTGGAGCGGCTCCTTCCCAAGGGCTCTTCATAGTAAATAGTAGAAGTAATAGTAAACAATGACCGGGCCTTGGCACTTACGAAGTTAACGCTCCCCTGCATGTTAAGTTAATTGGTTAGCATCAAGACACTCCAATGAGAGTTACAAAAAAATATTACTTCTATTTGATCACTTCTGGGCGGTGGACAGAGTCCTGCATTGCCTCTTGTTTTTGTTGTATTGTTTATTTTCTAATACGGTTTTTGTAATTATAATCCAGGGACATTTAATTAGTTGAAGTGAGAGTTTCGGGCTGTTCCGTGCAAGTAAAGAGAATTACTTCATTTAACCACAATGAAGTGAATTTAACCAAAATAAAGTGTTGATTTGTGAGAAATAGGATGATGGCCAAGTCTGTTAACTTCCAGGAAGAAAGAACACTACACGGCTCACTTAAGAAAGATGTCCCTCCTTTTTTTCATCCACTGTAAACTTCCTGCCCTCTCTATTGACTGGGTTATTGAAGTTTTTCGTTTAAAATCTTTTTTGTCAAAAAGCCCAGAAAAAGTTGGCTTGCAGTTGTTTTGCTTTCTTCATTTATTTATGGGAGAACCTTGTAAGTAAAAAGTAAACTGTATTAGTATACTTTCTGAACAAAATATTTTTGCAATATTCTGCATTTGAAGGAAAGTATGTGAATTTTGTATGTCCCATAAGTTAAGTTTGTTAAGGACCCTGTTGACCTGTTGAAACTAGATAGCACAGTTATTTAGTTATCTACTACATATATATGAGTGTATATGTATGTATATACAATATATGTATAGTGTCTGTATTATTAATATACACTTATTTTAAGTCGCTTTGGACAAAAGCGTCTGCTAAATGCCCTAAATGTAAATGTATATATATATATATATATATATATATATATATATATATATATATATATATATATATATAACATATGAAACTATGAAGCCCGGTTTGTTATGTGTGTCTTCTATTTAACTAATTTCCTATTGATGACCAACTGGTATATTGTTCAACTGGCAATCAGTACATCACCTCGGTCCTCCTCATCATCATGATGTTGTTATTACAATTATCCTACAATAATTATAATCATTTTCATTATTTACTATCACGTCATTGTGAGTGATATTGGTAGCATTGCAAATCCTCATCCTCCTCGCTTTTTCATGATCTGCGCCATCCGAGTTCAGTTTTAATACAACCACTTTTGTGTAGAAGTTGACACTGTTCATATTGTCAGACTTTTTTCTTTTTTTTTTAGATCATCTGGGTTCTCCTGGGTTCTTCCATAGATAAAGCCCAGGTTACTTGCATAAGCCAAACACCCTAGCATAGAGTGCACTCCTCTGTCATATTCCAACACAACAGAGATACAGAAGTTGAACACAGACGCGGCAAAACTTTCCCACACACTTTCTTTGTACTCTAAATACCAATGCTATAGCGAGGAACGAGCAGACGATACACCGAGAATAGTTCAGAGAAACGAACGAGCATGTGTGCCTATACACTGCATGGTGTTCAGTCTGAGAGATACGCTCATGGTTTGTATACCATCGTAATCTCCTTGCCAAAGAGATTCACATTAAAGACTGGCCTATATTCTCACCACACTGCTGTCGCCATAGTTTTAAAAGTGTACACAACAGGCTTAAATTGCAGGAAAAACATTTATCGTGTAGAGTTGCATTTGGAAGACGAGGGGATACGGTGATAAAGTTTGAAACGGCTTGAACTCAAAGCGGGTTTCAGTGTACTGAAATATATATGACCCCTGCACAAAAAAAAGGTCCCGCGGGTTTACATTTAGGCTCTTAATTGCCTTGGAGATGCAGCATGCAAGGGAGAGTGGGTGGTCCTAGTGTTGGATTCGTTAGAGCTGTAGTCATGATAATTCAAGAGAAAAGAGAAAAACATCTCCGGATGATGTCGGGTTGGCGGTGTTGTGGGTGGAAGGGTGTACATGGGACCACTGCATTGGTGTTTATAGCACCGAGAGTATGTATATTTAACACATGGACGGAAAGAACGGGGTATTACACATTCCCTAACTCCCTCGAGTGTGAGTGCGAGTGCAGAACATGGGTGCAGGGATATCAAAGGAAAATCCTCCAGAATCAGTCAGGTGGGGAAGCGTAGAGGAAAGGTAAAAAGGGAACAGATGGTGCCTCTCGTCTGAATGGAATAGCAGATATGTATTGTCACCATGTTGTCAAAACAGCAGATGGAGGTGCGCTGGCAAGAAGAAGGGGGCCATGTATCGGCAGCTGAAAAACGACCCAGAAGAAAGAGTTTCTCTCAAGTATAGGGCACTTTGCTTTAAGTTGCATGACTTGTGTTCTTCAAACACATTTGTATCAGTTCTACCAGTGTGTGTGTGTGTGTGTGTGTGTGTGTTTGTGTTTTACAAGTTCCCAGTTGTGTCACACATTAGTGTGTGCATGTGTGACCCTGGAAAATCGTTTTTTGTTGAGAAATTGACCAAATACCAGGAGGATTTTACAAACAGCTGCCGTTGGCTACTTTGATCTATTTCCATACTGTGCAAACAACATGACCCCATTAGACAGAGCTGGGGACAATGTCCATGAGCATTGGGAGGGCTTTTTCCTCGTTATATTAAAACATAAGGTGCACGTTTTACTGGCCAACAGGGTCTATGTTGTGGCCTAATAGTAGGTGGGTGTATGTCTTTGGTGAACAGTCTGTGTCCTCTGAGAGCGTTCAACCATCCTGAAGAGACAGTGACTTGTCGGTGAGTTGAAAAGTTTCCACTCCTCTCATCACTTGAGACTTTTGAAAACTGTCTCATCACTTGAGATACTTGAAAACCTCCCCATAACCATCAAGTGTGGTAGAAAAGGGAGGAGGAGGGGGCAGCAGAGAATGGATTTAGCAGACGGGCTTCCTCCAGAGTCTGTGTTTGTGTTTACGTGTTTGCTTTCAGAAGCAACGTGGGAAAGTGAGACGAAGAGGTAGAGACAGGGATTAAGTGGCAGAGGCATAGAAACTGAACCGAAGAAACAAGGACAAATTTAGACGGATGGATCGTGCCTTCCTATTAAGTTGCACATCTTTCTCATTTTAGAAGGCACCCCTCTTTAAAAACCACACAGCTGTGTTGAGGCACAAGTGTTTTTATGTCGTTGAATCAGTTTGTAATGGTAATCTCACAATGTATTCCTCTCACAAGTTTTCTTCTGTTTTGTTTTTATTGAAGGTTTCTTCCGCCAGACAAAGTACAATTATGACATTTACTTAAGCCAGCAGGATAAGAAATCTCACTTAGTCATTTCTCTATGAAGTCCCTTGGTGGGAGGAAATGAGATGAAGATCATATGTGGAATCAGTGAAAAATGGGTCTTTCTGGGTTTACATGATTATACGTTTGAAAAAGTATATATAATAATATTGAAAAAGTATATATAATAATAAAATATATAATATACAAGTATAATTTTCTTCCCATCTCTCTCTCTTTATGTCTTCCCTTCTCCATTCTCTTCTCCCCTCTCCATCTCACTCTTTTATATTTTTTTTTATAATTTATAATATATAATATATTTTATAATTCATATTTATATAATTGTTAGTCCACTTGTGCTACCTCTAAAAAGGTATGGTTCTGCATATAAATAATACAATAAAATGAATACAATACAATATTTAATAGATGAGATAGATAGATGGAAGATGAAAAATAGTTAATTTTGTGAACTCATTGTTGTTAAACATGTCCTTAGCTTTACTTGATCTGTAGCATGAAGCAAACAAAATGTTTTCAAACCCACTCTGCCTCTGTGGGTCACCAATTAGCTCAATGTAATTAATTCAGGTGTTTTCTTTCAACAGGAAAAATGTGCTCTGTGAACAAAAACAAGTGCAATTAATTGCTTTGTGATATTTGTCAGAACATATATTTCTGAATGTTGAACACACTTGATGTTTGAGTATGAGTCAACGGGTACCATTACACAACCCCAACCTCGATTTTAGATTGATTATGCAACATAAATTACGAAACAGGTTTGCCAAACCCCCATATGACTTGCTTTTAGTTTTAGTGGTGTTTTTAGAAAGTGTTTTAGAAATGTGTGTTATGCTCAACAGAGAGACAGAAGAAAGTAATGCTGGTGTCCACTGTCCGTGGTCCTGAAAGGGCTTGGCACAGATCAGGGAGAACAAGCAGACATTTACCACAATGAGAAGAAAACAAACTCACTGAACTCATCTTTGTATAGACTGTCCACTATACAATCCCACAAAGATGTTCCATGTCTACAATGTATAACAATGGCCCATTAACGATGAACACAAATGCCATATATAGTAATACTATCGGCTGTTTCCACGTGTCACATTTTCCAAATTAAACTGATGTTTTGTCTTTTTTTTTTTTTTTTTAGCAATGTTGTTTCCTTTAACAATACCTCCCTGCAGGGGAAACCTGTTTGTTTAATAACACCCTGAAGACGTGCATTTTTGGCAATTTACTAATTGGAGTGTGAAATTACATTGGAGTGTGAAATTACGGAGGAGTCTTTCATTATAAAATGCCATTGCACAAATAAAGCAAAGAGAGGTTCAAAGATTTATGGTTCAAAAGTGCTGCGTTACCAGAATGAGAGAGAGAAAAAAAGGAGAAAACTTGTGCAGTTTTTTTTTTTTGGTCACGGCCACCACCTCCTACCCACCCCCCACATTCTAGCAGCCCCCTTTTCACCATTCCCCTAATGATCGTAACAGACCTCACAGCCCATAAATCTGAACAGTGGGGGAAACTAAGTGTCTCATCATCATGCAGTCTCCACCCAGTCGCTCATAGAGCAACCCACCCACCCTCACCCCCTTTGCAAGTCCCCCAGGACAGCGGTGGCACTTGTTTAAATCCAATCTCCCCTCGGTGAGTTCTTCATCACTAACCAGGCACCCCCTCTCACACACACACACACACACACCCACGTACACAAACACACACACCCCTTCTGCTCCTAATTATATTACCCGCACCATATTGTTGTCCTACACATAATGAGGATGAGCTGAATTACTTGTCTGCCTGACTAATGCTGATGCCGGAGCGGAGATGATGGCGGCCATTTCCGGAGGGGCTGCAGTCTTTAATGTTTCTTTCATTTCCTTACCTTAAAGTGGCGATACAGTGTCTCTAGCGAGTCGTCCAATTGGACAGCCGTCGCCTTGGGAAAGGTGACCACTCCCAACCTGGTGGGGGTCGGGTTGGGAGTGGTTTTATATGAAAACAAATAAAGCAAAAACATATGTCAATGATAAAACACGAGGAAACACCCAACACTATAGGTTCAGCAAAGATGCAGCTGTTTATCCCCACGCATTAACATGAATTTCTACATGCATGAATGGAAGGGACAATTTGACCAAGGTGATTTGTTGGCCCATATGTTCTATATAGTCTCTGTAAACATTTACATTCACTGCAATAATCTCTCAAACACGCAAACACCGTAACCACTTTGTTTCCACTCAGAACCCAAGGTGACCTAGAACTATACGACTGTATGACTATATGCGAAGGTAATGGCGTTTCCATTGGAAACGCTGCTACTTAGTTACAAAGGTGGAAGCAAGTGTTCAAGGGCAGACCACAGACGTCTATTTTCTCCTTCATCATTTTTCATTTTTCTGACGACGTCTACTCTCAGGTTTTTTCTTGAGAGTTGGGGACGCACATGTGTCTCAAGTTTAAGTCTTGGACTGAAACTAGACCAAGCTAAACTAGATCAAGTCGTAGCATTTCAAGGGCATGGTGAGCGTCTGGAGGATAATTTTCCACCTTATGGTTTTCCGAAAAGATCACAGCTGAACAGGTGTGGACACATCTGGATAAGCGAGCTGAGTCTGTCAGGATCTTAGGATGGGTGGTGGGTGGCTGGGGGGGGGGGTGGAGGGGGCATGATGTTGGCAATCTGGCTGGAGAGTCTTGAAGATGCAAAACGGATCTGCCGTGAAGGAAAATGGTCAAATGACTGCTGGCTTGGCTGCACAGGTTGTGATTGGAGGAGACGCAGAGGGTAGCATAACATTGTTAATCACTTTAAAAGGTGGGGGGGCGGGCAAATCATGAATCTGTCATACATCATTAACTTATCAAGCTGTCACATCAGCAACGCCCTCTTGAATGTACACACACATGCCCGGAGGAAAAGTATACAGAGCTTTATGAGTGCATATGCCAGGGGACACATATGCACGCGCACACATGCACAGACAAATGCTTACATGAGTACACACATGCATGCACGCACACACATGCAGGCACGCACACATTATCCCAGCCATTCTCCTTGCCATTGTTTCTAATTTTTCTAAACTGATTTGTGTTTGTGCGCGGGGTTTTTCCGCGTGAATGACACATTTCCTTCATTCTTTCCTCCCAATGGGAACATTATCCAAACTGCAAGGAACAAAATGGGAAGGGACAGGAAATGGCATAAACTGCCTCTTTGACAAACACGCCGTCCCTGCAGTCCTTCAATATGCAAGCATTGTTTCACTTAATCCACCATAATGATGCAAATGTATGCTGTTAATTATTTGGGGCTGAATCATATCCATGCTAAATGGTTTCAGAAATGCAACGGGGACACCAGACTCAATAAAGTGTTTAGGCAGAGAGCAATGGGGAGACGCATTACTTGGAATTAATCTTTTTTTTCCCTTTCTCCGCCTTTCTCCCCTTTCTGTCATTTACATTAAGCCCATGCATGGAAATTAGCCTTTTCCATTTGTAATGTTCTTAAAATGGCGAGATTGTTTTTGTGCCGGTGTAGATTCAAGCGTGAAGTCCTCTTTAGCTAAGCTCTTAGTTAAAACCTTGTCTTAATAGCTGTTGGTGAATAGTTATCTCCAAGTACTTTGCTTTCAAAACATTTTTTTTCATTTGAATCCACAATGGACACCTTTTTTTTTGGCTGCTAAATATGGTTTTGTCTTATACACTTTTATATTCCTCTTTTTTTAACAGACTTTATATTTGCAGTCTGCTGTGGAAGATTTGGTTGAAGGAGAAGCATTAGGTTGCAATTGAGTAGATTTATGTCAAACCACTGATTTATATGACATCATTCACATCCTGCTTAATTAGTTATCTTCCATTTTAATCACAGCACCACATTAATTTAGTAATTACATTTAATTTGTTTTCTTCAATCAAAAACAATTTGTTCATGCAGTCATCAAATATTTAAATGAATGATGTATTTAGTCACAATAAATAAACAATAACTATTTTGTTGTTTGTGTGGCAACTAAACTGTCCCATTCAAATGAATCGGGGTAGTGCCCCCTCGCTTCGAAAGCTCTGCTTGCTTCTAAAAGTGTTGCATGTGAGCCAAAATGGCCGCTGTAGTTGCAGTGGATCTCTGACTGACTCCAGGTGGCAGGTTTCTTCAGTGCAGCCCACTTGTCACCAAGGTAGCTGAGCTGCCACCGGGGCTTTCGCCTGCAGTTCATCAGGCCACAGTCGGTCCTCCTGGGGCACATTCAGTGGACTTGCATATGGACCACTTGGTTGGGTCCGTTACTGCTCAGGATACATGTGTTGCTCATGATGAGCTGTGGTTTACACTGTGTTTGTAAAAGTTTTGTTTGGTTTCATGTATGCCCAACACATTGTTGAAAACAGAATCACAGCAAATTGAAAAAGAACAACAACATATTGGCAAGGTTCAAAGTAACCATAATTGAACTGGTAGGTGTATGTGCACAGTGCATGGTGACAGTTATAATATGCTTTGTACTTCTGATATGCCTGTCTTGAAGAGACAATCATAAGTCATGGTTTGAAGTACCATTTTTTATTTGTTTTCTCTTTAGAATTGTGTTCACGTGGAAAATATTGACATAATATGACATAATTAGAATCATTAGTGTCTTATTTTCTCTCTTTCAAAATTCTGTGTACAATTAATTTCGGCAAAATGTTGGAATTAATTGCATGCAAATGCTGCAAATAATGAATCTAAAAGTTTTACATGACTTTGTTTTCCACTCTTAGTTTTTTTTCAAACGGACTTACAGATGTTGGTGGAAGTGTGGCGCTGTGCCGCAAGAGGCTTACATTGTGGTCCAGTAGTATTTGCTGATAGTGCCTTGTTCCAAACAAGTCCAGGTGGTTCATTAGCATAACCCATTCATATCCCCATCTCCATAGGGTCATCCCAGCTATTTCTCAGGCTCTATAAATTCTGGAAAGGGGGCTAGTAGGAGGTGGTAAAAAAAAAAACCGGCCATCAACCTCGCACTCTTCTTAGATGGGCCAGGGGTCCCAGGATACTAGAGGAAGGCGTGTGTGTGTGTGTGATTTAGAGAACTATAAACAGATGCGTCAGGGATTTATAGGTGACTTAATGAGGTGTAGTAAAAGTGACTTATTAGGACGGCCATGCAATACAGAGTCCTATAATGCCACAGTTATCTTTTCCATTACTGTGGATTTGAGTTCAGGAAGTTTTGCACCAAGACAGTAGAACAATCATCTTCAAAGAAAACACAAACCTAGCCAGGCCGTTAAGCAAGGTTTGTGTTGCCCATCGCTATAAATTAATCCAAAAACTCCAACATTAACACTCCATTAGCAAGAACATGTCTTGGGCATTTGTCTTACAATTAGGTAACACATGAAAAATCACACAGATAGATAACGACTCTGAAGACTTTGAAGAACCAGTGCAACCGCCAGGCTTTTAAATGGATGGGTAGGTTTAGTGGATAACACCATAAGGGAAGGCTGCCAGTTCCGACAGAAGGCAGCGTTTAAAAGTGCTGAGTCACAGACACTGAGGGTTACAACCCTAGTGTTCAAATGGAGATTTATTTATCAAAAAGAGGTCCAGTGAATGCCCTGACATTAAACCCACCTGCGAATACCATCCTTGCCAATATACAAACCTTTTGACTGACTCCCCAGACCGGCATGTTCACATTTATACAGGAAGAACAGGGCCAAGTACACACAGAAAATAGCCGACATGCCTGGCTTAAGCTTTTCCCACGAACACAACAAAAATGCTAATTTCGGTTTTTTTGTTGCCTTACTGCCAGCAGCATACCATAAAGGTTTCATGGCTGGCTACGCGGAAGCCACCGTTGAACTTATTGTCTAAATGGAAGCTGGTGGGAGACAAAGCTTTCTGAGACCCCCCCCCCGTTCTGCCATTGATTCGAACCCGGCGTGGTGCACTGTGCCACGTGTTGGCTTTGATGGCCCATTTGTATTCGCACTAGACCTGACTCGCCGCATTCCATGAATCCTTCTGAGGATCAATTATTTCTCCGATGAGGGAAAGGAAAAGGTTCACGCTGCGTGGCGAGGCCCGCGCGCGGCCGGCGTTGTTGCTCCCCTTGGAAGTGTTTGTGTACAAAGCTATCTGCCAGACCACTTGCCGGCGTGCCCTCGGGTGCCTAGTTTATCCTGTCAAAACAAACACGGCTCCCGGGTTCTTCTCTGTTCCGCTAACAAAACACCTCAGAGCCACTGTGTCAATGAAAGCGGGAGTTTATCCGTGCATGAATGCACAATCGCGTACAATCTCAATTTTATGTGAATGCGATTGCAAAATCTACATGGGAAATGTGCTATTCTAGGAAGCGACTAACATCCTTTTTATATTCTGTTCTTTTACACGTTGAAAGCGCAGATTTTTTTTTTGTAGCTTTGTAATTTTTGGTTTCAACCTTCAACAAAACTGACGTTTAAACTGCATTCTTGTGGCTAATTGCCCAATAAGCCCCTGGCAAAATGAACATGGGCACTGTAAGGCCCTGTCCCATTACCTCCCCTAAAAACTTCCACTTGGTTTTGAGTTCCCTCGACAGTAAAGTCCCCTTGACGAGGGGAGTGGGGGTGAAGATCTTTCCCTATGAAATCGGACATCACTATATGCAAATTAGTGTAGTGAACGTAGCGAACGCCTATGCCACGCGCAGCTTCGACGTAATACTATTTTCATTCATTCATGAAAAATGCCGGCTCCAGCTGTTATGTTACCTGTTGCGTTAGCCTTGTATGTATATCTATCTATGTCTCATCAATCAACAAAGAAGAAACGTGGACAACAGAAGACGCATTCGCCGTCTTCTTTGCCTTGTTGACTTGTTTGAGGTATGTCAATTTTTTTAACGTTGTGTCGATAAGACGACCTAAAGACCTAGATCGTTAAATCCAGTCTGGTTAAATAATTTAACGTTATCTTTGTTGACAATTTCAGCCGGCTCGCTGAGTTCGCAATGTATCATGGGTAATTTCATCTTCCACTTCGTTTTAAGCCTGCATCGGACCTCACTACGTTTTGAGGGGTGATTTTAAGGGGGGAGAATAGCACTCCCCCTTGCTCCCTAAAGTATTGGGACACCCGACCCCTACACGAGAACGCGCAAAAACAAGGGTTAGGGCAGAAATCTAGGGTTAGGGGAGGTAATGGGACGGGGCCTAAGCCAACGACAATCTTTTTGAAACCCATCATTGACACATGGCTGTGTAAACTGGCAATCTAACAAGCTATCCCCCCCAAAAATCCCTCAGTTCCCTTTTTTGACTCTCGAGAACATCACCACACAGGCACCCACCGTGGATGGCTTTGTGACTGGACGGCTGTTTAACTTGATGACTGTGTGACTGACTGACCAGCAGCCAGCACCCTGTCTTCACTTGATGATGAACGAAAGGAAGGTGAAAGCATGAAGCCTACTGCTGACACCTCCCAGGCCTCGAGGATTCAAGATGTCAGCCACTTGATTAATGGGCAGAGAAGAGGGCTTGAGAGGGAAGCTGAGCCTGCCTGATGGCATCACATGTCCAAAAGGACTGAAGGAGGCTTTAGAAGTAAGCCCTCCACCCTCCCACAGCCACTATGGGCTAGGGCCTTTTAAAGAGAGTGGCAAAGCCAAAGATCAGTTGAAGCAAATCACTCATCTATTGGCTAAAGATTTTCTTGCCACTGTTTATCACTGCTGAAGCCACTTTGGATATTGCAAGTGTGCCATGAGTTGTGAATTGTATTATGAAAGTGAAATGGTTTTGTGGTATAATGCTGCATACATTCACCGGTGCATTTTCTCAAACAAAAATATAGCGTCAATTGGATAGTTGACACATTTCTTTACAGTGTCATATTTCTGTATGTGAGTGCTAGTAATCATTTGCAGAGAGAGGCTTTGTGGGTAAGAAGCAATTAACAATAGGTAGGAACAATATAAGATAGGAAACTGCAAGGTCTCTGCAACATCAATCACTGTAATGGAAGGAAGCAGTGATCAATTTTTCACTGGAGCATAAGGCAATGTAATTAAGCCAGCAAAATTAGGTCACCGTCACCATGCCAATTGTACATGTAAAAGTAGGTAATATATTGTGTTTTGTTTTTGAAGATAGAACCAAAGCTTGAATTCTGTTGGGTTGGCTATGAAATAAGCAGCTTTCTTTTTCAGCAATTTAGAGCACTTTTCTTTTGCCCAAAGTAATAAATTGTGCACTTCTTTGGTAGCCTGGTTCCGCCCGCCTCCGTACTTCCGCTCAATTTTCATTTCACTTCAGTACTAGGACTGGGAGTGCTGTATGTTAGAACGATTTCTTTTCCCTCAAGTTTGTCCTTCCAATCAGTGAACAGGAGGCGCGGCCTGAGAACAGTGACGTATAGGTCATGCGCGAATTTCAGTTATTGAGCGGAAGTACGGAGGCGGGCGGAACCAGGCTAATGCTCACTGCATCTGCCGTTTGTATACAGTTACTGCGCGCAACGTGGTTTCCGGCGCATGACATATGTCACGACCAAACGTTAGCGATTGGTTAAGGCAGATCCAGAGTGGCACTGGGCAGAGCCAATAGGTTTTAAACTTCAACAGCACCCGCCTTCAAGTGAGAAATCGTTTGTCTCTATAGCAGTTCTAGACCATGAGTATGAATGAAATGAGTATGAAGGTCTAGTTAGGACTAGGCTACTTTTTTGGTTGGTCAAGGAAAAAAAGCACCACTTCAGGGTCTTTTAACTATTAAACATCTTATTATTGTTCAAACAGAATGTAACCATTGACAACTGTTGCATAACCTAACCAACCTTATTTTTTTCTAAAGGTCAGCCTATGCATGTTTGGCTTTATGCTTGCCGTCATTTTGGCAGATATAAAACAAACTAAGCAAGAATAGAGAGAGCATTGACGGGTGATAAAGACGTCTGGACAGAGTTGACCTCAGCTCAGCTGTCATTGCTAGAAACCCCCCTCCCAAACCCCCTCCTCTGAAGCTGTAAAGAAAGTTGCGATTGAAACCCTAATAAATGGCAAAATATGAACTTGCTATTTCTAGATAGAAGTTGTAGCACAGTTGTTGACTTCTCAACTGGACTTTTTTATAGAAACACACCTAGAAGCCATAAGAAGAATGACATCTTCAGGCACTTTAGCATTGGTTTCAACATTAAGCAGTTGGTAATTGATGGCTACCACATATTTTATTCCCCCTGCAAAAATTCATCTTTATTCCTCTAATTTGCGGTGGTAGAATGCATTTGCGTTATGACATCTTTGTCAGAAACAGCCTAAATGGCCTGCTGCTAATGATGGCTACTCTCCTTCCCTGGGACCTGACTACTGCCATCATCATTTCTTTCAAATTAATGTATTTTCCGAAATAATCTAACTGAATAAATGACCCATCAAAAGCAATTTCTTTTTTTCTCCTATTGTCTTTCAGTTATACAGCTCAATGGACTTTGGAAGGAAATGGCAGCTTGTTCATGAACACGTAACACCCAGCAGGTTTTACTGGTGAGTCACCTGCTCATCTCCCATGTGTACTCCATGCCTTTCACATGTCTTTGCTCTCCTCTGCCAATCTATGCTTTTTAACGTACGAATTCTGACAGAATTGCATATACCAAATGCTTTTTTACATACAAAACACATAATACAATACACACCCAATTCCCTGGGAAACGCTGCATCTAGAAAGCAATGTCGTATGTCACAGAGACTCTACATCCATGTAAACCCAGTTCCATCGCACCTCTTTTCTCCCCTCCATCCTGCACAGACGTGACTTAGGTGCATCTGTCTCTTACCCCCGCACGTCCTCACAAACCAGCATACATATGGGCCTTTTCCCATCGGTCTATTCACATAATACATAATAAATGTGTAACATCTAATGCTGGATCCAAACCCTTGTTCCGGACACCTCCTTGAGGACGTGTAAAAAAATCAAGACGTGAGCTGTACAGCCTCCAGTTTGACTGCATTCACACATCTGCTTAATTGGCCTACTAGGAATAGTAAAATACTGCCGCAGCACGAACAGCCGGAAAGCAGTGGCTTTCTGCTGTAATCTGCGATCAGTGGAACTTACAAACACAGGGGTGTCATCCTGATGCCTAGTGGTATGACATACAGCAAGTCACAATTTGGCTGACCCGGCACCAAACTAAACTGCCATGCAACGGCAGATTACATTTGTATTTACGTTATCGTGGAAGTTTTCTGTGGGGGGAAATAAAGCCCCTAACAATGTACTTTGGGTTCATCCGGCATGAGATGATGTGTCGGACACATGTCTACTTTCCTGCCATTTTTAGCCGAGCTAAGCTAACACAAGTCCTTGGAAGAACTAGCGCAGTACACCCACGGAGAATCACAAACCTTCATCTGCTCCTACATCCCTCTCCTCTGCGTTTCTCCCACAATCCACCTCTCCTGACACTTTTTCCCCCCATCGTTAACATCTTTTTTAACCAAAAAAAAGGATTTTACTGCACAGCTTTCTCATTTTTGGTGTTCCTTCCTCTGATCCATTGCTTTTCCTTGACTTCATAATGCAGGTCTGTGTCAGGTCTTGATAAGGAGCTCGATCTTGTCCACATGGAAGCTCACACGCCTGATGGAAGTAAGCCCTTATTACACATGCACACACACACGCACGCACGCACATACACAAACATATCTGAAGACACACACACACACACACACACACACACACACACACAAACAAATGATCCCACACAGACTCACACACATACACACACATATGATCAAACACACACACCACATGCTTGGATACACAATTTGACACATGTAATTTCACCCTCCCACACCTTCACATGTACACATGTGAGGGAGAGTAGAATGTGAGGGAGAGACGGAGAGATGGAGAGAGAGAGAGGGAGGGAAAGAGAGAGAGCATAGGAAATTAAATAAAGATAAAAGCAGGAGGTCCACAGGACACAGTAAAGATTCCCATTCCGATGCGCTGACACCGTGTCCCCATGGAGACGGAGCTGGATTATCCCTGTGATAAGTGCAGCGCATACTTGATTAATAAGGTCTTTCTGTTCATCCCCCTCATGCACATGCCGGATATGTCAGCTCCATAACTCTGGAGCACATTACCAGCGCGGTTTACACCTAGTTCACACCTAGTTCACACCTCGGGGCTGTGAGGTCAGCCCAGCCTGGACTCCTATAATATGTGTTTCTTGCACACTGTTTTTGTTCTTGTGTAGGAGGACCAGGCCCTGATTGCCTGGCACACTTAATTGTTGACTCTGTAAATAAACAGTGTAGGTCAGAGAGTATTATGTAAAGGATAATGTACAGCAAGCCATTATTGCGATATATACCCTGACATGCATCTTGAATCACCCTGAAGGGTGATTCAAGATCATTATCCCGCGTATTTTCTGGCTACTTACTAAAAAAATCAATAACTTGACACAAAATATAACAACAACAAACATATTTTATTTATTTAAAAATGATTGGTTTGCTTCCGCTAAAAAAAATAGCCTGTTAGATTCTACGGTTGGAAATAGCGTCCATAGCAATGGTCTGTTATTCATAGCAGTGGTCTGCTATTCAGAAATAACAGACCTATGTCTCTCTCTCTCTCTCTCACTCTCACTCTATGTCGATCTCCCTCTCGCCTCACAGAAGGGTAAAGATGCTGTACCCCCACAGTGTATAAATATTCATTCATTCGTGTTTGAAGCATCCTGCTGCTTCAGTGCTATACAATTAAACAGCTGGGCTTGTCTCCTCACTGTGTGGCAGATGTTCAGTATGTCACATGCCGGGCTCAGATGTGCACGGAGAGCAACAGGAACTACCCCTTCCCGGGGTATGTCGACATCAGCTCCCTGGTGGTCCAAGACAACTACATGTTCATCCAGGTAAAGTACCTGTAATAACATGTCCCCACAAAGATAGCAATACAAACCGTGTGTGTTAAGTGGGCAACCTCTTTTCAGTGTGTATAACGGTGGTAGTATCGGTGTGAACTCTAGTTTACCTAAATGCTATAATAACTGGATAATAATAATAACTGGATGCATTTATCCAAAGCATCTTACAATACTGTGAACGCATATATTGTTAGCATGCATTTGAGCTTGTTATGTTTGCATTTCATATTCTATAGTGGAAATATAAAAAACTAAGCAAGTTTGTGGAGCCATTATCTCCTCGGCAAAAATAACTTACATTGCCACATATTTTTTCATGGCTAACAAATGTTCCATCAAATTCAACACATCTTTCAAGACTATTTATAAACCCCTTCAATGCACAGTTTTAACCTTCAGACATCCTCTTCCACAAACAAACCACACAACCAACCGATATTGGAAAGTGTCCACCCCACCAATAGCAGCAGTACATTACATGTCCTTCAAAATTATCCCAAGCGGTTCCTCTTCCCTACTCTCTCCTGTTCCCCTTGCCTCCCTTATCTGTCATTTATCATAGCTCAGGAGAAAAGGTGTTGACAATTGTGGTTCCAATGTAATCAGAGTATTTAGGTAGACCTTGGAAAGAGCCAAGATACTGGCTATAAGCGACTGAGGAACTTACCTATCATATGTAGCCCACAGACACTAAGGATTAATAAAAGTTTATCTTAGTATTACCTATGTGAAGTTCTAACTAAGCATATGTCTGTGTTCTTATGATTACGGGGCTACAATGGTAATTATGATTATGGTTATTTGTAGTATTTTTAGTATTTGTAGTAATAGCATTAGCCATATCAACATGTTGTGGGAGTAGTGGGAGTAGTAGAGGTAGACTTTGTGCGGTTGCCTTTTTATTATAGTTGTTGTTGGGTACACCAATCGTTTGAATGTGAGTACAGCCATCAT
Organism: Merluccius polli; assembly: GCA_030340625.1. Taxonomy (NCBI): domain Eukaryota; kingdom Metazoa; phylum Chordata; class Actinopteri; order Gadiformes; family Merlucciidae; genus Merluccius; species Merluccius polli. The sequence continues at coordinate 203,061 of JAOPHQ010000017.1, forward strand.
TCACCCAGTAGACCACAAAGGGGCTTTTAGAAAGCTACTTACCTGGACTACCTACAGGCAACCTCGCCCCTGTATAACGCTACTGTGGACATTTTAGACAAAAAAATATAGACTTGTTCTCTAAGGGCACCTCTGTCACTTATAATGGAGGTTTTCCAAGTAAACCTCAACCACTCAACCTTAGCCTCCCCTTTACAATTCCAGTGTCGCCGCGTTTTCTAAGCGTCACAGATGAGAGACCCTGAATGTTATGGTGGGGGTCATAAAATCCATCATCCAAATATCCTTATAGTTCACATCTTCCACGGTTGTCCCGCCATCGATCTTCTGCTTCTTCACTCAATTGGCTGTCGGTGCGTTCTGCTGCTGCTACTACAGCTCCCACTACCGCCCACCGTTCCCACTCTCTATGGCTTTGGGACAAGCTTGAGGGTCATATCTTTGTCTTTCTTTTGAAATTAGAATAAATGTACTAAAAGAAAAGTGGTTGATTGGCTCTTTGGGAAACAATTATATAAAGGAAACGATCATTTTTTTCTGATACATTACATAGTGCAATTTCACAGTTTTCCGCAATTTTCCTGTTTGTTATTGTGTGCACACGCGCGTGTTTGTTTGCGTATGTGTTTGTGAGAGTGTAGGTGGAGACACTCGGAAGCAAACTTATTTTTCGGCTAGCATAGCCGCAGGGCTATTGACTAGTCCTTAACCCCGTTCGGCATTGTGTTTTTGTGCTGAACGAGCTAACAGCCATACGCCTCCGAGTGTTTGCACGGGGCCTAAACCATTAAGGATGGCTTTCCTCTCGACAGGACTCAAGCATTGGCTAGGTGACTTAAAGATTTATCTCGACAAAGAATAATGAGGCTATTGATTGTTCGAGAAGATATTTACCAACTTCTAACGTGACACCCTGCGAGTGCATCGACACCCAGGGAGCGGGCAGCGTCCCCCGAATACCCAGTCGGGAGATATTCGGTAAAGTCCGGGTTTAGTGGCAGAGATGTGCTTCCCCCAGGACACATTGATGAATGGGAGAGTTTATTGAGTGCCAGATTAAGTGATCAAAGACAAGATGGTGGATGTATAGTTAATTTACTTTCACTCTTAACTTTTTCTCTCTTTGTCTATCATGTAATGTACTACAGGTTCCTACATCAGGTCGGGCCAAATACTACGTGTCCTATAAGAGAGATCCATTCATACAGATCAAACTTCCCAAATACTCCTTGCCTAAGGTAAGATGCAGAGGACGAGGGCAAACTATTCATTACCTTTGCTATTTTAACTAAAAACTATTTTTAGCTCATTTTAACATGCTATCTTTATTCAGACAAACCCCGCTGCTTTTCCAAAGTTATGCAAATCAACTCCATGTAATGTATGAACGATGTAAGCTTAATAGTGTGTAGGAACTTTTACGACATTGGTCAGCAACACGAGACTTTCACTGAGCCTTTTTTTAGTCGTATACATTTACAACTTGGTATAACATTTACAACTTGGAGTACCTACTTGTGTTACAATTAGGAGTAATTCTTGTTCCGATGAAGTTGCACAACATGGCTGCTCTCACAGCGTCTCGTTGGCTCTAACCTCAGCCCCTCTCTCTCTCTCTCTCTCTCTCTCTCTCTCTCTCTCTCTCCCTCTCTCTCTCTCTCTCTCTCTCTCTCTCTCTCTCTCTCTCTCTCTCTCTCGCTCTCTCTCTCTCTCGACCTCGCCTCACCCCCCTGCCTCTCTCTGACAGGATTTGCACATAGTCAGCACTGATGAGAAGCAGGTGTTTGCGGCGGTGCAGGAGTGGAACCAGAATGACACCTATAACCTTTACCTGTCTGACACCAGAGGGATCTACTTCACCCTGGCCATGGAGAATGTCAAGACCACCCGGGGCATCGGAGGAAACCAGATGCTGGACCTGTATGAGGTGCGTCTATGGCCTGATGTGTGTTTTATTATTCTGTGGACGGACATGTGACTGACATATACTGTAAATCAGGGATGGGGTACGGAGAGAGAAATTTAAGAGAAAAAAAAAAAAAAACACAAATTGAACACGCACATATAGAGTCACATGCACACAGACACACATACACATTCATATAGATACACACACACACACACACATTATTATTAGGATTATTTACTTAGTGAATGTATGTAGTGAAACACACACACACACAAACTATACTGCTGTAAATATTGGTGAAAGTGTATGTGTGTGTCTGTCTAGCTAAAAAAATGTAATCCACTTACTGCACAAGTTTCTCATGAAGAATAGTGGCCCCTATGTGGATGCCTGTCGATTATCTTTCTAATAGAGTAGATCTACAATCCCAAATTGTCCTCGGAGAAAAGTGCATTGCTTTTGTTTTCTTCCGGGGGGGGGGGGGGGGGGGGGGGGGGGGAACCATGCCCCAGTTAACTGTCCTTTGCCTGTATGAATTACAGGCCACCGTCTATCATCTTGTTGTCAGCAGAAGATGCATAAAACATGCGCTTAATTAGGTTGACGACCAGGCACCTCTGGACTTGTAATGACCTTGTTAGATTAACGGCGCGCTGTGTGGTCACATTAGCATTCATATCAGGAGAGAGCAACACACTCTCCCCCGCTGCGATCAGTTGATCACTCATACCCTGGCAGGTGTCATCGATTGGACAGTGAAGTAGCGCGGTAAATAAGGACATTTCTTCCGGGTACTGCACTTTGTCTGGGTGATGGAGGTGTGTGTGTGTGTGTGTGTGTGTGTGTGTGTGTGTGTGTGTGTGTGACAGTGTGTGTGTGTGTGTGTGTGCTTTTTTGTGCACGTGTCTGTGGGTATAAGGTTGGTTATATGTTGTTGTGCATGCAGGGTTCTTGGTATGTCTGTGAGTTTGGCATATAAATATGTGGTGAAGCACACCTAAAACTAGAAACGAGGTTCTCTTCCTCCCTGCGTTCTCCGGGTCCATTACAAGGCGAGAACTATTTCCTCCACCACTTATTGTTGTTAAATCCTGAAATAGTGCACTACAGAGACTCGTTGTGTTGCAAAGGCCAAACAGTCTGATATAGACTAGAAACGATAAAGATGCAGGAATAGTTTCCTTTAGGTCCTCTCCTCCACAATTCTTCGCTGTTCCCACTAGGCAACCGCTCTCTCTCTTTATCTTGTCTTTGTATCTCTCTTTATCTGGTAAAAATCAATTGTGCTGTTTCCCCAAACGAAATTGCACAGCCACTATCCAGATGATAAAAAAAAAAAAATGAACGTCATTATCTATCGCATTTGATTAGCAAGTATTTTGCTTAATTACAAGCCTTTGTTGCTCACTTTTTTTTTTACCAACGTTATCAAAATTGTTTGAGCAACAAAGGACCCTGCAGTGCCTCCAAACTTTTCCAATATGAGACCCCAACTGTCACCTACTTTCTTCTGTACAATGCGTAAACAAGATGAATGTGAGATCATCCATTCATTATCTGAAGTTGTTTTTTTTCTAAACAAGGTTGAAGTTAGGTCACTTGATTAGTTTCCATTTGAATGTTTTTTTTTTAATTCAACGGTAGGTTTTCTTTTCCGAAGAAAATGTAGCTTAATTTAGGCTTTCTACTTTCATTACTTTTAATTTCATTCTATTCAGTTTGGCAGCAAATTTGTTTTACTTTGACCTATTTCAGTCTGTTGAAAAACATAATTAAACTAGTTATGATTACTTATGACTAGCGATCATAGAAGAGCTGAAGAGCTGAATTTATAGGTTTGGAGCTGAATTTATGGTTTGTATGGCTATTATTAATGAGGATTGTAAATACTGAATACTGTGAGGAATGTATTGAATAATATAGAAATAATTTATATCATGTGAAATGTATCACATTATTTGGCAGGAGTCTTATAATTATACATCATTTGTTCACTATTTCCTGTTTTATATATTTTGACACGATGAAACAATTTTAATCACTCAAAACATTTGAAGAACTGACAACACCAATGTATTATTAGATTTGAATCCTTCAGTATCTATTCATCATCGATAATGTAGCTATTCTTCCATTAGGAAAAGTAGGAAAACCATGTGTAACTGTCCAGCCATCTCCATGCAGTCATGTGTGTTCATACAGCAACATTAAGATGGCTAATATATGACTTGATGTTTTGTGTATGCATGCGTGTTCAATACAAATAATCTAATAAGTCAATTCATCCTTCCTTGTGACATGGTACGCTGTAGGCAGTTTTTCATTTCCTTCAATTTGCCTGCCCTCATCAAAAACAACAGCAATATCAACTGCCGGCTTGTTGTAGCGCCAGCGATAATGCTGGTTCATATGGGGAAGGTCTGATTTCATGTGTGTGGGTGCATCATTGACAATGGCAGGTGCCACCACACTGTTCCTGCGAGAAAGTTGCAGAGAAAAATAACACTGGCGTATGAATAAAATGATAATAGATCAAAACAAAACAGGCCACAGTGTTGCTGCAGACTGCAGAAGACATGCCAATTACGCAGCTCTGTCAATGTGTCCACCTATGTGGACCTGGCAGGCTTTCCTATTTATAGATGTCAACTGTATTATGCTTAACGTCTTACTTTTTATATCCCAGGGGGTACGCAGGTTCGGCGAGTGTATTTTTTTCCCCCCAGTTACATCTAGTTACAATGATTGCCATGAAGTGCAGACGCACCTTGACAGCTCTCTGTCAACAGTGGAATCCCCCTGTTAATAGTGCACGCAGTGGCGGGACCCGTCTTTGCCACACCATGACTTCAGATCTGGGCTTGGAGAGATCAATATGGACATCCTCCATTTCATCCTGAAAAGGGGGGAAAAAATTGAAGTGGTGTTTGCAAACGAAAGTGGCACATTGGTGCAGAAGCCTGGTTTTTCAAGGTGTGTGTGTGTGTGTGTGTGCCTGTGCATGTGCGTGTGTGTGTGTGTGTGTGTGTGTATAGGGTGTGTGCGTTTGTGGTATGAGGCAGGTCTCCAGGATAAATAATTACCACAGTGATTGACAGATCAGGTCGATGAAGAGGGGTAGATCCCTCATTAGCCACGTCCATCCCCAAGCAACAACTATTTTTTTTCTTCTCCCATTTGATGACAATGTCAAATGTGCCGCCTATTAGTGCCACTTACACTGACAGACACCTTTGGGGAAGGAAAGGCATGCGACTGTAGCCTTTCACCATGACAAGCGCTTGATGTAGAGCGGGGGCCGTCAGCATTGGCTCTCGACTCCGCAGTGCTCCCCTGGTCCAGTTTGGAAATAAGTACGAGAGGAGTTCCTGAGAGATAAGAGGCACGGGTGTTTTAACAGGATTAAGTCCGCAACCAGCGCCAATACAGGGCTTGATATTGGAAAAAGATTTGGGCGATGCTTGTCAACCTGTTTTTTCACTGCACAAAGTCGGCCATGTCGCATGCCGACATGAACACCGCATTTGCTGTCAACAGCTGTCAATGTTTTGTAAAGACGACGATATGCTCATCTTTTATTTTATTTATTTATTTTTTTATAGTACTTTTTTCTGTATAATGCTGCATATTATTACCTGACATAGTATTGTTAGGATTGTTAGGACTATGGGACTGTGAATCACTAAAGGAAGTCGGAGGGGAGGAGTTGACAGGGTGGGATGTGAAAGTGTGTGAGGGTGGTGTTTTTATGTGTACTAGTTTTTTTTTTTTTTTTTTTTGTCATGTGTATCGGTTTCTTGGACCCCCTCGAGAACAAGACGGTGCATCTCTAGGGGTTATCCTTCCTATACATTTCAAATATAAATTGACATGTAGTGGGTTGAGGCGTATGCAACCGCTCAGCTGTATTTGACATGTGGAATGTTTAAACGACTTCCTACATCGCCCGGATGTTAACCGGTGTTTAAGCATGCTGCTATGAAACCTGTTATCACTCCATCCGTGTGTCCACTAGGTGGCCGGTGTTACGGGCATGCTGATCGCTAACAGGAGACACGACAGCCAGGTGAAGACCTACATCACCTACAATAAAGGCCGGGAGTGGAGGCTTCTGCAAGCACCCTCCACGGACATAGATGGGAATGACATTCACTGCATACTGGTATGTATTTACACTGCCTGATGCATGATTCAAGTACTCACTGTAGATGATGGTCATCGGGGTTAGATCTGCAATGACGAATGTCCATGTGAAGCGAAAATCTAATTGTAAAAATGACAAAAGAGCAGCTATCAATGGACATACCAATAAGTATGTTGACGGGAATTCAAATAAATGGATGAAAACGACATAAACAAGGTATGAGCAAGCGTATAAGCAAGAAGCGGTATAAAACAGCTTGCGGATAGGAACAGCCGAGGTAAAGGTTGGAGAAGGATAATCATTAACAAGGTAGTCTACTAACTGCTAATGACTAACTTCCTTCCTTTCCTTCCTCACGCATGCACGTGATGAGCTACAGGGTTTGATTCATACTGCTGCCGAAGGACGGTCTGGCGTGCTTCCTTAAAAGACATGTCACTTACCCAGCATGCATGTATGTGCTTCAGTGATTTAATGACAGCAGACAGTGAATTTAAGACCACATTACTAAGTCATACAACATTGCGTCAAGGTAGACACTATCATGTGCAGAAGTGAACACAGATAGAGATTTGATTGATATAGATTGTGTTTACACAATCATGCAAACAGGTTCGCAAAAAAAAGACTATCTTACTTATCTTACTTGCGTTGCACTGTTATGTGTCACTTGTTGAGGATGCCTGCAATTTAAGCATTTCAAGACTGCTCTGTCACAGTGGTTGGGGAAATGAAGGCTAAACTAACTGTAAAACTACTACTCAACTATTCTGACTGTTACTCTCTTGCACAACAGGGAGAGATATTGCACTGTATTCCTAAATTGTTGCAGTGCCTGCTTCTTCAAACGGCCCAGTACACACAGAGAAATGATGACAACAAAAAACAACAAAGTCGAGCTAATAAGGACTTAATGCTGTTTAGAAGTTGACTGCCAGAATGTGCGGGGGTACCGGCACACAGGGTTACCCTTGTAGTGCGTGTTGGTGACGTTTGAATTACTGTTGAAGTCCTCTTTTGAATGTTCAGCTACCACTGTCACGCAATCAGTTGTTATGATGAGCACCGATGCACGCTCTCTCTCTCTCTCTCTCTCTCTCTCTCTCTCTCTCTCCCACCTCTTTGTTTTGTATACTTGCCCTGCAGAATTGACTTTATGCATTTATGCAAATTCCACTGCTCATTGTTTTTAATGACAAGATAAAATGCAATTATCACAAGTCACAGTCGGAGTCATTTGGACGCTTTAGACTAATGCAATTGGCTAGGATGTTTTTTCAGGGGTATATATTGTTTTAAACCCTAAGCTCATATCTACTAAATGGTAAATGGAATAAACTGTAGGGAGGGCTTTCTTAATTGATGGACGTGCCTTGGAACCACCTGGTTAATTACCCATCACAGTGTGTTTTCTTGCAGGGTTTTTACAGTGTTTTATGTATTTTTCCTATTCATGTAAAGCTGTTCTCCCAAAGTCCTGTGTATTGAGCACAGCTTTCCCCTCTTTAGCCTTTCTGTTCACTTCACCTGCAACTGCAAACGTCAGAGAACCCCTACTTGTCGGGAACAATCTCCACCAAGAGTTCTGCGCCAGGAATTATAGTTGCTACAGGTGAGATGGGAAAGCCATTATCTCTAGCAAATGCTCAATAGTCCTACTCAACGTGGGACAATTGGCTTTTCACAAAGGATATGCTTGCTGTTACTAAAATGCATTATTCTCCACTTTGAACATCCATGATATGGTTCTTACTTTTGCCAAACACTATTCTTCCTAAAGCTTTAAACTCCTAAAGCTTTAAACACTATATATATATAGATAGATAGATAGATAGATAGATAGATAGATAGATAGATAGATAGATAGATAGATAGATAGATAGACAGATAGATAGATATAGATATAGACGTTGTATGATATGATATGTATGCATACCATTTACTATATGGTGAGTGCATGTATTTTTTGCATGGGTTGCCCCAGTGGGAATTGAACTCCTAACTTTTCCCTCCCCTTCTTACTCCATACTGCTCCTTCAGTTTACTTTTGCATCGTGTCACTTCCCTTCACCTCTATTATTTCATGGACACATGGGAAGCACCGCTCATTGCCGCAGGAGCCATTTTCCCCAAGTCGTATAATAGATTGAAATCATAAAAGTATATTGAGATAACGTCATTTGAAGTTGACAGAGATAAAAAATGGCGTGGGTGTGTAGATGTTACTAATGCAGATGTGTGGGTCTTTGATTAATGGTGTGAGGCAACAAATTGATGAGCGTGTTTGTGTCTGTGGAGCACCGGAATGAGATAAGGAAGAGACAAAGTCAACTCTGCAGCCTGTATGTTTTTGATAAATGCATGCGTCTGTGCACATGGTAATATGTGTGAATTGATAGGCATCTCCGTTGAGAGCCTTGCATTGTGCATCTTGGGTCGCCACCCAAGTCTTTGTTATGGGGTATATGCTATTCACTTTCCCACTCCGCCTTTGGGATGTCGCCCGGTGCAGATATCCTCTCACTAACATGACAAAGAGTATTGCACGCCTGTTTACCGATTTACTGAGCCAAGACAGCAGAGCAAATCAACAGGGGTAGGCGACATGGGTGTACACTATCAGGAGTGCTGTTTTGAATTGCTTTGGACAAATCGCCAAAGTGGTTGATTTGTTTAGGCACAGTTCCATATTGTGTAAAATCTTGTATTCTTCCCGCTATGTTTGTTGTGTGTATGTTGTCTCTGACACTTATTCTGTATGCACAACAATGTACTTTTGGTAATTAAATTGCAGGAAATATTGGGGCAGAGTTGTCTTACAACAGCGTTGGTATGTTTATATCATCGGATGCTGGCAACAGCTGGAGACAGGTAAGCTTGTGTAATTCACAATGATCAAATCAATGGGTGTTATGTATGTGTTATGTGAGTTTCTGTATATGTATATAAAGAAAACACAAGGTGAGTTTTTGCCTATGTCTTCGTGCAGATATTTGAAGAGGAACACAATGTGTGGTTTCTAGACAAAGGAGGAGCACTTGTTGCAGTGAAACAGCCATCGGTACCGACCAGATACTTGTGGTAGGTCACAATTTTACACCGAAATCATCTCGTATTAACACCCACAAGGTTTGTCACTGCACATATACGCTCGCGTATATGTGTACTTTAATGTTAATGACAACAGAACATGTTTTTAATAATGTTCTTTCCATTTTTGCCAAATTGGTTGCTCGCCATTCGCCTGAGTGCAGACTAATCCAAGTGTGACCAGATCTGTTTGCCAGTCACTTCTGTAACAGTTTGGAAATTAGTTTTAGAACCAGCGAGGTGTAGCCTTATGGGTTTTAGTCCCCAAACCAATTTAAGTGCTACAAAACAGATAGATAAGAGGGGGGAAAAAAAGGGGATCTTGCTTGCCTTGTAGGGTGGCAGTTTTCTTTGTTTCAAAGTGTGCTGTCTGGTTAAAACATTTCCCTGGCCTGAATCCTCATCATGGATGCATGTCAACGCATCTTCTTTGTCAACACGTTTAGCTGGATGAAAGTAGTAGTGGTTGTGGTTTTTTGGAGGCAACAAGGGAGAAGAAAAAGACATGTTCTCATTCTTCCCAGACACAGAAGTGTGCACTGTTTCAACCGACGTCATACTCGCCTGGTGCAGGCGAGTTGTTCTCACTGTTACAACATGTTGATGAACTGTCAGAATCAATACTGGGAATCCCGTTGATGAAAGCTGTTTTTTCTTTGTTGCTCTCTGCAGTGAAACATGAAACAATTCTGTTGTTATCTGTTGTGGTGTATCCCAGTCCCGATACTCCTTTCCTTGTAGAAGCCCAACACGTCCTCTGATACTGTTATATCGAGTCCATTTTCTGTATTATCGCTCTGATACTGACATGGCATGCTTTTTAGGGATTTCATGCCTCTAAAACTAGGTGCTAATTACATGGGCCTCGGCCAGTCATTCTGCTCTCCCTGCAGCGTTAATTAAATAAAAATGGTGTGTGCGTGCGCGTGCCTGCCTGTGCATGTGTGTTCCGACCAGTGGAAAACCAGTGTATAATTTTGACAGAAGGTTTACAACAACAACAAAAAAACGTGATAGTACTGTTACTTTCCCGAGGCTGAAAGTTGTGCCTCTCTTCCACAGGATCAGCTTTGACGAGGGCAGACAGTGGACCCGACACAGCTTCTCCATGGTGCCTCTGTTTGTGGATGGCGTCCTGGTTGAGGCCGGAGCAGAGAACCAGATCATGACGTAGGACATCTCTTGTTTACCTTGGGTTTCTCCCATTCAAGGATGGCTTCTCGAGGAGACCGGGGATTTCAGTGGGCTCATTATAATTGGCTCTGTTAGTGTGACCTGTGGCTAGAGGCACTTTACTGTAACCGTTTGCATAAGCAGTGGTGTGTGTATGTGGTCTTTATGAAGCTATTTGAAATAAACCCCCTGGGGCGGGGGGATATCTGTTAAGTACTGCATGAGCACTAGATCCCTTTTTGGAGGCGTATTAGGTGTAAAAAGGGTAAAATTAACATAATAGACATTCTGTCAAACACAGTGCGTAAAATGTCAGTTCACCATCAAATGATCAACTATTGATTGAAGGGCATGTCAAAAGTATCATTGTATATTGCAATTGAACAGGGGTAATTACATTGCTGAGGTGTAAGTGTAATAATCACTTCATGTCTTTACATCTTAAAGATTCTTCGGCCACTTCAGCCACCGATCTGAATGGCAGCTCATTAAAATCGATTACAAGTCGGTCTTCAGCAGGCGATGTACTGAGGAAGACTACCAAACGTGGCACCTGAATAACCAGGTAATGCGAATCATGCAACACCGTGACGTGTGTGTGTTGCCTTGGCCTCAGTGCCATACACCTGAATGTAAAATAATTTCATTTTGAGTGATGGTCTTTGTCTTGGCCACAGGGAGAACCTTGCGTGATGGGACAAAAACAGATCTACATGAAACGCAGGCCTGGGAACTACTGCATGCTGGGAAGGGATTATTCCAGAGTTCTCTCAACGGAGTCATGTATCTGCAGAGCTCATGACTTTGAATGGTGAGTGAAGCATTTGGTAGTGGTTTGGTATCATTTGGTAGAGGAAGTGTTCTGTGATTCAGAAAATGTGCAATGTAAAAGTATTTATCCAGATGAACACACTATGCTTGCGTTTAATCCATTTGGTAGAGTAGTATGAGGTTTTCCCACCCCACTACATCGAATGTAAACTTGAAATTGAGCGAGAAGATGTTCATAATTGTGTTGAGAAGATGAGAGAGAGCAAAATTTCAATTTGCATGCTAATCCTAGGCTTGTATTGTTATTGTATCTTGCAAAGACAGGGAACAATTAACAAACTCCTAGAATAATCAGCAGTTTACAGTTTACATTACTAACGGTAGAGAGATCAGTAATAATTGGTTTTAACTCATAAACTATTAAAATGTGCTGTAAACATCATATGTCACTGTGCCATAATGTTATGCCATATATCAACATAGTCAAATTGTATGAAACATTCAAGACATACATTTAGAGCATAATAGAGTAATAATTAGCAGCAAAATATTGGAGGCAAAGTTGTTAACACAGACTTTTCTAAATTGAACACTAGACTTTCCGCTGTGTCAGGCTATTTGCTCCCTTAACAAATTGCTCCCTAATCAATCATTCCAAAGTGAGTTTTCGGTTTTGAGTTTCCAGTATTTTTTTGTCGCCATGTTTGTTACTCCAATTTGTCTCCTGCATGCCAACACAAACCTCATTCCTCGTTAGATATGAACCTATGCAGATAGTGTGCTATAGAGGCCCCGTAATTAAAATGCCCATCATTTCTTCATCACTGCCGTGAACAGGTTTGGCTATTTGTTCTGGCTGAGCAAACAATGAATCAATGTCATTGTTACAGAGAGAGAAAGTAGGAAGGCTGTAGTAGCCTATAGAAACACACCCATATACGTCACTGCTGCACACCCTGCTTCACACACTGCTGGGGCACATTTGTCAACAGTGTGTCCCTAATCAATACCTAATAATGACGTTCCTCCATGCAAGACAGCCCCATTGGACCCGGTTATGAGAAGACGGATAAGAGAATAAGTAGAAAGAACAACAAAATAAAGACACTGTATAACAATGTGTCCCCTTTTCTCTCCGGTGCTGGCACTGATTATGCACTGTGGTGTGGCTCTGCTTTGTTTGTCTGCTAGTGATTATGGATACGAACGACGGGGCGATGGGAACTGCAGGCCTGCCTTCTGGTTCAACCCTTACACCGTCTCCAAAAGTTGCAGCCAGGGGCAGAACTACTTCAACAGCACCGGGTGAGTGGGTTCAGCTTGGCAATATGTCTTGCGTTGGGTATGAGATGCCAGCAACATGATAGAGTAAGGGCACATTACAATTTGTCAATTAATGGATTAAAATGCATGACATATTTCAGCTTTAATGCAAGGCAGGAGACATGATTTAAAGTGGTAACTAATGCGTGACATTGCCGAGGCTTCACATTTATAAAGGGATAGGTCACTATTAAGGTAAGATGTTGACTGAATACTTAAAGTGGACCTGGAAGAAAATAGGAAGTGAAGGTCGATGCACATATGTGTGTCCACTCGCTACTTTGGTACGATGCCCCAACCTCGTAAATAGTCGGCACCGTTTTGGCCTCTTTGGCCATAAGGGCTCAGCCATGAGCCGGTGACATCAGCAGTGTGGTTCTGTACTGTACACAGGTCTATACATCCAAACATGCAGTACAGAGACATGGAGTCATCAGGGGGGGAAATATCTAAACTGTCAAAGAACGAAGCCGGGGTGTAAACAGGTGTTACAAGACCGAGGTTGACGGGAATACATTTACTCAGTTACTTACTCTAACACCGTCAGTGTTTCGCTGTGAGCTGCAGCCATATTAAAATTGCTGAAAACCCGACAGCACTTTTGTAGCACTGTACTGTAGTAGCTGTAACTGTTTTTTCTTTAAATAAACCTTTTTTCAAAAACTTTTTTTATAACAAATCATTGTAACACAACAATAAAGGCAGGAATTGGGAATGTTCGGAAGTTACAGAATAATAGTATAGGCCATGCTAGTATAGTGAGCATGTACTTAGTGAAAAATGAAAAATAATGAAAAAACCTGAATCAAAGGATTTACTTGAATTGTGCATTTTCCAATATTTTTTTTTAAAAACAAACATTATTTCAGTAAAACACATTCAACATTATCTCATTGAAGGAGTACAGCACTATCCAGATATTAATTTTGATAGTGCATTTAAAGCACTTATTGTGTTTCTAAATGTGTATTTTGTGCTGCAAACGTCTGGAAATGCTTTCTAAAACTGTAAGGCCTGATTTCTCATAATTTCTGTTTGCAACACCTTAATATTTAATATATCATAACTTCTAAAATATTTGCTTTATTCCCACAAGTGATACCTTGTTTTGAAGCTCTGATTTTACACTTACATATTTACTTATCTATATTCATATCCTATATTCATATCATGAAAAATGTCAAGTCAAGTCAATTTTATTTGTATAGCCCTTAATCACATTTACAGTCTCAAAAGGCTTTACAAGCCATATATTGATGACACCCCCTAACCCTAGCCCCCCAAAGGGCAAGAAAAAACTACCTTAATTATCAGGAAGAAAGAGTGAGGGATCCGTCCTTCCAGGGATGTTTAATGTAATGCAAAATAAATGTAATGATTTTGTACATGGTGATGAGGTGCTGGCTGGTGAGCAAGCTGGTAGCGGTCAGGGGGGTGGCCAGGCACCCGGTCATGATCACAGCAACACACTAAGACAGAGACAGCATTATGGTTAGGTGGGGCAGGGTGGACGTGTCAACACATACACACACACACACACACAAATGAGAGAGTAAAGAGGTAGGTTTTAAGTTTGGATTGGAATTTTTCTACAGATTCAGCTTCCTCCATTACAGGTGGCAGACTGTTCCACAGTAGAGGTGCGCGGATGGCGGTTACAGCCGCGGACTCCGCGGTTAAACCGCGGATCGGGCGGATGACCTTACGAAAAATAAGATTTTAATTAAATTCGGGCGGGTGGCGGTTGAACCAATCAAATGAAAAGATATATATAAGTTACATTGTTAAATATTGTTACTTACATCCGATAAAAACGAGCACACTTTTTTTCTCGCGTCAGCAGCGCCCGCGGATGGCGGGCGGATGCGGTTTTGAAATTGGTCAAAAAACGTTGGTGCGGATGGATGGCGGACGGATGATGAGTTTTGTGATGCGGTTGCGGATACAATAATAGCCCATCCGCGCACCTCTATTCCACAGGTAGGGCGCTCGATAAGAGAGGGCTCTGTTTCCTGCTGATTTATTTTTAACTTTTGGGATTGATTGAAGGCCAGCTCCTGAAGACTGGAGGGGTCGAGAAGGACAATAGGGAGTAATAAGGTCCGTCAGGTAAAAATTTTGCTGATCCATGCAGGATTTTATAGGTAAGTAGTAACACTTTAACATCTGACCTGGCATTAATTGGAAGCCAGTGGAGGGAGGAGAGAATAGGAGTCACATGTTCTGGAAACTAGTTTGGAGTCTAGCAGCTGCGTTCTGCACAAGCTGGAGGCTGTTTGCTGTGGAGATAGACAATATAAATGCGTGGATGTTATCCACAGCATCCGCTGTGGATAACATTGGTCTGATTTTAGCAATGTTTCTAAGATGAAAGAATGCAGTTCTGGTAATACTTTTTATATGTTGATCAAAAGAAAACATAGGGTAGAACAAGAGACTAAGATTTTTGACACAGGAACTTTGAGAGATAGTCCTCAAAACACAGTGTGACATCTTCAAATTGTGTTAGTTGCTTAGGGCTGATGATTATCAGCTCTGCTTTCCCTGTGTGCTGCAAGTAGTTTTGGGACATCCATCTTTTAATTGCAGTCAAGCAGGATTCAACCCTCTGGGTCTGGGAGGAGTCGTTTGACCAATGGGAATGTAGATTTGAGTGTCGTCGGCATAACAGTGAAAGCTAATTCCTTAGCTGCAAACGATATCGCCAAGAGGAAGCATGTAGATTGTAAAGAGCAGTGGACCAAGGACCGACCCTTGGGGAAGACCAAAGCTTAGGTTGCAGGGTTTCGAGTTTGAATCTTCACAAAGAACACATTGCGTTCTGTTGCGATAGGATCTGTACCAGAGAAGAGCCAAGCCTTTGATGCCAACATAGTATTCAAGACAATCAAGAATAATGCAATGGTGGATTGTGTAGAAGGCGGCACTGAGGTCAAGCAGCACCAGCAGCTGTCCATGGTGGAATAAAAAGTCTTAAACTCAGACTGGAAGGTTTTCAAATAAGTTGTTTGTCATCAGTTAATTTATGGTTTGGATTAGTTATAGTTATTTTCAGTACTTTAGAAAAGGAAAGGAAAGTTAAAAATTGTCAAATAGCTGCTGAGTACTTCATGGCCACGCTTCTTGAGTAGAGGTTTTATCACGGCAGCCTTAAAAGTAGAGGGAACTGTTCGCATCGACAGGGACAATTTCATGATGTTGAGCATAGCGGGTCCAACCTTGATGGGGAGAGGATCCAGCATACAGGTAGTGGATTCAGATGCTTGTTATTTTAGCAAGTTTATCCAAGGAGATTGTGCTGAACTGCAAAAAAGGGGGAACATGTGGTGCCGCCCTTGTAAGATGTTCAAGGTGAAGAGTAGGGGAAGCATTCAATAAAATAGGGTTGTTGAAAACCTGAAAAGGACAAAATTCTGTTATTTAGAACTGAGCAAATAATAGGAAATATAAACGTGAACATCTGCTTTCCTTCACTTAGGAAGGGCAGAGTTAATGAATTTAAACTGACAGAGAAGGAGAAAGTTATGGAGAGAAGAAGGATGTTTGTCATGTTTTTATTAACTATTTTTAGACCATGATAAGATGCATAGTACGGTGTGATAACAGTCATTAAGATGTACAAGTGAGAGTTTCATCCAAATACTAGTTATCTATTTGAAAATGTACATCAAACGTCTCAGTTTGCATTTAGATAACAAGCTTCCAATCTACAGCAAATGTACAAAGTTACAATTTAGAGCTGGGAAGTATTAGTTTTAACTTTTACTCAGCTATAGCTTTGGTCAGAGTGGCTCATATAGACTAGTGTGGCTAGTGTGTCTTCATTCATTTATCCAGGCTTGCAATGTGTCTCTCTTATTATACCACACTTAACATGATGATGCACATGCATATATGTTAAAAAGAATGGTACAAACTAGAATATTGATGCGATGTGATTTGACATGGAATGACATTATGGAAGATGACATGGTGTAATGTGCCATGTAATATGACATGATGTAATGTGACATGATGTGAGATGATGATAATGATGTGATCTCCCATGACATTAAATTATACATTGATAGTCATGTTGTATTGTTTTACTAGAGACATTTCAAAAGGAGACTAACTAGGTTTTTTTCACGTCCTGTAATTTGTCATGTGAGCTACACACAGTGTGGCATTGGCCGGCTTACTGCCTCCCCCACCTTAGGAGACTAGAGGCGCTGTGATTCATTCCAATGAGAGATGTAGAGGTTGTGGTTTTTTCTGGCTTTGTTCTTTAATATTGAAATGAAGGTAAATATCAGACCTTCCCTTACAAGTTGAAGGTGTTCTGAACATTTTGACACTAAATGTACATCTTTCTGACTTGTAGATACAGCGAAAAACAAGTTTGTATGAGACCTGTCCAGCGATCTCACAGTGTTAACAGTAGCGCCGGTGTAAAGGCCCTGGCCACTTAGGAGACTGGAACTGTGTCACGACCGAACTATGGACCCAAACCAAAATGCACAACTCTTCAGACCAAAAGTTTCAAAATAAAGTTTTATTAAACACAATAAAAATCACTCTTTACAGAGGAAAAAACTCTACACTAATCTCAGAAACTAAAACTCACAATACTAAAGCTATACTAAGAAAAACAAATTAACAAACTGAAAATCACTCTAACATAACAAAGTAGCAAAGCAGCCTGACAATGAAATGGATAAAGCGCTGGTTCTCTGACATGGGACAAGACGAACTGGCACAGGACAAAGGGAGACACAGACTATATATACACACACAAGGTAAGGGCACAGGTGGAAACAATCAGGGTGGAGACAGGTAATCGTAAATGTGGGAAAACAGACAAAGGGAGAAAGTAAAACTGGCAACAATGGACACAGACAAGAAGTGGAACCAAAATAAAACAGGAACTCACAGGACAACATAGACACGAGACAGAACTGAGTGAATAAACTTAACAGTTTTCTGGACATGACAAAAACTGTTCCTTTTTCACCCCATTGACGCTGCTTTGAATGTGTTATCTTTCCTATCGACTCTTTGGTCTGCTCTCCGTACAGGTATCGTAAGGTGGTGTCCAACAACTGCACCAAGGGGGTGAAGGAGATGTACACGGCCAGGAAGCAGCAGTGTCCCAACAGACCCCCCAAGGGTCTCGCCCTGACCACCAAGGACGACAAACTCACCGCACACCTCGGGACCAATGTCTCTTTCCTGGTGCATCTCGATGAGGTGGGGCTAACACACGCGCACGCATACTCACACACATACACACACACACACACACATGCATACACACACGCACACATACACACGCATACGCACACACACACACACACGGTTGGTTGTTGTTTGAAAGACTGTATTGCTGCTATCTTGGCTAGGGCTCCCTAGCCTAGAAAAAGAGATGTAATGTCAATGGGACTCACCTGGTTAAATAAAGGTGTAATCATATTTTTATTAAAAAAACACATAAGCACACATGCATACATACTAGGGGTGTCACGATTCTCCAAATCCACAATTCATTTTGACTTTCGATTTTAAGGTCACAATTCGATTTTTAATTTAAACAAACGATTAAAAGACAATAATAACAAATACTTCTTTAAAAAGACAGGCTATGTGGTATGTATGATATAACCACTATATTTCTTTAGGAATGTACCACACTAAGGCCATATGGTAAAATTTGTATCATTTATTTTAGGTTTAGTCCAGTCAGATTGCAGCTCATTTGTAAGCAGCCCATCGAGGACTCACTTATTTCACCTACCCCCAGGTTGGTCCCACCGCCATATAAACCCTGTCTGAATCAGAGCCGGCGGAGACCACTGCTACAGAATGGTGTTTTCGGTTCAATTTGTTAGAACAAATGTGTTATTTAATAACGCAAAAAGCAACTACAATATCACGTAGGATTGCTGCGTGGACGTCAGTGGCTTTCGGATCCACTCATCGGTCCGAGTCTGACTCGGTTACGGCAGAGTGAGTGTGTGAGTGCAGTCAAAACGTTTCAGAAGACACATGGCTTCCATAGTATGAGATTAGACCTACTTACAATTATCACAAAGCAAATAGGTGGTTTGAACATTATGCAAAGTTTTGATGAAATTGCACGGCAGGACTAGCGCTATTCACCCAAACATAAATCACACAGGCGCTATTGTGGTTGACAGATCACCATGAAAGGAAAAAAGATTGCTACCTCTTCTATTCATGTTTATTAAATTACCAACCCGTTATTATAAGTAGGTAGAGCTTTTTGGTATATTTTGCCTTTGTTTAAACACTGAAACAGCTGCAAAGTGCGTTCATTATTAAAACCCTTTATTGAAACCATAAACCATTAGCAGTGTTTTAACGTCACCTTTTAATATCGGCTCAGTTCGCTTGGAACCTCAACTGAGGTGATACCAGAAAGAGTACCAGGTACCAGGTACTATCCACAAGTGAGTGGACTGGAGTCGGTATCATGCGGTGAAATAGGGGCAGTTAACCCTTTACTGGTTTTATTTATGACATTTTGACGAGAATTGATCATTGTTGTTGAGTGAAAAAAATATGATACATCTCCTGAGATTAATTGACTACCCGACTACTTTTTGGGAGCAGTTGTCAGCTACTAAAATGCAGCAGTCGTAAATGCCCTAGCACACACACACACGCATGCGTAGACTCACACATACACACACATACTCACACACGCATACTCACACACATACACACACACACCCACACACACACACACAGAGCTGTGTATCTATCCTAATTGAATGCTTGTTTCTCAGAGGGGGTAATGATTGCCATTGATTTCCACTTTAAGACATGTGAAGTACCAATCAATGAAGAGCAGCAAATGGAAAGTGAGGATGCGAGCATGCGTTGAGGTTAACGGGCGCGCGCATGACACGCGCAGTATCACCTTAAGAAAATATGCTTACTGCCCAGAGTGCCACACAAATAAAATGAGTAAAACCACTACAGGGCAGGAATGGCCAGTTGCTTTCAGCGGGAGAGAGGGGGGAAAACAGTAATCTAATTTAAAAGAAACCTCTCCAGTTTTATTAGAGTAAAAATTGACCTGGATCACTTAAACGGTGAACGATCACTTAAACCTACTATTGCAACAACACAGCATCAGTAGGGTAAAACTAACCTGTCTCACGATGGTCTAAACCCCTATTAGTGGGTGAACAATTCAACGCTTGGTGAATTCAGCTTCACAATGATAGGCAGACCCGAGACGAAGAGGTGTTTTTAGGCTAATAAAGTGAGCAAGGAGTGAAAGACCTTAAAGCAGATGCTGTCGGGTGGTGGTGGGGGGGTTAGAAGTGGATTCAGTTCATAACCGCAGGCTTTGCCAGCTCCTCTCTCCCTGGGAATCTGATGAACTTATTCACATTGAAGTATGAGTTCTATCGGTATTATCCGCTAGGCTTTTCCTCCGCTATAGCGACAACCGGAGGTAAGCGCGTGTGTTCCCCATGGGACTTTTGGGCCAGGACTCGTCGTGAGGCGCTTGACTTGGTGCCGGGGATGAGGACTTGGCGACAGAGGGCTGGTGTTTCATTTAGAGGAGGGCTGTGCGAGAGAAAAGAAAGAGGGGGTGGGGGGTGTTAAGGCGATTGCAATTGGAAAAAAATCTGGAGGGTGAGGTGGTAAAATCTTCATGCTGCTTCTGGCCCTCCACAGTCAGTGTGAGAAATGCTTGAGATGGATTCAAACATATTATGGACATTTATATTCATGAAGCCCGCCATGGCAATTTTTCTCGGGGTGTGCAATTTGCCCTAAATATTTAATGCTCGGAAGGTGTGTGTGTGCGTTGTATGTGTGTGTGCCTATGCAGATAAAAAAAAGAAGATGAAATAACAGGGAAACCCTTACATGTAATAATTCATGGAGATTGGTTATTGATATACCAATGGTTATATGAATGATAACCAAGACAACAACTTCTCTAGCACACTTTAAATGCATTCCTATTGATGTCCCTTTTTGTGGCTTTGCTCAAAAGACAGAATAACTGCCAAATGGCATGAAATGGGCTCTAGAAAGATTTCAAGCATTCATAACTCAGTGGCAACTTTAAGGGCTAATATGAAATTATTCTAGACAAGTTGTGTGTGTGAGGAAATCTCAGCATATATGCACATTAACGCGCATATGAATATCACATCGGTTGGTGCCCGGAGGCCGAACCCAAATTTTGGTTTTGACATTTGACATGAACAATGTAGGAACAATGAACATACGTAATGCACTAATGCTCTACTTAGTCGCTGTTTATTAACATTGGAAAGTACCTGCATCCTCCATACAAATATACAGTTAGAGAATGTGCTGTAACGTTAAAGTATTCATTGTAAAGCCGCAGAACTGTAGTTGTGGGTTGTAAATTCAATCTATGGTGACATCAGACCTATTGAGATTGATACCACGTTTCGATATGACTGCACTGTGTACCTTTTGAATGCATTTGATGATAAGGAAATGCAGCACAAAAGTTGCAGAGTATCATGTTTTAAATACCAAATGAGTCCAGAACCATTTCTATACATGATCGAATCCAAATTGTAAAAAAATAAATTTAAAAAAGTCATTAGTAGACCGGCAGCCCCAATGTCCAGGATCAGGAGTTCATTCTCTTAAAGGTCTTTTCTTCAGCTGGATTTTCTACCTTGCATTTTTATTTTCTCACCTAAGCCTAAAAAGACACACACTGTGATTGTTGCCCTTCTATTAATAATCATTTATTATTCGGCTACCCTTGGCCTTGCATCTGACCAAAACACGTTGCACTCGGGACAATTGCCTTTTAAGTGTAAAATGATTGCGAGATCTCCGCCATTCTGTCGCGGTGAGCCCACGTAATACTGTCCTTTGTGCTGGACCATCGCTGCTGCTGCTGCTGCTGCCGCTGCCTCAGCCTCAGCCTCCTTGAGGCTCTGCTGTGTGGATGTGCTCAGCGCCGGGAGTCTCTCAGACACAAAAGAGTGACATTTAACTAGTCGGCCTTGAATCCATCTAATGGAGATTAGGGAAATCCCATTGTGCCCTCCGAGAAGCACGGCGAAGAGACAGCGGCGAGAGTGGGAAGTGTGAGACGGCGATACCAGCCAGCCGTGCGCTTGGACTCGTGCCTGCACATCTCAGCCCGCCACAACAATACAAGCAATACATCGAAAATCCCCCCCCCCCCCCCCACGCACTCTTTTCTTCCTATTCTCTCCTCCAACCACTCATTCAAGAGATCATTTCCAGCCACCATGGCACGGGGTATTCCCAGAAGCTGCACTTAGACGTCGCTCCCACACCCTGAAGCCACACAAAGAAACAGAACCAAGCGAGGGAACGACTGCAGCTTAAAGAGAATGAACAAAGGAGCGAGAGAGAGCGAGAGACAGAGAGAGAGAGAGAGAGTAAACAATGCGGCTAATCATGGCGTTACATTGTGTTTCAACAGAGCGTGGATTGGAAATGCAGTGTCGTTGCAGATGACCGTCTCGCTAGTGATTACGCTACAATGCGCCAAAGACGAGTGCTGGGAGTTTTTAGTGTGCAGGGGGGCTGTTGGAAAGGGGATGGAGAGAGGGGCGGGGGGGTTCGGTCGCCGCGGCAGCTGGAGCCATCACGATACTAGAAATGCGCCAGATGCGTTTCCCGCGGCTGAGGCCTCGCGGATACGGACGAGGAGGTCCAGGACTACTCGCACGTATTACGCGGCAGACATCACCGCCACCACTCACTCCAAGTGTGACTCTGCTTGGGGCGGCAGGCCCACAGATCCAGGGGCCTGAAAACCCAACACTGACCAGTATTAGCTCAGTCGGTAAACTCGCCTAACGAACCAGTGTCCCCTCCAAAAAAAGTTGATTGTTGTTTGACTTTTTGTTGTTTGAATGTAATATGTAATACGGTCCTGGGAACTGGAGCTTATCATGGTCTGTTGGGGGTGTGGCTACTGGTTCCTGACTTTTAAAACTACTTTACCTCTGGTATCAGGTGTGTGTGTGTGTGTGTGTGTTTGTGTGTGTGCGCACGCACATTTGTCTTGGTTGATATTTGGTGAGTTTTGTCTCCTCTTTAACCATCATATGTCTCCATTTTTTTAAGGCGCAACATAATGTGAGATGAAGTCCCGTGCTTGAAACCATTGTTCGACATTAACTTGTCGTGTGTGTGTGTGTCGTGACGTGTATTAGGGTGACTCCATGCGGACCAATATTCAGTTGGACTTCGGCGACGGGACGGCGGTGTCCTACTCCAACCTGAGCTGGACCGAGGAGGGCATCCGACACGTGTACAAGGCGGCCGGGATTTTCCGCGTCACGGCGCTGGCGGAGAACACGCTGGGATACGACGCCACGACCCTCTACCTGCACGTCACATGTACGTTATCACAGACCGCCGGCTGCCGGTTTTCATTAAGCAAGGTTTAATTTGATCTTTTTAAAGTTTGATCTCCTTTTGTTGAATGAAATCCTCAGTCGTCTCAAGTTAATTACAACCCAAGGGTTTGTAAAATTGAAAAAATATACGACTTAGAAGTTTAAAAGGCAATGAATCGCAAGATATTTTTTCACAATATTCTTATCTTTGCCTTCTGGTATTATTATATTAGTATTAAAGATTGGGAGTGATATCATGACAAATGTAGTTGTGAAAAATGATATTATCGGGCAGAAACTGAAATTGGAAAACAGTGTCTTTAACTGATCTTATTTATCCGTATCGACCAACAGCACTAGCTCAGATATATGTGACATATCTATTAAAAGCCAACTCTCCGCAGTAAACAAAGTAAAAGTCAATAAATCAAACGCAACAAGCCAGAGCAATTAAACAATAATTTCGACATAATGACGACAAATGGTTTTAAGGGCCTTTATTTTATTCACATATGTTGTACGGTTTAATTTCCCCACGTCTCTGTCTCTGTCTCTCTCTCTCTCTCTCTCTCTCGCTCTCCAAATCATCTTCACATGACAAGACAAGCTCCTTGTCAGCTCCTAGTAGGCTCTTAGGCTTCACAGCATTGGTCTAGCTTTACTAATAGGCAATACGCTATGTTTTTTGCCCTCACAGAAATGTTCAGTAATGATGAAAGCTACAGAACTTTCTAACACAATCGCTCGCATTGAACACGTCTATGAATTCATAACACTGCAAAACACCACTACCACCAACCCCATACTCCCTAATAATATTGGCTTACCATCCCTCAAAGATAAGACAATGAACATATATGCTACCCAAGTCTTTACATTTTCGCTCTTAAAGTGTAAAGACTTGGGTAGCATATATGTTCATTGTCTTTATGTTCATTGTCTTTACACTTTAAGAGCGAAAATGTATAGATGCCATTTGGTGGACGCTTTTATTGTCTTACAATACTGCGAGTGCATCCATTTTAAGCATGGTTGGTCCCAGTGGGAATCAGACCCCTAACCCTGGCAATGCTAATGTCACGGTCTACCAGTTGAGCTATAGTCAGGACCACTGAAAAAAACACAAAGAAAGAAAATTAAAAAAAAGAAGATTAGCATTGTTGTGGTTGTTTTTTTAACCTTATAATTGGGGGAGGCTGACAATGAGAATTAGAGGCCGCCTCATCCCTTAAGAGCTCAGAAGGCACATCCATCTGACATGTATCGACTCGGCGTCTTACTGAGCTGTCAGCCCCAGTCGGAAGGACAGCGGTCCTCCTCGCTGAGTGGTTTGGTTCGCCCTGCTCAATACTCCATCCAGCCGAAAGGACCGCGAGACAGCACTGTTTTCATCCCGGATGGGATTGTTTCAGGTGTCCAAGCGGGAAGTACACGACAGAAAACGTACCACTTGAAAATGTGAAACAGAAAAAATATACAGAAAATAGGCCTATATATAATGAGAGTAGTAAATGCAAAAATAAATGTCGTTAGAGATCATCACATGAGAGAAAGTTGAGATAGACATTATTGACGGTATACGCTAAATAGAGAGTTTCTTCAATCTAAAAGCACTTAATGGTTCCGGATGTGCGAAATTGCGGTTTGAACCGCGCCGGGGATTGGCTTTATTACTTCGCTCGTGTCACACCTCCCGTCCATGTTGTCTGTGTGTTTAATGACGGCCAGGTCCCGTGGAGCACGTGCAGCTGCTGGCCCCCTACGTGGCCATCCGCCACAAGGAGGTGAACATCACGGCCGTGGTCTGGCCCGGACACTCGCGCACCGTCACCTACTTCTGGTGGCTAGGCAACCACACGGAGGTACTGGTACTCGTTATCGGGTTCTGGTGTTGTCACTGGCGTTGTTATCGTCGTCGGTGGGGTTTTTGGTTAAGGTCGTTACGTGTTCAAGTGTAACCCTGGATTGGATAGGGACATGTTTTTGCGCACACAAAAAAAAGAACCGTTTTTAAAAGAATGATGATTTATCTTTTTTTTTGCAATATTGGAGTTCGTTTTTTGACTCGTATTTTTTTTTTTACTGTTAGCCATTTAGCAGACACGTTTATCAAAAGTGTTTTCCTGAAGTTTTTTAAAGAGCACGTATGTCTGGGGGCGGGGGGTGGTTTCGAACCCAGAACCTTTCGGCGAAGGAGTCACACACCCCTCTAACCACGAGACTAAGCCACCACCCCCCTCTCTCTCTGTGTCCTCTTGTTTTCCCACAGCCGGTGATAACGTTGGAAGGGAGCATCTCGTACACGTTTCCCAGCGAAGGCATGCACACCGTCACGGTTCAAGTGTCTTCCTCCAACGCCATACTGCAGGACACCAGGATCGTGGCGGTCCAAGGTCACTTTCACTCTTTCCCTGGAAATGCAGTGTAGTGCTAAAACAGTGCTGAGTAGCTACTTGTATGTCATCTGAACAGAATCAGCTTTCGTTTTTTTTTCATCTTTCTTTGCTTTATTCCAAATGAACCAATTTAGCGGGAAGCTTATTGTCAGAGGTAATGATTTATTACCGGTGGATGTGTTGGTCTATAGCGGTGACATTTTCTAATTATCTGAAATTATGGCCAGTACGTTCACCCAAAGGCGAAGCTAAGGGATATGCAAAAAAAAAAGCCTTTATAAAATGTTAACTACCTGAATCTCATCTTAAGAAAAATGACAGCCACGCTCTCCTTGAGAATGTAGCCCCTGGATCAGACTGAATTAATGGGCGATTTTCTCTTTCCCTGGCTCTCATCGACAGAATTCTTCAAATCACTACTTTTATCCTTCTCGCCCAATCTGGACGAGTTCAACCCCGACATACCTGAGTGGAGGCACGATGTGGGGAGGGTCATTAAGAAGGCTATACTCCAAGTACGTGTGGATGTTCTTCCTTCCTTTCTTCCTTTCTTCTCTGTCTCTCTCTCTGTCTGTCTCTCGCTCTTGGGGTCGAAGGAGAGAGCAGGTGTCAAGGCAGAGGGTGCAACGTGAATACAGTCGAGATAAAGACACACTTTGTAGACCCTACAGAGCGTTCTGGTAGACTGTGTGTCCACTGTCATGCGGTGTCATGCTTTGTCAATTAAATGTCCTACGCCTATCCTTGCGGTGGAACAATGTGAAAGCAGTGTGATGTGTGGAACAATATAACGAGTGCTAGAATCATTCATTTAGAACTGGATGGGGTTACAGGGGCGGACCAATATTATTTGAAGTGACCATAAGTGACCATCCATGGTCACTTTAGTCTAATTGTAAAAGCATGATACCAAGGGTTGTGTTCTCTAAGGCCTAGACAGAATACGTCTAGATGATTGTAAGGTCTTGGTGACACTTGTCGGTTCAATGCCACTTTTACCATCCGATCACGCCAAGGATGCATGAACTGTCGCGTCTGGGTAGTCCCAGATCGGATTTTGCTCACATTGTGATCCGATGAGCTAGACCACATCCCGAGATGGTCAGGCTCGCATTCTGATCAGATTGCACAAGCGTGTGGACAGCAATCTGGGCGCAATGCGGGCAGACTACCGGGTATGTCATTAAAACCACACCCCACACTGAGCACGCCAGGATCCTCCCGGTAGGCATGGTAGCCTATTTATGCATAAGGTACTGCCAATATGTTGCACTGAGGTTGGACGATATAAGTGAGTCGTGGGGTCGAACCGAGACTCGATACCTGTAGGCGTTATGGTCGGATGCCACTGTTTCCCCTCAAAGGGACAATAAAGAACTGAACTGAGCTGTGCAGGCTAAACTGGACTCCAAAATTGCACTCGGTAATGTAATGAATGCATTACATTAACAATGCACGTTTGGTGCAGGCGCTACCACTACATACCATTTTAAAACAGCAAGAACAACATTAGGGCTTCTCTTTCGCCCAGCGCCCTTTCAGCAGATTTATTTTACCAGGAAGTATTTTTGCAGGAAAGTGAAACACAGATCCGGTCACAGAGTTTGCATTCAAGTGTCAAGTGTGGATGTCAGACCTGTGTTCTGATCTGGCGCATCCGATCACAAAAGCCGCATTGAAACGACAAGTGTGACCGAGGCCTCGGTTCAGAGTAATCAGCACCGATCTTTACATGTCTGATGTTAAACTGTATACACCAATAAAGATCACAATACACGGCTCGCTGGTCTAAACAGGATCTCTAGCAAATGGCATGAGTACAATAAAGACAAGGAAATCGGGATGCGAAACTGTGCTGCGCCATACGGTAACCCGTGCGCTCTCTGTAAAGAATAAGGTCACGTTCTGACTGTATGCTTGGGGAAGCCCTTCTTAAAAATGTCTTTCCACTGTAGTCAAAAATAGTATGACTCATGTCAAGTGGTCAAACTGAATCATCTCCAACCACCGGGGCAGTTTCCTGCGTGGAGCGGCACGCATTTCCTCCCCGCTTGATGTCCGAATCTAATTTCTTTATTTTAATTTTTTTTTTTCTAATCCAGCAATGATTTTGCAGAGCATCAAAAGGCTGCCCTCTTAAGAGCCCAGCCAGAAGGCTTTTTAAACTAATGAGTGATTGCAACGAGAGCAAACATGCTTGAGTGTATTGATTTTCTTTTTTTTTCAGGGGCTATTGCCCCTGCTGCACCTTAATCTCATTCGCTTCTATACGTACCAAACCCTGCCCCCCCCCACCCCACCCCACCCCATTCTCTCATTGTGAGTCATGCCCTGTCCACCACGCTGCCATTGGAATAGGGATTTATTTGCTTGATAATTGATGTGCTTTGGTATAGCCACTCGATTGTCTGTCTAGGCCATAGAGCAAAATGGTCCACACAAAAAAAAGAATATCAAAGGCTCCTTAATGGAGACCGATCACTGTGCCGACTTCTGCATCCCTCATTTATCTGAAGTCGTTAAAAAAAACCTTGAACTGAAGCAGGGACGGAGATAGCCTAATGCATTTTCTTTTTTAAAAAAATGAACCATTTAATTGACTGTATTTTTCTTGCCTCCGGAAAAAAAACATCTCTGTAAGAACTGCTTGATATTAAATGGAGTTGAAGACGACGTGAATGCCACACCGCCTACTTATTCATAATTGCTTTATTATCAACAATTGATGTGTTTAAGCAAATTAATTTCATATTCATGTTGGAAGTTCGTGGCAACTACAATATTTACAATGCGTCGTGACAATACTTTAAACAATCAAGTGTCATTTCAATTCATTTAGTTGCTTGATTATGAAGGAGAGAACTGAAGGATGTTATTCATATTTGTTTCACGTTGCAGGTGTTGGATTTCCCTGAAGAGCAGCTCTTGGTCGCAGTTTTCCCCGGCATTCCCACAGCTGCAGAGCTCTTCCTGTTACCAAACAGGAACCAATCACACTCCAAGAAAAACAATGAGGAGGAGCTTGAGAGGGTGAGATTGAACACGTTTGCATCATCTTCTTGTCATTTCACTCTCGACTCGTGTAAACAATGTTGAATCTGTCTGAACAGGTATCGAAAATCATCGTCAGCGCCCTGAACCAGAACTTGGTGGAGTTTGAGCTGAAGCCTGCCGTCAGGGTGATTGTTTACATCACACAGTTAACATTGGGTAAGAGACTTTGACGTGTTAAGATTGACATAGGAAGTACAATGCTTGTACGTGCAACAAAATCATGTATGTATTTAATTTGGCATGATTGTGCTATAACGTTTATTCAAGATTAGAACAAGCTGACTAAAGCGCATGGCATCTCTCGGCATACTCAACGTGGTAATCTATTAGTGTATCATATTTAGGAAATGTAAAATGCATGGCCAACGCTTTTTATACAGCAATGTGGCCATTCATATAGTGGCTAGGATGTTCGACTCCCAGCAGAAACGTACTGGGTTTGAACCCCAATATCAGCAGCCTACCCGTGACCAAAATGCCTAACCCTTACCTCATCATTAATCGCATTTATCTGAATTCACTGTAAGCATCTGATGAATGACAACAAAAATAAATAAAAAGAAAAGTGCCGTATCAAGTGCATTTTAAACACCTGAACATTTCATTTTGTATAACTTATGTCTCTTTTTATGTTTTTAGTGTGTTATATTATTCTCCCTTTTAAAGGGTAAAGTGTCTTTGAGTATCTTGAAAAGTGCTATACATACAGTATATATATTATGTATATATATATATATATATATATATATATATATATATATATATATATATATATTATTTATTTGTATTATTATTTTGAGTCTTTATTATTATTATTATTATTATTTTTAGTTTTTTTATATTTGTTATTTCTTTACATTAACAAGCATACAACCAAACTATATATTGACGGTTTCATTCCTTTGTGTTTTGGTTGAATCATGGAGTGTCAGGTGTTAGCATTCATACCACACCGCCATGTTTCCTGCCAGGAGTCATTAGGGAGCTTGGGAGGAGCTTGTTTTTAAGTAGGACTCTCCTTGAGAGCGGGGGAATCTTTTATGTCTGTCATCAAGATCCAGAACATCTGTTCCCCGCCTTTTTTACCACCACCCGACCACAAAATGAGTATTACACTCCATGTAATCATCTTCATTATATAGTCCTTGAGAATGAAGAGGCGTGAGCTTTAATGACACACACTGCACTTACCTCCTCCTGAAAAATGCTGACTTGTCGATGAATTGTGAATGACGTGTGAACGTTTGAACTGAATTTGTAAAATTGGTGTCCATATTGCAAATCCAACGGCAACGCGTTTTGTTGAGCAGCCCGTCATGACGCACGCAGTTTCACTATGTACTATTACCATAGTAGCCATTTAGCAGACATCGTTATCCAAAGTGACTTACAGTGAATTTGGTTACATGTCATTAAGGAGCAGGTAGTAGGGCTTAGGTGCCTTGCTCAAGGATGCATTGGAAAATCAAACCCAGTACCTTTAGGCCAGCAGTACTAGCCACTTGACTATCCTGAATGTGAACGAAAGAAAGAATCATATGTTTGGTGGTGATAGCGTTAGGAATCTTAAAAACCAAACCCAGTACTGTTTAGGCTGGAGGTACCACTTCACTGTCCTGAATGCCAATGAAAGAAATAATCAGACTGCCATATGTTTGGTGGGGACTCCATCATAAATAAACGTTGAGGAGCAGAAACGACCAGGAGGCGCTCATCAGCGATCGCACCGATCGTCAATATTAAGAGAGCTGCGAGTTTCCCATGAGACAAACACTTCACTTCAATTTTGCTGGAGGAAGATGTCTCTGTAGCTCAAGAGAGCCCAAGGTGTCTGAGGACCTTGTTGCGTGCTGTAGCCTCCTCTGTGGTCATGGGGGAGTGTTCCTCATAGTT
This sequence comes from Merluccius polli, assembly GCA_030340625.1. Taxonomy (NCBI): domain Eukaryota; kingdom Metazoa; phylum Chordata; class Actinopteri; order Gadiformes; family Merlucciidae; genus Merluccius; species Merluccius polli. Next base: position 233,205 of record JAOPHQ010000017.1, read on the forward strand.
CACCTCCCCCCTACAGAAAGGTCTACGTGGCCTTCCAGCGTGTTGAGGGAAGGTCACACACATCAGAGGGTTTCACTTCTGAGCTCCAGGCTTTACTTGGAGAGGTAACAATAGAATGCACTGCGATTCCCCGCCCGCACCGGTAGACATTGAGTTGTGTTGATTGGTTGTTACGAAACCGTGACGTAACCATGAGGGAGCTATGGTAATGGTAGCCGACATTTAACCACCGAACCACTGTGCAATTGCTCAGTTCTGGTTCACATGGGATTTAGATGTTTCTTCTTTGCGTTGAATTGAAGGAAACCTCTAGGTTAAAAGATATTGGGAAATCTGTACCTTAATAATTAGCGTATTTAAAGCAAAACAGTAATAGACCAAGTTCTCCCTAGTCTACAATGATATAATTAGCACTAGGGATTTGACCTTTGTTAAAATCCCTAGTGCTAAATTGATGCCTTCTCAATAAGCTTTGTTTGAGTTATTCTTAGCACCATAATAGGCTTTGTGCATAATTTAAATTAGACACTGGTCTAATTAGACACAATTGCATTAGTTACTAAATAATCTAGAATAACTTCATGGTGGGTGGATGTTGGTTGAGGATTTGATTTGATTTGATTTCCGATTGCCTGATCAATTTGCCAGGGGTCATTCTCCATCTACTATTAAACCAGCTGTTTTGGAGTCACTAATTTATATTAATGAGATTGGCTGGTTTCAATTTCAGACGGTTGGCTTGTTTCAATATTGGATGGAATATGATTGGTTAGAAATGAATTTGTCCCATTTTGACATAGCTTGTGATGATGCTGACTTGCTCATTTTCCCCCTCCCATTACAAAACCCGCCATAATCGGCATGCCAATTAACCTTTTTTTCTCCAATTAAATAACATTCCAGACCAATCTATGCATGCCTCAATTAAGCTAAAAAAAACCTTTGTTGCTAAAAAAAAACCCTTCTCCCCTCCACTTTAAACACTATGGCCACCTTTCTGCAGCACGACCAAAACGTGTGCTATCTACCAATCTCACAGCACCTCTGGTGGACTCCAGCCCCAGACACAGCAGCTCGGCAATGTTGATGCTGCTCTCGGTGGTGCTGCTCGGCCTGGCTGTGTTCCTCATCTACAAATTCAAGAGGTGAGACTCCACGCCTGCAGGCTTCACTGCAATCCAATCACCATCATCGTAATGACGAGCTGAGCCGCAAAGCTTTTGGAAATTTTCAATTTTTTTTTGGCATTTCCTTTCTAGACATGGAACGTGTAGTAAGAGTTTAATTTCCATGCATGGGGCGCATAGACGTGGCACTGAATTGCTGCGGAATTGACCATTAAGTTGCTTAATATGCTGCTGCTGTGGCTTCTGCCGCCTTGGCTGTTATTTGCTAAATAATTTATTCATACTCAAAAAGTGTGCTCTTGAAGGTTTCTCTGGGAAATGGAACTGGTATTGGTCATTAATTATGAATATGCTTGTATTTTTCATTAGTCTTAAGAGAAAACAAAGCCTAAGAAAACGGTTGACAAAGCAAACCAATTAATAACTTCACTGTCTAGGCCGACTAATTTAATTTGAATTAAATACGTGAAGTAGAGCGCATTTGGTTTTCAGAAATCAAGGTGTGGGGTATTCATGTGTAAATTTAATGCATAAGAATAGTTGCTATTGATTTTAAAGAGCCTCTTCTCCATTTAAATGAAGTTGGTATTTTAGGTGATTAGAATAGGAATGGTTTGGAATATGACCATAACAAAGAAGAGCCGTTAATGCTTAAAAAGGCTGATGAGCAATGACATCGCTTTCCCGCCATTCCTCACCTTTAGGAAAATCCCATGGATAAACATATATGCTGAGGTAAACCAGGAGAAGGAGCAGGAGGTGATTGGCTCAGCAGGTCAGGGTGACAGCACACCTAAGATCACCCTGAGTGAGTTCTCCACATCCAAAGAGCTCATGGAGAAGGAGCTGGACGCCAGGATCAAACGTAAGCCGCCACACCTGGTATATTAAAAAAAACAACCTTGGGTCACGTCTCACAAAGTACGTGCAGGTGATCTTTTCTCAAAGCCGTTATAGTTTGATCTCCTTCAATCCAGGCTGATTGGAGGTTTGTTCTGATGAGGAGATATATTATTCTATTTTACTAGTGTGGAACGAGCGATTTACTTTGTCTTTCCGTCTCAGTCTGGCGGTTTGTTTTAACTATGATTGTAAATTAGTCAAGTGTGTGTGCTCTTGTGCATTATGATAATTGTAATCCAGTGAGGCCTTTTCATTAGCAGTTTAGAAATAGACCGCCAATAGACCACCATGCCAGAATAACAATAAATCGCTGCACTAAAACTATGCAAGTGAAAAAAAACTATCACTGTTAAAGGTGTATATCAAAGTGTACCTTCGATAACTGAAATAAGCTAGTTTGAAAATTGGGTAGAAGATGTCTCCTTCTACACTAAGCTTCAATTCAGAGAGATGAGCTTCGACCAGTGAATTACACCCTATAAGCATGCAGGACAGCAGGGTGCACCATCAGCCATTAAAACAGCTATAGCAGTTCAGCATGACGATGGCTCAGGAGCGGGTATTACCCTCATAATGTGCAGTGGAAATATAGGAAGGAAGCAGAAACCGCGGACAGAAACTGCCTTTACTCCTTTTTATGCCACACGGGATTCAAGTCTTCTTTCATCATCTTCCTACTGAATAGCAGTCAGAGAGGTCAAAGTAATTTATGCCAACTTTATTATAAGATTACAACTATGGACACGATGGTACCGCTTCTCCAGTCTCCAGATACGTTAAACATTATAGATGTGCTTTTCGACGTGTTAAAAATGCACATTTTAAATATTCCAATTCATATTGAAACTGAACAGAATTGAGTAAGGTAATTGATTAAATTCACTATTTAAATATAGTATTGAAACAAATAGGGTTACATTTTCATAATGTTGCTGATTCAGAGTAAATGCTTTAATAAGTTATTATAGTGTCTAAATACATTTGTTAATTCAACATGGTGGGCACTCTTGTTATGGCAGAACACTGACAATTCAGTAATTAACGTGTAATTTCAATGTTATTATTTTATTTCCAGTGCCATGAAAAAGCTTACATTTGTAATTTCTCTCTCTCTTTGCTTAGGAGGTGTTGGGAATTCATGTGAGAGCACAAGGGAGATTCCTAACTGTACCAGTGTGTAAAGCTGGCCGGTTTGTGTGTACAGGACAAATAATTACGTGTGTTTTCTGTTTTGTAATTCTCAAACACAATTGTTATTCATCGTTTTTTTTGTCTTTTCTTTTTTTTTGAGGAACCTCATTTATACAAATTTGCACGGGTGTCTTGTTTGGCAACAACCACGCTGCAAAATGAAAATTCAAGGACACCATCATCATCTTTGACAGAACCGATCACGTTTTGTGGATGTATAAAGCTACAGAGATGCATTATTTGCGAAGTGAAATCTCTTTGTTTCTTGAGCTTTTGTCTAAACCTACTATGAGAGTTATGTGGAATTCTGATCTTATCTTTCAAAGATGGTTTGGTACACACCGTGGTACGTACCATTACGTCAGAGTCTTAATTAAAACATGGAATATTATTAAAATGTACAATATTATCTTCTGTTCTCTTATCTGTATATAGTATATGTATACTTCATTTCCAGCTAGATATAATTACAGACAGCAGAGACTGTCCGTGGTCTAAGCCTGCGCAGACGTACACGCCGTGTTTAAAACCACGGCCGAGCAAAACTTGGTTTCTTTGGATGAGGACAATTTTAATATGTGCATGTTCTTATTGGGGACACCGTTCCTTTGCTGTAGATACGCAAGTGTTGTAAATAGTTATTTTTAATCATCCATCAAAGGAGCCCTCTTCATTTTACGTGGTTTTCTAAAGTATCTATCCTTTGCATTTGTATTTTGCTTACTGTCAGACATGATACGCCTCAAACAAAGGGTATACTATATATGTAATTACAGATATATTCATTTGACATGATACCTGTTATCTTACGTTTACTAGCAATTAGGGTCTAATGTTCGCTAAATGAACTAGATTGTATTTTTATTTATTTTTCATTTTGACATGAAAGCATTTGAACATTGTACATGCAGTTGAGTTTTTACGCTCTGTAACCATTATTATTTCCATGACAGCTAGTTTCATTTGCCCTTTGAAATTATGGTATTTATTCCAAAGTCACAGAAGAAAATATGGGTTTGCAGTACCTAAAGAGATTATAGTTACTAATGATCAATGTGTGCAACATTTAATACTTTTAATGCTTACTTTTGCAAAGTTAACTGATTATCTCGCCTCCTGTCGCCACAACTACAACTATGATAATAAGCTTACTGTAGTCTTCACTGTAATTCCATTGTGTGTGTATGTAGTTGTTTATAGCTCATAGTTTATAGAATATCACCATAGTTTAATTTCAGCATAGGCTTGTGCATACAGTGTAGGTGCATACAACCTTGCTAGCTATAGCCTCGGGTCAAAGTTACTTAATGTAAATGGACATCGATAGCGTCACGCTTTAATCTGACCCTATCAAATCAATCTTGTAACCCTGCCGCCTCCCCTAGCGATCCCATGAGCTCCTACCTCCCCGCAAGGTCTCTGGTGCCACTCAGCCCCTCATGTTGACACGCAGAGATCACAATGGGTTGACAGTTGAGGCAGAAATTGCAGCCCTATCGGACGAGTCGGTTTTGGTGTTGAGACAAGTTAATTGGTGAACATGTACACTGGTATTTCCTCTGAAAATGAATGTATGAGAAATGAGACCTACCGGTCGAGTATTTCCAGTCAACTCAGAGGGTTTAGCAGCTGGTTTATTTTAAGCAGACATGGGTACTTCTTTAGTGAACGTGAGCCGAGTTGAATCACTACAAATGAATGTCGCTGTGACGAATCAGCGCCGTGTATAGTGTAAATACATATGAACACATGGGAGTTGAATTGAAACCGGTTGACCTGTTTTTGAACCTCTGTAGTTGGAACCGTTCGCCTGGTGTTCACTTATGGCATTGTTCATTATGAAAAACTAATATTTAGGGTTTGATCATTGGTAATTGCAATCCTATAGGCCTACGGTACAGCATGTGACATCGTGTATCTTCGGAGGAAAGAATAAAGAAATGTATATCTGTCTTTCAAAGGGCAAATCAAAGAAATCAAACTCATTGCACAAAATCTGCATGCCTCATCGGTGACGTTCTGTTTAATCATGATTAGAATATTTCTACAAAAATGTTGTCCTTTTGTTTCAAATTGTTTCCAATAAATGTATTTTTGTACATCAAGTCATTTTCTTGTCCGGGCCTTGGCATTTTTATAAACTGTTGAATGTACAAATTGTGTTGATATGATTGCTTTTGTCACTGATACACGCTACATACATGAATACTTTGGCTTTATCTAGGCGCCATACACTTTAATCCAAAGCAATTTATAAGTGAGATTATGAACAGTCAAAGTCGGTAACTACAAAATATCAACTTCTTGTAGTTAATCACGTTCGGATCGCTACAAAAAACAAGTTTTTTTTTCATAACAAAACAAAGTTACATCTTTACTGACTGTGATTAATATATTCCCATAATTATTTAAGAAATTACACGGTGCAATTATGTGTATTTGTTTATCATATTTGAACAGCAGGTAGGAAGATAATGAGAAGAGGGCTTGATAACAAGCGAAAGCTCAAAGTGTGTGTACAGCGTCTCCCAATCAGCCGTGACTCACAACGCAGCACGATTATATGCAACAGCATCTCAGTTTAGATGATCACCACAGGGGAGCAGCTATTCAGTGTATAACTCCGACTCTGTTTGAAACATTATCATAAATTACAATATAATACATACATGAATTCCAATACGAGGCGTATTCTGTATTTCCTCTCTGATAGTTGAGGAATGTTTGAAGACATCAAGTGAAGTAAATTCTTTGGCCTTTTGTCCTTTTAGTGTCTGTACAACTCTCTCTCCTCCATTAGGTTGATCACATGAAAGGGACATGAAAGGGGTCGCCGCTTGACGCGGTTACAGATGGCTACACAAGGATCCTGGCGGTGGGGAGCCGCGGATCTCCGTGTGTAGAGCGAGGTGTCCTCCTGCGGTGAGGTTTAATTATCGCCCCGGTTACCGGGATGACTTCACAGTTGCATCCCATGTTGCCACCGCGGCGGCGGGCGCTGTGAATGTCTGTCAGGTTAAAAAAAAAATACAATAAAAAAAACTGACGTGCCACGGTTTCCATATGATGCGCGAAACCACCCGTGCGCCATCGGGCGAGCGCCTATGATTTGTTTGTTTTTTTACTTTCCCTGCCCTATAACCGGCAAAACAAAGCAGTTGGAGAAAAAAAAGAGAGACTTTTTGAGTTTGATAAAAGACTGTTGTCAAGAGAGACGACAGCATTGTCACCACAGATCTAATCATCCACCAAAATAAGCCCACGAGACTCCCTTCCCACAGCCGGGGGAGAGTGACCTATTGCTTCATGGGGGCCATCTTCCTTTACAGTCTATTTCAATTATTTGGTGTTCCTGTTGTTGTTGTTGTTGTTTTGTGCGTTTAAAACAGATGGGACCCGCTGAGCATCAAATGCATTCCTTTTATTTTAGAGTTATCAACCAGCGGACGGCACAAAGCTGGCGACAAAAGGGGCGCGATCGACATTTGTCTTTATTCACCGGGGAAGTCTCTCTCTCTCTCTCTCTCTCTCTCTCTCTCTCAAGAGAGAGAGAGAGAGAGAGAGAGGGGCCTTGTTATTATCTAGTAGCTTGAATTCATATTGTGTCTCTGTCTCGCCACTGGTTATCATCTTGGGAGTCAGGCAACAATGTGTGACAGGACCCACTCAGAATCTCAAACACACTTCCAAGCTTTTCGGCGGCGTTGAGGTTTCGACAGACCTGTGCGTCAGGTGGGTCGGTCGGACACTGGGAAATTCCTATTCTTATAATAACGTGAAAAGAAGTGAAAAGGTTATGGCATTTGAGATTGCTAGTTAAATAGAAGAGCGGCGAAAAGACAAAACAAATAAATCAGGTGAGGCGTATGGGTGTTCCTCGACATCGAATCACACACGCTCGACGTGTTATGTTTGAGAAACAAATGTACTTTCTGCATGCAGGTTTCCATTCGTCTATTTGTTTTACTCGTGTGAAAAGTCCATCCATACGCCTTAACATCTGTGACAGTGTATTTTGTACAAAGTCATTTATCAATATCTCTCATCCGTGTTTTCTTCTACTCAGCCACTGATAAGGGGCAAGTCTTTTCAATATTACACACTTTAGAGTGAACCGAGAAGCGGGAAACCATTAGCACAGGCTTATGCGTATCAGTCTGCCATAGTAATAATAATCCATTTATTAAATCTACCAGCGAGAGCAGAGCATATTACAGTATATACACAGAAAGCACTTAGCCAAAAGCCGCCGCTTCAATTCAGGAACTCTACCCTCCTTTTATGGGAAAACCAGAGGGCATGCAGTCTAACTTTTTTTTGTATTGCTTGTTTAACAGTGGAATTAGGATGTTTTTACATTGGGCAAAAAAGCCTCTTTGTAACATTAGCCAAATATTAATATTACATGGGAAATCACCCCTAACCACCACCAATATCAAAAACTATATATATATATATATATTTTAAAACATAACTACAAAAAGGTCTAATTTATTTTGATGTATTAGACATTACATTGTGTCAGCTTTAAAATATTTGCGCTAAACAACATTGACAATTCAATGATGGCACCCACTCCCTGCCCTCCAAAATATACTACAAAACGCACAAGTGCACACTGATTCTAAAAAGGGAAATATTTAGCTTTATTCATTTATGAATTTTACAGACCACAGATGGAAATTATGAATATGCATAATCTGCCTCATGTCAAAATGAAGCTGTCAGAGGGACGCATTTTTGATCAGTAGCCACCGCACGCCTCGGGCTATTTGTCATAACTCAAAGTTTGAATATTCATAATCATTCCATATTTAGCTGAACCTGGCTTTAAAAAGAATGGCTTTTGACCTGCTAAAAAAATAAGATATAAGAACGACGATGCGTAAGGGACAAGCCCCGATCCATAGCCCACCACAGTGCTTGCTATCCTTGCACATCTCATCCTTTCATCTGCCATGGATTCTGAGATGGGCCCGGGCGATGGCACAGTGTTCAATCATGCTTTTTGATTTGCATGTCAATATTGAACGTTTCTTATGTGCTTCCCACAGTCTCAGCTCTTTTTCTCACCTCCACAAACAAGAATCACTGACTCAGGGTTTAGCTGCACAGCCCCCAAGATCCCTGGGCCACATTTCACTGAGAAAGTTGGCGAGTTTTACTGGCAACAGTTAAGTACGTGTGATGTCATGGCATTAAAATCTCTTCTAAAATCTCACATTAAAAAATTGCGTGTAGACCAATCACAATGTCAGACTGCAGAGATTAAATTGATGACTTAAAAAAGGTTCTTACACATTAAACGCGATTTTACATTGCAATTTTTTCCCATGTCAATAAATAAATACAAAATTATGGAGCTGAATGGGACTGAACACATACAATGCGATTTTTTGTTTTGAGAAAAAACAACATTCATTTGAATTGCAACAAGGTTGATTTTTGACGGATCTAGCCTGCAAATAAATCAGTTTAACCAATCACAATCAGGTTTGTCATAGTCTCAATGGTGACTGTACAGGTTGTAGGAAATGGCAGAGCTACCTAATAACCTATTTACATTTCTCAACACAGTCCTCTTATTGCATCCATAGTGGTAAACTATGGATGCAGACCTATACAGACCTATAGACCTATAACTATAGCTAATTATAGCTATTGATCATTGATCTCAATAGCAGTCGGCGCTACGAGCCAATGTTTACTTGCACTGTGGTACGTGAATATAGGTTGCGGTTGATAACATGATGGTGCAGTTGTATGCACACCATCATGTATGCAGTTAAGCACACCAACTTATCAGGAGCACCACACTCATTTTGTGATTGCAGGGGGCCAAAATGTAAATGTTCTTCTTTTGTCTGCCTCTCTATTTAAAGCATTGAGTTAGCCTGTATATAAGCACTACTACTACACCTACTTGACTGTTCTACTTGAGTTTGACTCTTATTTGAAGTTGTTTCACTGTATTGATTTAAATAAAAAGTCACCAACATTTCAAGGTGATTCATCCATATTGTCATTCTCAAAGTAAGGCTAAATCTAGGTGCAATATGTTATCATCTGAACTTCATATGCATTCATATTCATCATGCTGACACTGACCACAGTGAATTTAGATTAGATTCAGAAAAACATAAATGGACAAAGGTTTTTTATCTCTAGGGATCCTTTCCATAATGTTGTCAGACACATAATATAATAACAATCTCAGCCTGTCAATGGCAAACAAGCACATTTATAGGACGTACATTGACGGGGCACCTTGCCCCTAAAGCTTTACATTGCTGCCGTTTATTGGGTGACGACTGAAGCCCTCTCGCTCAATACTGGACCAATTTCAAAAATTGTTGTCCGCATTTGTCCTTGAGACCCAAAATGATGGGAAAATAGGGTCCAGGTTGAAAAATCCCAAAGTTATCCTTGAACTGCTATTGATATTAATTTAGATATTTGGAGGAGGAAGAGCTGTTAAAGGATAGGGATTTTTTTATAGCATTTAGATCATTTTAACACTGTTTTGGTAATCTGGGAAAAATACTGCATTAGAACTGACTTTGTATCGCATGTGTGTCTACAAAATGCATACCCATGCATATATTCATGTTGGGAAACAAAGGCTGTATTTTGCACTACAATTTCCACATAATTTTTCAACAATATCTGTCTCTGAATCTCTTAACCTTCAATTGGTCAAATGTAGCAAGGCAGACCTCTTAAATGCCTTTATCTCAGATGGGGTTATTTTATTCTTATGGCTTGCTGAGGCCAAACTCAATAAAAAAAAACAATCACAATTGTGATCTTTCTCCACCTCATAATAAGCGGTCAGTCAGTTAGCCAATTGTCAATCTCGGAACCCAATCGGCTACCGTCTGATGGCGATTCAGCCTCTGGAGGCAAGGGCCAATATTTCTGGCAGACCGGTGTAGCCAGCGGATATCCGTGCCAAAACAATATCCGATTGGCAATATACAGCATCCTAGTGAATCCATGAGGTGAATCAATTGAAGAGTTCTACAAAGTCGTTATCTTCAATATATAAGAAAAACAGGTTACAAAAACGGGTTATGCTCGAGCACAATAGCAATATCTAACCACAACCCATAATGTTACCGATTGCATACACAGGCATTTGACCTCTTTATTAAATGTGTTTGCAGTAGAAGTATGCAAATCGAAAAAAAAAAAATTTTTGTTTTATAAACTGTTTATAATAATCGTCTGGTAGAAGATGGCAGACATGACATCCAGCCACATGACCAACCCCCGACCGGTGGTGGTGGTGCAGAAGAACGCCCATGCATGCCTTGTGTTATGTGTTTAAGTATCAAACAGCCGCATTGTGCGGTGATATGAGTGATATGCTAAGTGATGCTGTCACGAGGGCTCTCCACTCATCAGCCACAATCACAGTCCTGTTGCCACATCATCAGCACACTTCTAAGACTCGGTGCTGAAGGCTGCTCCCCAGATGTATTACGGCAGCATCTGTGCTTTCATTTTCAATTGTATCGACACAAAGGCCCCACACGGAGACTGTCTAAACCCATTTTGTCACCCCTCTGCATGGGTATCGTCGAGATTTCCGCTTTAGTTTTCAATCCCCGCACCTGTTTGCCTGATACAAGTGGTCACAATGGTTTATTTGTTTGTTTTGTTGTTGTTTTTCTTCATAGATCAAATTGTCAAATCTAGATGTTTCTCTCAAAATGTGAAAGTATCCAGGCTTCAGCTATCTAATGACAAAGTTAAGTGGACACATTATTTGTGTGTTGTGTACAGCCTTTGGACTTAGACTATCAAGCTGTTTCCCATTGTCAATTCCAAAAGCGCAAGTGAAGATGAATTATTTGCCCTGTGGTGCAGTTGTTCAAACTCCATCGAGCTGCTGACCTTGCAGTTGCAACAGAAGTGTGGATAGAAAACACACACACACACACACACACAAACACACACACACAAACAAACAAACAAACAAACAGACAGACAGAGAGCTGTTATTTGATGTTATCTGAGGAAATGCACATGAACCTCACACCTTAGGCGTGCAATGAAATGATATTGGTCATTGGTATGAACAGACATATACAACACTTTTATGGGCACGGATGTGTGTGTACTACAGACGACTCCTTTTCTGGCAGTGCACTTTTTTGTGTGTGTTCTTGTGTGCATTTAACACAAATGAATAAAACATGCACTACACACAATAACTAAATATATGCACACACACAATTCTTCAAAGGACCTGCGCTTTGGAAAGTCTTGAACGTTGAACCTTTTTTTTTAAACATTTAGTTGTTGACATAAATGTGAAAAAAGAGTCAAATAATAAAAAGAAAATATGCCGTGAAACAAATGCATGGTTCTGGTTCACAGTGTGTATTGTGACATCTCGAATTGAAAATGCACAACACGCCTACCCGAGTCGGTAAATGGAAAGCGACAGCTGGTGTTTCAATTACTTTTATATTGTGTTAGGTCTTGACACACAGTCACATTTGGCCAGTGTAATCTCTTCACCTTGTGATTTCAGAAATGGTTAAGGCTCCCGATCTTTTTCAAAGGATGTTTATCCGCTTTTTGATGGAAATGATTTGCATAAATAACAAACAGTGTGAGCAGAGTGCAGATGCTGTGCGCTGAAGAATTACATGAAAGAATAATGATGAAAGACATCATGCCCTAATGAAGCATCTGGAATGGTGTATAAAAAGGCAACCTGGTGCATCCTTGGCTCCCTGGGAAATCGGTGCTTGTCCTTGATGCTTTGAGCCGCCCTGAAAACACGCATGCCGCCGTGATTTGGATATCAAATCACCTCGGAGGTGCCTCCTTTCTGCTTGGGTTTATTTATTTTGTAAAGGCGTCTCTGGTATGCCGCTACATGTGGAGGAAGTGTGCAGAGGCACCTGAGCAGACGGTAATCTCACTCACCCGCTCACCATTGTGCACACGCAGTGACTGTGAATGTGTTTCCACCAAACATTGACAGACAGTCGCGGGGGCCAAGTTCAACAGTGCTACCTGCCAGGGTATTTCTTTGTTTCTTTTTATTTATTTATTTATTTTTCCTTCACAGATGGCCGTCTATTTCTGTATTGACTCTTGAGACCGACGACTCCGCGCTTAAAAAACGTGATGAGAGTGAGTGTGACTGAGGATGATGTCTCCGATCTCAGATTTGCATCGTAAAGTCACATGCAGGGCGGGTACCGGGGCACAGGGAGCCCCATGGCGGCACCGCCCCGGCAAGGGAGCAAATATCAGTATAAAGGTCAATTAGGTTTGATTTCCACCCTGACTCAGCTCTTGCTTTGAGCTTACTGGGTAGTCCAACTAATCAGAGACCCCAGCCTCCCAGATGGAGTGGCTGCCTCGATAGATTGACTATAACTAGTCCATAAAACTCCACACACACACACACACACACACACACACACAGCAAGAAACTTGTTTTTCTTTTCCTGTTTATACTCCCCTATACGTCGGGGCGGTTCAACTCTACCATGCACAGATAAGGACCTGTAGTTCCATGCCAAATAATCCTAATGATGTCAGTTAATGTCACAATTTCTTAGTGATTGCTGCCAAATGAATATGCTAATTGTGTAATTGTGTCTACAGCGCTATTATGTTCCCAATGTGTTTAGCATTGTTTAGATGCTTGTTTCACCAGACTCTGACCTTCTCATACAAGGGGACTGTGATTCCCACGGTCAAACAGCGACAGCTGAAGCGCAGCGGAGACGTTAGTGATTATCTTTTAATTGGATGATTGCGGGGGGGCTGATTTGTCCAATGGCCGTCCATGGCCATATAGTGGATGGGTGTCTAAAATTAGATTTAACGACCCTGACAATGAAAGTGTTATAGGCTCGACTCTTGACGTTGATTTGAAATGAACCCATTGATCATTGATTGTCTAAAAATAGTGTTATAATAGTCCAGTGGATACATTGTTGTATAATGTAGAATACAAACTATGTATCTTATCATCACCACACTTATTCCGACAGTAGTAAGCCTTTTTAATTGACATTGTTTTCTCAACACTATCTAACACATAATGTACTTATTGGTTTATGATTCAGTATAGTGCTCCGTATTTTCCAAAGTAGAGGAAACGGCCTGTATCTCGACCTGATAAACTCCTCCATCCGCATGTTTATGAGTCACTAGAGTTGTGGTGATGACTGGCTGTTGTTCTGTTGGTGTTTGGACACGGGCGTTTTTCTTTCTTTTCTGACCGTGTTGCCATGCCATGCCTATCTGCCTTCTGCTCTGCTTGTTTGGCAGATAGTAGTCAAGTCAAGTTGAACTTTATTTGTCCTCAGAGGGGCGATTGGTTGTGCAGCAGTAAAAAACAATAAAAACACACAATTTCACAATACACACACATACACAATATCACCCAATATCAAAAACAGAAGTAAAAACAGAGAGTACATACTCTATGTTTTAGTACTACTAAAATTAAAGTAATGTTTCAGAGGGTGGTTGGTGGTCCAGCTGATCTTACCTGTCACTATTGGAGTTCAGCAGTGAAATGGCTGGCGGTGAGGAGTGTTTGTATCTGTTGGTTTTGGCTAGCGGGTATTTCAACTTTTGTTTATGTTGTTGGGGTTTGTAGGACACCAAGTGATATTTCTTATTACTATCCATCCATCCATCCATCTTCTACCGCTTATCCGGGGTCGGGTCGCGGGGGCAGCAGCCTAAGCAGGGAAGCCCAGACTTCCCTTTCCCCAGCTACTTCGGCCAGCTCTTCCTGGGGGATCCCGAGGCGTTCCCAGGCCAGCCGAGAGACATAGTCTCTCCAGCGTGTCCTGGGTCTTCCCCGGGGTCTCCTACCAGTGGGACGTGCCCTGAACAACTCACCAGGGAGGCGTCCGGGAGGCATCCTAACTAGATGCCCGAGCCACCTCATCTGGCTCCTCTCAACGCGGAGGAGTAGCGGGTCTACTCCGAGCTCCTCCCGGATGACCGAGCTTCTCACCCTATCTCTAAGGGAGAGCCCAGCCACCCTGCGGAGGAAGCTCATTTCGGCCGCTTGTACCCGCGATCTTGTTCTTTCGGTCATTACCCAAAGCTCATGACCATAGGTGAGGGCAGGAACGTAGATTGACTGGTAAATCGAGAGCTTTGCCTTTCGGCTCATCTCCCTCTTCACCACGACGGATCTGTGCAGAGTCCGCATTACTGCAGACGCCGCACCGATCCGCCTGTCGATCTCCCGCTCCATCCTCCCCCCACTCGTGAACAAGACCCCGAGGTACTTGAACTCCTCCACTTGGGGCAGGATCTCATCCCCGACCCGGAGAGTGCACTCCACCCTTTTCCGGTTGAGGACCATGGACTCGGATTTGGAGGTGCTGATTCTCATCCCAGCCGCTTCACACTCGGCTGCGAACCGGCCCAGTGAGAGTTGGAGGTCACGGTCTGATGAAGCCAACAGGACCACATCATCCGCAAAAAGCAGAGACCCAATCCTGAGGTCACCAAACCGGACCCCCTCAACGCCCTGGCTGTGCCTAGAAATCCTGTCCATAAAAATTATGAACAGGATCGGTGACAAAGGGCAGCCCTGGTGGAGTCCAACCCTCACTGGAAACAAGTCTGACTTATTACCGGCAATGCGGACCAAGCTCTGACACTGGTCATACAGGGAACGGACAGCCCGTATTAGGGGGTCCGATACCCCGTACTCCCGGAGAACCCCCCACAGGACTCCCCGAGGGACACGGTCGAATGCCTTCTCCAAGTCCACAAAGCACATGTGGACTGGTTGGGCAAACTCCCATGCACCCTCAAGGATCCTGCAGAGGGTGTAGAGCTGGTCCACTGTTCCACGGCCTGGACGAAAACCACATTGCTCCTCCTGAATCCGAGGTTTGACTATCCGACAGACCCTCCTCTCCAGCACCCCTGAATAGACCTTACCAGGAAGGCTGAGGAGTGTGATCCCCCTATAGTTGGAACACACCCTCCGGTCCCCCTTCTTAAAAAGAGGGACCACCACCCCAGTCTGCCAATCCAGGGGCACTGCCCCCGATGTCCACGCAATGCTGCAGAGTCGTGTCACCCAAGACAGCCCCACAACATCCAGGGCCTTAAGGAACTCCGGGCGGACCTCATCCACCCCCGGGGCCCTGCCACCGAGGAGCTTCCTGACCACCTCGGCAACCTCAGCCCCAGAGATAGGAGAGCCCACACCCGAGTCCCCAGGCCCTGCTTCCTTACCGGAAGGCGTGTCGGTGGGATTGAGGAGGTCTTCGAAGTATTCCTTCCACCGATCCACAACGTCCCGAGTCGAGGTCAGCAGCGCACCGTCTCCACCATACACAGTGTTGACGATGCACTGCTTCCCCCTCCTGAGACGCCGGATGGTGGTCCAGAACCTCTTCGAAGCCGTCCGGAAGTCGTTCTCCATGGCCTCACCGAACTCCTCCCATGTCCGGGTTTTTGCCTCAGTAACCGCCACAGCTGCGCTCCGCTTGGCCTGCCGGTACCTGCCTGCTGCCTCCGGAGTCCCACAGGCCAAAAAGGTCCTATAGGACTCCTTCTTCAGTTTGACGGCATCCCTCACCGCCGGTGTCCACCAGCGGGTTCGGGAATTGCCGCCACGGCAGGCACCGACCACCTTGCGGCCACAGCTCTGGTCGGCCGCCTTAACAATGGAGGCGTGGAACATGGCCCACTCGGACTCAATGTCCCCCGCCTCCCCCGGTACATGGTCAAAGCTCTCCCGCTCTCTCTTCTTATTACTACTTTTATATATTTATATCATATGTTGTATTTTTGCTGCATTGAGTCTGTTTTTTAGTGGGGGGGGGGGGGGGGGGGGGGGGGTTGTATTTTGTTATTTTGTATCCTCCCTCCACAGCCTGATCAACAAGCTCTTGGATCTCTTTTGAAATAATTAAAATTCCCATCAAGAGCAATTTATATTTAATACATTTTAGATGCAAATATGAGCCAGTCATGCTGAATATATTGACATCCTGTTCAATATCTTAGTAAGTAAAGGAAAACAAGTATCGCCATGGAAATTAATTAGCCTTGCGAGTTATCGCCTGGAAGGAATACACTGATAGGACAAATAAGGGGTAATTTATCTCTGCATTTGAGTGCTGCTGCTTGGTCAGCAGTCCTGGATTGCATTCCATCAATAGGGTGTCTCACATATTTCACAAGGTGATTTGTTCATTAAGTGGAGAACAGGCTGCAGCTTTCAAGAGTTAAACATGCCCAACTACCAAGGCTCTGGGGCGGTGTGTGGATGTGTGGATGAATAGCTGAGATCAACATTACACATTGGATTTATGGATGGAAGTATTTGGAAACTTTATAAAAATGGGAGATATTATACTTGCGCAAGGCTGTCTCCACATATGGTTGAATAGTTGTATTTTTCAACCATTTTCTATATAAAATACTTAAAATGACTAAATATTTCCAAACAAGTGTGTAATAGTGTGTAATAGTAATAATTGGAGAAAAAAAATGTTTAGGATCAATAAGTGTATCAATTAATGTATAATAAAAATAGTAACAATTTCCAATTTGTGAATTTGGAAAACTGTTGTCTTAGTTACTTTTTACCCACTGGTAAAAAATCCCTGTGACAATACAGTATATAGATGTGACTGGGGGGGGGGGGGGAGTGGGATGTTAACCAATAGGATTGGATTCCAGTATCAGTCCACAGACGCATCCTCCACCCTCCCCTTCCCATTTAACTACACACCGCTAAATGACTTATAGATTCCCAGTCACTTCATCAACCTCCATTAACATACCTGGAGAATTCCTAATGTGACTCGAATTACTCCCCCAATAACTTCATTGCAGATAAAGGCCACTCTATTCTTAGGGCGCCACAATTAAAAATTCAATATCTTGTCTTCTCCTCCAATTATTCTCCCCCGGTGCAGTTAGATCATCGAACAACCTTCCCATTTCAAAAAATAAATAAAAAAACGTGATGGAGAGAAAGAAGGAGAAATGGAAAAAGATAAAGCTAGAATAGAGAGTTAGAAAGAACGCGGGAGAGTGAAAACATTACAATTACGTGACCATTCATTTTAGCTCGGCGAGAACATGTCTAGTCCTAATCAACATTTAAATCCTCATGAATATCTGAGATAAACAAATGAGTGCTTTCCCAACCAGAATGCAAAATGAGTGTGAGTCCTTTCTATACCGCTGCCAATAACTAAGCCCAGAATAATCACGGTTGTTTACCTAACAAGTGGTCCATCCATGTATTATGTATGTTTTAGTTGGGGCTATGTATTGCTATTGTATTTAGATACAATTGAAGGGTGTGAGCCAGACCACTTTCTAACCCTCACAACCACCGCAGGTTTCAGTGAAATCATGAAGTGGAAAATGAGTGGTGCAGAGTAGGGCATAAGATGGTAACTCTTGACCAAGGTTAATCACAACTGTTATGTTTGTACACTTAACAAACTAACACGAATCCATGCAAGAGAGTATAGCTCACAAACTCTTTACTGATGCTTTCAATTATAACAGGTTCACCCAATGCATCATTTGAATGTATAAATACACGGCTCCGTAGTAACATAGTGCCGCATTACTACACATAAAA
This sequence comes from Merluccius polli, assembly GCA_030340625.1. Lineage (NCBI taxonomy): Eukaryota > Metazoa > Chordata > Actinopteri > Gadiformes > Merlucciidae > Merluccius > Merluccius polli. The sequence continues at coordinate 251,049 of JAOPHQ010000017.1, forward strand.
TAGTTCCTGTAACAAGTAGTTCCTTGAACATAACAACAACGTACTAATCTGGTATGGTACTTGTTGTACCATTCACATTTTGTATTACTGAATTTCACAGAAGTGTGGGAAAACAAAGTTAATCGAGTAGGCTACGAGAGAGGAAATATAAATAAACCATAAACATTCATTGACACCAAAATACTAAAATTGTTTGCATAATAACATATTTCAAAGTTAATCTTGAACCTAAAATAGGTTAAACTGACACACAGAATATTAAATTAATACTCACTTAAAATGTAGGCCCAAAGCGATTATGGTCTTGACCGCTATTGGACTGGCTGACTTTCACGGCAGTACCAATGTGTCTCAGAGCAGAAACACCTGCCTCTCACACTTTTGACCTTGATGAGTATGATGCATGATTTAATGAATAAATAAATAAAAATAAGATTTGACCCATGCACTGATAACTTTTCCCTTTTTATTGCGTACGTACAAGCTACCTTGAAAGTGGCTGAGACGGAATGGCAGCTGTGCTCTCTGTATTCCCGCGCGGTACCGGGAGAAATAAACTTGATATGACACCCGAGGGGTTGTCTATGCTTTCACAGAGCACAGTGACATAAAAAAGTTGACGAAAACAACAGCAACAAATGCCTATGTATTCCTGGGTCATGGCCACAAATGGACATTTTGTTTGAAACCTTTCACCTTAGTTTGTATTGTATAAAAACACATTTTATTTTTGGTGAACAATAACAACAGCTAAACCTCACATTAACTGTAGGCCTACATCTTCCAACGGGGATCTAAGGTGTAAACCCTTTCACACAATACATCATGAATTCAAAATGTTTTGCTCACAATCAGTGTCATTCTATTCAGTCTATTACTTCAAATATTAAATAGATAAAATGAATAAATAAATGCAACCAAAAAAAAGAAGCAGCAAATCCTATGAACATGACCCACAAGACAACTGTAGTAAACGAATCATGCTGAACCTTCGCTATTTGCTGGGGCCTGTCAGCTGGGCCCAGCATGGAGCAGCTGGCTGAGGACTAAGCACCCAGCAGTTTGCTGCAGCGGTGAGGTGTGTGTGTGTGTGTGTGTGTGTGTGTGTGTGTGTGTGTGTGTGTGTGTGTGTGTGTGTGTGTGTGTGTGTGCAGGTGGGGAAGCCAACTCCACTGGGGGACAACCGACTAACTCCATAAGTCAAGTTATATAGAGTTAGTTAACTACTAAAGGAAACTTTAAAGCCTGAGCATTTCCGACGTCAGCATTTTACAGGAAATCTACTTTTAGCTTTTTACATTTATAGCCCCATGCATATAGGCTTAACGGTTTGTGAGAAAAAAAAAAAACATTTGAACAAACTTTACCACTGCCACATTTAAAATTGCACGACTCAACGGAAGGTTGCAATATTCATCCCCGATGAATATGCTCTTTAAAACTATTTCGCTCAGACAAATAATTCAATATAAAGAATGATTCTCATGATAAAGTGACGGCAAACAGGGCCATCTTTGTTTTGTTTTTTCTGCTGGGCTCTTGGCAGGTTTTCTGTGGAAGTCATCCACTGCGTATGCCTTTGGGGGATACTGTAGGATCAATAAAATGCTTTCCCTTTAACTTGCCCCCTCCTACTTACACAATGGGCGCTGTATCTTTCTGCCATTGAAATGATTTGTGGGATAATAGCGGGTCGGAATGGCGCGACACACAGGTTTTTACTGCCAAAGTGATGTGGCTTTGATTCTGCAGATGCATGCTGGGAGACGGTGTGACATCCACTCGTGGGGCCGTGCGCAGGCATTCATGCAGCAAATAGACGTCGTATAAGGGTGTTGTCGAGACCCAGAGTTTCCGTGTAGTTTGACTTTTTGAGTTCAGCCATGGTTATTTTCTGTCTTGAGGGGTTGACAATGAGCCCAAAGCCTGCATAATTTAAACCGTCCATGGTCACTCTACTGGTTTAAACCGTGAGGGCTTTACAGTACTGGTGTAGTGTGTGAGCACAAGCAGAAATGTCTGCATAGTTGCAGCGGTGTACGTTTGAGTCATGAGACCCGTGAACACGCAGGTATCGCAGAATCACATCTGTCTGCGTTTATCATGCGTGTGCCTGCATTTCTTGCTGTGTGTGTGTCTCTCCGCCTCATGTGTGTGATTTAGCTAGAACGGCAAAAAAAAAAAGAGTACAAGTAGGTCAGTTTGTGTCCACTAGGATTAATCAAGGTCATTAGTTTTCTATCAAATGCAAACATGAGAATATATTATTTTTTTTACTGGAACACTAAATTTATGATTTCCCAGGGGTAAAGGTTAGTGACCATGGGAGCCAAATTAAAGGGAAGGGGAAGCACATGGACGCAAACATCATACACCCTAACCTTGCACGTTACATTAGGTGTTCATTAGGCCTTGCGTTAAAAAAAATGTAATAAATCTGTAACAATTAAAATGAGGGCAGCTTAATTGTTGAATTGAATAATTGCTGTATAATCTTACCTTGATATGACCTTGGACTTTTTTTTAAAACTGTTAAAAGTCTGGTTTGGATTTCATTTTGTTGCCTTGTTGTTTGTTATTATGCATAGATGTGGTAGCAAGTCATCCGGGAAATTGATTATTTCTAATCTCTTTCAATAGAAGATTACAGTATTTTCGACGCTTAATGTAAGACATGGATATAATCACCTGGCGATATCTGTTCTCCCGTCGAAGACAAAACTCCTCGATGTAATGAACGGCGTTTAAATACGTCAAGTCATATTTCTATTAGCGACACTGACTAATCGTGACTCGAGATGCAAATACTGTGAAATGAAAGTCTATCTTCAGTGTTTCCCAGAAGAAACTAACAGTGGCAGTGGAGTAATAGATGTCCCTCCAGCAAGACAGCGTATTTGGTGTCAAGTATCAAGTATTGTGTCTGACTGTTTTGTCAGACACAAGATAGGCTTATAATTATCTTTCATTCTGTGATAAACAAAAGAAACTGCATGGGCCCTGTCAACACAAGAGAGATATCTCATTCCTACAACCTTTTGTTGAATGCCAATTGTATTCAAAAAAACAATCTGTTCACATGAAAGGCACAACATGCTCACAACTGTCTGTTTACATGTAGGGGGGGGGCGGTTTTGCGAGAGATTCCTGCTTGATATGCGCATGCACATCTACGATTTGTACCACATCCGCGGTTCGCGCTTCGTGCGATCTCTGCGAATGGGCGGATACGCGGCGTCGTACGCCGGTCTACATAGCGGCCCCAAATCTTGGACTCATAGAATAGTGAGGACGGTGCGCACAGACAGCATGGCGATGTTTCAGATGCATGAGCTTATGGCGGCCCCTCGTTTTACATTGGTTGACGAGACGACCGCCGGTATCGTATGAGCTAAGTTTACTTATCCACAGCGGGCTTTTGAGAACGTACGCTAGTTCTTCAATGGCGCCTGTTGGAAACATAACATTGATCATATTCGTGCCTGTGCTTATCCGGTCGTTGCATGTGGCCAACCGTCAGGTGGTGCCTGTATGTTAAAAAGGACATCACAGTACACTCTTCCGGGGAAGGTGTTAGCGATGCACGAATGCATAAATCATGTAATAATGAAATCCAAGGCCCGGGAAGGTCTGGCTTAACTACCCAACGGGGTCAGCACCAAGGGGGGACAGTGACACACACACACACACACACACACACACACTTTAGCCTTTGATGGTGTGAAACTACACACACACACACATGTGCACACACGCACGCAAGCACACACACACGCACACACACATAGATACATATTATGTTAAGTACTATAATAATATTGTTACACACACACTCACACACTGGGTTACATTGTGTTAGTCATGGTGAAAGATGGAGGGGGAAGGTTCTTGTTTCTCCCTCGCTTGAAATTGAAAACCATGGGCGAAAAAAATCGGCTTTGCAAAACACACACATACACAAAACTAATGTGGATCACTCATGGCTGTCTGTCATCACATCTGGGCTTTAAATGCAGATGACAGAATACACACAGGATACTATGTTGTAAATAAACGGGATACTACGTTGTAAATACACAGCCCCCGTTAAATACACAGGATACTAGCCTACGTTGTAAATACACGGGGTCATCGCAACACCCTTTTTTTTATTTTCCTTCGTCGTCGTATGAATTATTCAGGGTCAGGCTGTTGCCGCTAAGAGTGGTATAGATACCTTGTTTAAAACGGTCCAGGGAGAGATTCATCATTTAACCCGCTGTCATGAGGGAATATATTACATTGAGGTATGTGGCCCATCTCACAGATGCCATATTTATAATGCCCGCGAAGAGATGATAGCGGCTGATAATTTTCCTTTTTTTGATGTCTTGCCCCCTTTCACTAACTTAAAGCCTGGTTTGCCTCCAGATAGATGGGGAAAGAAGAGCACAACGACTGTATGAATATTGTGAATGAGTTATGGGGGTGAACTGTACATCGCCGAGGCGCGGGACACAAGGAGATTTATTGTTCAGGATTAGGCCAGAATAAGCAAGGGTTGTCTTGCTCTTGTGTGACTCAACAATAATAATGAGAGAGAGAGAGAGAGAAGAAGACAGAGAGAGAGAGAGAGAGAGAGAGAGAGAGAGAGAGAGAGAGAGAGAGAGAGAGAGAGAGAGAGAGAAGACAGAGAGGAGAGAGAGAGAGAGAGAGAGAGAGAGAGAGAGAGACAGAGGAGCTCACCATTATTAAGCGATCTGTCTTTTCATTTGACACTGTGTCTTCTTTACTAAATGTCAACCACCTCTGACCATTAACCAACACACACATTGAGTTTGATGCTAATTGGACAACCGGACCAACAGGCTTTTATACCTTATGCTCAATCTTGTCCAGCAAAGTGGAGCATGTCCTCCCTCTCTCTCTCTCTCTCTCTGCCTCTCTCGCTTTCTCTATCTCTCAGTGTTTCTGATAAGTATCTTGTTTAGCTTTTTAATACGTTCATCTCGAGTGTGCCACCTTTTTAACCTTGACGCGTTGCGCTGCAGCACCCGTCAGATAGGTGAAAGCATACACGCCGTCGAACACTTTCTTCTCGCGCACAACGGCTCAGCCCCGCTGCCCAATTACCGATCAATGTCTGAAGACTAATCACGTTGGATTTAGACATACCTAGGTCCGTGGACGGCAATAGGATCGGGCGTTTTTTAATTGAATTTGTTTATTTTTAGCGGTTTGCGCCGGCCGTCGTCGAATTCACGGATTGGGAAAATGTGTTTTGTAATCACATTCTAAGTAAAATGTATTTTGATGTGTCAGATTTATAGACCGCTGTTTCGGTGGAGGTTGCAAGTCTTGCAAGACACGCGAGGCTACGGCATAACATTGCATTCACAGGCATTTTTCGTTTTTCTCAGGAAAGTCAACATACGCCGGATGAAAGACACTCTGAGGAAATGTTGAAAAGTGTGTGTGTAAGTAAAACCTCATCGCGTCGGCTCGTATTTGAGACGGCTCGGATAGGGGCTAACAAGCCCGGCCGCCGGCTAATTAGGTGCGCGTCCTGTGTTTTTCACATGATGAGTGCACAGTTACGTGTGCTGTTGTGCATCCATAGCGATCCGAAGAGCGCAGCCATCTATATTTAGATACGGTGATTCTTAAAGGGCTGAAGGTTTTTCTCTGGATGTATTTCTTTTTCTTTTTTCTTTTTTTTGCTGATGTGAACCAGCACTTGTTGGCTCTCCTCCTACAACATTAATTAACACTATGGCTCATGATGGATGAACTCAGATTCGGCTCGCCCCGCTCCCATTAATCACTACACGTAGGAGGACGTCACGCTTAAAATCTTTCACACCAGTGTTCACGAAGTCACCGCACCATAAACACAAAGTGCTTCCCCCGTTTTGATCACACGTCGTCACGTGACGACAGCATTGCGGTTTTTAATCAGAAGCCATTTGATAAGGCCTACATCTTTTTCCACCGTACAGGGATGATGCTAAATTCTTCGAGATGAATATGTTGTATATGAATGTCATGTAACATTAGTATTGGACCATCTGGTGACTTAGTTTAGACGCCTGTAGTTTTATTTTAAAGCCTTTCGGAGAGAGTGTCATCAGTTCTACTCTCGAGGAACATAACTTCTGTGTGTTTTTAAGATGCTGTTGTTTAATTAAGAATAAAGAGCGCTCATGTTAATTACCGCAAAGTGATGGTTTCCTGTATCAGTAATAGTCCTGCACCATGGAAACCAGGCTGGGGAAGAGAACAGCAGTCATGCCGATCCCTGATTATGTGCGCTACCAGAAGCCAGAACCACGCTGCTTCTGCTGTACCTCATGTTCTCACTGATGATGAACAAACAAATGGGTCCGTGTTAAACCCTCTGTTAAACACGCCTGACTCCCTCAACCTCCGTTACCCAACTCATTCACGTTGCTCCATGGATCCTACAGGCCTACGCAGTAGCGGAGCAAGTCAGAGGCGGGCCGGGGGGCGGCGCAAATGACCGGGCCCTTTACGGTACGCGTTTGTCGACGGGGGGTGCCCGATTGTGGACGGGGGGGGGGGGGGACGCGATTGTCGACGGGGGGGGGGGGGGGGGTACGGGTGCGTGATTGTCGACGGGGGGGGGGGGGGGGGTTCGCGAAAATCATCCACAGCCGGGCCCCTAGAGACCCGGGCCCGGGGCCGGCCGCCCACCCAGCCCCCCCTGCCGCTCCGCCCCTGGGCCTACGGGTTCACCTGTTTCTTAAGACGCATCGGACTCACCTACAGTTGCTCTGGTTTTGATGAGTTGTTTGAATGAGTTGTTGTAACAAGCATTAAAACTACGTGATACTTTTACATTTTTACATTTTTTAGTTAGTATTTTATGTGGGACCAGGCATAGATATATATAGAACACTAGATGCCTCGTCCGCGTTGCTGGCCAACGGAGTGGAACGTCCGCACATGGCGGCCATCTTACTCCAGGCAGCTCGGGCCCCCATAACATGTGTTGTAGTGGTACATGTACATTTAGATAACCATAACTTGCTCAAATTTCATCCGATTTTCAAACGGTTTGGTTTGTTATAAATGTCAAAGTGCACTGCATAATTGCATAATTAAAAATTTCTTTTTAAAAAAAAATTAAAAATAGAATAAAGTTCTAAAATAGGTAGATTACACTATTTCCTATTACAAATAGGCTATAAGAAAGGCTGCATGTTGAAATCCCCCACCCTGTACTGAGATCTTGCCTGTGGTAAGATGCCTGTGGTCGACCGTCTTGCCTGGAGTAAGATGGCCGACCTGTGAGGACGTTCTAGACTCCGCCGTAACGCATCTAGTGTTCTATATATATCTATGGGACCAGGGAGGGGGGGGACAAAATGTAAAACAAAATTGGTAACACTTTAGATTATGGACCACATATTCACCATTAACTGACCAATATGTCCATGAGCCAATATGCATGCTTATAAGCAACTATGGTGAATATGTGGTCCGTAATCTAAAGTGTTACCACAAAATTAGTCCTTAATGGGTTTTTTTTAAATATATGTGATACTCTATACTTCAACTTAACTACATTTTCAGGATCATCCTCCCATGTCTTTTTTTCCCAGCAGAAAACCCTGTTTCACTCCTATTATATGGATGCAAGATTAACTCTGATTGCCCTTATTTTATGATGCATTGTGATTCATTTCTTTGTACCTATTGCGCAGTAATGTTTACCTTTCAATTTGAGGATGATTGGATGATGTTTTTGGACGCTCACAACGCCATCTCTCTCCATACTATCGCTACATGTATTCTACATACCTTTGAAGGTACCCTTAAATATATGTTTGCATTATACATTTAGCAGAATACATTAAAACCCATCATGCATGCATGGCAAGGCAGTGCAATAACGCTGTGAACAAAGTCAGTGGACGGTACGGCGATATGCAGAACAGGTCCCTTCGCATCAGCGCGGGGTTGACATCTAACAGCAGCGGTAAATAGATGTTGTGTGTTTTAATATGCAGAGCAGCAGCGCACTGCGGACAAGCGTGAGAATGGTACTGTCATCCCTGGATACCCCTTCGAGACGAGCTATTCCACCGCTCGACGTATATTTCAATATGAAAGCGAGGCGCGTGCGTCTTTGTATTTTATGGAATTTTAATGTTTGATGTTGTGGATAACGCGGCTGACGGATGCGATACCATTCTCTCGGTTATCGTAACAGTTGGGCCTCGGCGGGCCTCTCTCTCTCTCTCGTAAAGAGTGGAATAATGTCAGCGGGATGACGAATGGGTGAAGGGTCTCTCCGTGACCCGATCCGTCCAGTTTGGATTTTAGTTATTATCAGCCTCTGTATCCGGCTCCGGTCCCTGGGAGGCACCCAAACCCCCCCTTTACTTCAATTCAGCTGCTTTGACAAACTAAACTGTGCAAACATGCACGCAATGCATGCATGCACGCGCGCACGCGCTGCACACACACACACACACACACACACACACACACACGCGCGCACGCACACACACACTCGCAAACACCTCCACATGCACACACATAGACACACACACACACACTATATGGTCATCTATCTGTTAATGGATGAGGAGCCCAGAATTGATTGTATAATGCAATCTCTCTAGGAAAATGTCATTTTGTGCAGTGACATTTTGTGACTTCTGTAACTTGTTCTCATTAGATATTTATGAACTGAGTTAAGAAGATCATGATTTCAAGTTTTTCTTGAATGACTGCCATAACAAGTGAAATAATACTAATGAAAGTGCTCTGCTAAATGATAAATTGTAGATGTGAAATATGCTGCAATATAAGACACTGGCGGTACTGGCAGCAATTACTAATCCAAAGCAATTTGGTCAACTGCAGAGAACATTGGAGTTCAGACTCATTATGATAGTTGGCTGTTCATTGTACATTTTATGCCTACAATACTCATACTAATATATAAAAATATATACATTATTATGACGGCAATTCTTTTTTTATACGAGGAGATTATAGGAAATCTTTCACATTCAGATAAACATTGTATTTGTATGAGCATATGACATGACAAGGGAACGCAGCCAATGTGAAGCCTTCTCGTCTCAAGAGCGGTGGCTTCTTCAAACATCTTCACGGCGTCAGAGACACCTCACAAATCAGATCAATCTTGTTACACACTTGTGCCTCCCACTCAGTGCACCTCAAGTGCACATAATATTCTCTCATTTATGATGTATGTCCAAATTAAGAGATGATTAACTTAATAGTAAACTTTTTTTTTTTTGTAATATATATATAACATTTAAATATAGAACTTTATAGAAGACACATCCTGATACATAATAGGATTTACATGTAACGGCTGACGTAATACACCGCAGTAGACAGATACCTGATTTCAACATATATAAGAAATACAATCTAACTCTCCCTCAGTATGGACTCTCCAAACATGTGTTATAATATATTGCCAACCGCCATTGCCGTTGTACTGTCTGCAGTCTGTGTTAGGATCTGGGTGGGGGGGGGGGGGGGGGGTCCAATTGGTCAGCCATCTCAGGCAGGCCAGTCAGATTTGCGGTAACATGGCAACTCATTGTCTTAACGAGGTGCAAACCGGTTTCTGGAAGCACTCCATGATGCAGGATTGATTTCACTGAGAGGATAGATAATTACTCTTGGTCACACAGTAGTGGTGGTGGTGGGTGGGGGGGGGGGGGCTAACAGATAGCCTGTTAGTCCCGAGTCGCCGAGGGAATGTCTTAGTATGTCGGCTATGTCACGCGGCCGGCCGCTCTGCTCTATCTGTGAATGGAGACCTTAAGTAATCTATCTATACCACCATCGGCTCCATCTCTTTAGCAGGGTAAACACACCGCCAATGACCCCATGAAAGAGAAGAGGTGGCCGTATTATCGCCAAGCATGGGGTTGTGTGTGGGTGTGTGTGTGTTTGTGTGAAAGCCCTGTAGAAAGCCCTGGAATGTTTGAGATAGGCTATATGTTGTAATGTGATACAGTGTGACTCCCACATGTAGGCCTGCACTCAAAAGGGTTGTTAGCCCAATGAGCTACACCTGGGGCACCTAGCGTACATCTTTACCACAGCAGCTTATTCGCTCTCTCTCTCTCTCTTCAGCTGAGCACACACACACACACACACACACACACACACACAGGGACACACTTTCTGTTACGCATTTATTTTAGCTTGTGCTGGGTGACTCGTGGAAGAGAACCACAACAGTGCGTTGCTGCATTACCATTAGGGTTTTAATGTATGCAATTGCTTGGGGTTTCTGTGTTTTCATAATCCAATAAAATAAAATAAAAAAGAAATGATAGTGTTTACATAGGCAAGTAAAGAAATCTGCATAGTTATACAAAACCATTCTTTAGTGTGTAATGAGCCCCTCGGGGTATAAAGACCTAAAAAGCTCCACATGTATCTTTTTATTTCTTTCCATTATGACCAGTACTTTTTCTCAAAAGTTGAGATGATGCTGGTTTTGTTGTGAAACAACAAACAGATTAGTAATAGAAAGGCCTTAAATTCTACATCCTATGAATTAAATGAAAATGATGACATGGCACTTTATCCGGTACACTGAACTTCGGGCTGTTTTCTCATTATCTCGCCTGCATTAGTGGAAACAAAAACAACAAATTCTACATTGAAAGTTGAAGAATACATGGTGTAATTATGGTGACAACAAAAAGCGGAAATCTGTGACAGGGAGTGCCATCCATAGTGGTTCAAATGATTGTCTGCATGTCTCTGAAGGGTGAACAGAATGAAGGAGTCAGATCCTGACTTCTGTCACTCACAGGTATGCCTCAGCAGAGACAGGTTAAAAGCACAGGTTTCATTATTTTTTTGTTATTAGTTTCTCACAATTGGATGGGAATACAGTATTTGCCATTAAATCGTTCACTATATCAACATGGCTCATTACCTTATCTCATAATGTGCTACTTGGATTGAGTTTGCCAAAGGTTTTTTTGTATCAGTTACTTATCAAGATTGGGAGTTGGTTCTTGATTCATTACGAAATGCATTAGAATGTGATTTAATCTTCAACATAATAATGGTATTATTAGTTACATATACCCCCCAAGACCAAATGTGTGACCCTGAGAAAGCACTTACAGGTGTGCCTGCCGAGTCGCTCGTGGAGCGATCAAACTAACAGGTGAATCATCGAAATAATCACCACGGCAACAAATGAGCAAGAACCGCTTTTAGCTCCTTTGGTCTCGGACAGTCGGCTGAATGTACGCCAGTGAGCTCTCGCTGCTCAGCCTCTTGGCCTGGCAAGGAGACCATTCTTAATTCAATGTCAGAACTGACCTTTCCGAGTTCAGCCAAGTATTCGCGAAGCTTGCTACTGAGAGATAGGCGAAACCCATTATCTACTTTGCAAAACGCTACCAGAGTGAGGTCTCAATACAAAATGCCGGTCAATAATTCATCATAGATTCTGTTTTTAGTATTTTAAAACTGTCTAATTATTAAAGAGGGGAACATGACCAAAACCACATCCACAGTGCCATCTAGTGGAGATGGGGGGAAAAGTCATAACAGTATTGATTTTAATGCACTCTGGTTCTCAGAAATTCAAGCCTAAGAAAATATTTTTTATCGAAAGAAATAAAAAATTATAAAAATAAAAAATATATTTTTTCCCGCGCTTGGAAGGCACTGTCAAAATACCAGGTAAAGAAGATGGAAGACATCTCCCTCCCACAAATCACGCCGCGACAATCAGTGCCACATATTCTCTTCTTCTTTATCCCTCCCCTCTTTTCTCTCTCTCTCTGTATCGCTCTCGTAAGGTGAGTGACTGTGGAGTGTGTGTGTGTATGTGGTTGATGGTTGGTTTAAGCAGCCTCACCCGGCTGTAGTGGGACTGATTGGACTCTGGGGCCTGGTGGGGCTGCACACACCTTTGGTGCGTGAGCAATCAAGGCAGGATATATCACCACACACACTCAGAGAGAGAGAGAGAGAGCCTCTGTCATTACAGCATTTACCACCTGCTCTGGCTGTACCAGCTTGCCATCTCCAATAAACTGGCTTTTTACCAACATCTACCTGTCCATTGTCCATGTGTCGCAGGAGCCCAGCAACCCCACTTAGGTGGCGTGTAGTGAGGAAACTGCTACAGTGACATACATATATATATATATATATATATATATATATATATATATATATATTTGTACATTTGAGCTGTAGAAGATGGAGAAAGATCATGGCATAGTTAAATTATATAGTATGTCGTAGAGACACATAGATTAGATTTCCAAGTAGGAGAGAGAGAGAGAGAGATACATTGCATTTTGAGAGAGAAGTATGAGCAACATAGAAGATAGGATGGTGTGGAGGAGACAAAAATTGGGGGTGAAATTACTGCAGACATGTTCCATTAAAACAAGTATCCCCCATTTCGCATCTCTCTCCCTCTCTCTCTCTCTCTCTCTCTGTATTACTCTACCTCTCTCTCTCTCTCACTTCTTCTCTCACCTGAAGTGCGGCTCCCAGTGCGTGGCATGGCGTTGTCCGGGCGGTGACCTCTGTGCCTTGCCCTGTGGAGACGCAGCATGCGGGCGCACCGGCATCTGTGTAGTACATCAGCTGTTGTCACATAATAATTGCACTGGAGGGATTCAGACGGTAGCAATGCACTTTCTGTACTGCATTCAGTATAATGTGTACACAGTATACTGTGCCTTGTAACTAGTAACCTTGGTTTCGAATGGCGCTCAAGAAGTAAAATGTACTTACTTACTTGCTGTGTCTATATACTGTATATATATATATATATATATATATATATATATATATATATATATATATATATATATATATATATATATATCCTACAGTCAATAGCCTACACTGTTAGTTGAACTATAAGGTAATACTCAGTGTGTGCTATTTGATCGTATTAGTTAGTCGATATAAAAAAAAGGACTAAACGTGTTTAGGTACTACTGGATCCGCTTCCATGGAAACTCCCCACACAGAAGTTGCTGCAGTTCGTACATCAGCACACGGTGACAGCGGCTAAGTGGCAAAGTGTTTAGCCTTCGTCTCTCTCTCCCCTCTCTCTCTCTCTCTCTCTCTCTCTCTCTCTCTCTCTCTCTCTCTCTCTCTCTCTCTCTCTCTCTCTCTCTCTCCCTCTCTCTCTCTCTCTTCCTCCCTCTCTCACCACCGCCGTGGTGCACGGTCTATAATGTGATCCTCATCCAGGACAGTGACAGTAGAGTCACATCTCCCCCTGTCGAGAAACCCAGCAGCTCGATAGCACAGCGGCCGACTCAGACGTTTCCCTGGAGGGTTTCGGATAAACCCCCGATCCGACCAGACCGTGACTCCTTAGGCGGTGGGAAGAGACACGGGGGTGATGTATGCATATACATTAACGGGGCGCGGGGTAAGAGCGCTAACGTCCGGGAATCGTGTTGCACACCGGACATAGAGCTACTAGCCGTTAACACTAAGACCTAAAGTATACCCCCCCGGGAGTTTGGACAGCTGGCTCTGGTTGTTGTTTGTCAGAGGCTATAGCTATAGCGTGCGCCCATAGCATCGAATGCGCATCTCTGGGCTCCCCAGTTCGCATCCTCTGGGATTTTAATGGCTGCAGACTTGACAAAACACTGCCAACTTACCAATAGTACATTAAATGCACCGCCAGAGCTAATAAAGCAATCAACCTCTGAAATGGTAACGTAAAGGACGCATAAAAGGCACATAAAAAAAAACACCTCTTAGCACAGCAGACCATAACGCGATTGGATTAAGAGGGATCTTAAAGCAACCCATAACACAAAGAAAATAGCATTCATCTTAGGTAACAAGGTTACCTGAGATCAGTCCTACTCAAAATAAACTGAACAAACACAGCAAACAGTCCAGGGGTCCGTTTCACAAAGCAGGTTTAACAACCTCTGAGTTTAATCCTAAACGCTGAGTTGATCTACTCTGAAATAGAAAACTCTGGGTTTTCGGTTCCACAACACCGGTTTTGAGTTAATTTGATCAACTCAGAGGAGTTCCACCTAGGGTTAAGCGCGTGCACCACAACTACAAAAAGCCAGCATCAATGGAGCCCCGATTCTACGAGTCACCATGGCAACGGGGAAGAGGAGGTCTACGTTTTTCACCAACCTCCAATTGGAAATCCTAATGCGCTCATATGGCGAATTTCAACACGTTTTTAGAAAGAAGTGCAACACTGCTGCGTAAGTTTAAATGTCCTTTGCAATCACAATAATATTACAGGGGGAAACTGCTTGAATGGTAACTATTTATTTATTTCATTTAGGTGCAATCCCGTGGGGGAGAAGCGCACTTGACAGCAGCTTAAGATGACATTGTTCAAACAGATAAGACCTTGGCATGATCATTTTGATCATGTTTTACACTGTAAAGTAAATATTAAGTGGCTATTTGACTGAATACAGTTGCCTCTACATCTCCGACATTGTACAAAAAACATTTGCAAAGAAACGCAGTGCAACACACAATATCTGCTGGGATGTGAGAGACTACGGTTGGTAATGTTGCACATGTAAGGACGGATTAGGTTGCGTATGTAAATGATGGACTGTGACGTGAAACGGTACCGCTGAAAAAGATAATTGTCTGGAAATGATAATTGTCTGGAAAGGCTACATCTATGGTCTGATAACCCTCTCCCGACGAATATTTAATTCTCTGCGCAGTAATGCTGCACCGTCATCCACGGGATCGTTGTCAAAAGCAGTGCTCGAAGTGGGCCGGTACTCACCGGTACGCAGTACCGGCACTTCTACATTTTACCCTTTAGCGTACCGGCACTTTTTCTTGTGTACCGGCACTTGTCACAGGCTGCCGGTACTCTACTTTGCCCTAACCAGGGGCGGATCTACCGGAGTGGCGCGCCCCCCCCCCGTCGGTCGTAGGTCCGGGGTGGGTTAATATCGCGCGAACTCAGCGTTTCCCTCATTTCAGGGTTAATAAACCCAGGGTTTTCACTAAACCTGCTTTGTGAAATGGACCCCAGGAGAGTGTACAATGAGAAAGTGGGCAAACTGTTGCAGGCAGGCAAAGCAAGGGACGCCTGGCGAGGGGTTAAGACCCTGGCTGGTCTTTCTAACAACACCGCCCCCCCCTTACCCAAAGCCAGTGAGAAGGACTGTCATCATGGCAGAGAACCTGAACCACTTCTTCTGCAGGCTCGACCATCCCAGCAATATGGAAGTCCTCCATTATCTGCCCTGTGCCTACAAAGAACAACCCCAATGTGACAATGACAACCACCCTGTCGCCTTAACATCTCCGGTGATGAAGCGCTTTGAGAGGCTTGTAGCTTTTGTAGGTGGCTCCCCCAGCATAGAGGGCTGGACGATGCTGTGCTGTCATGTGACGTCACAAGGCCTAAGTAAGGATGGTGTTTGTGGGCTTTCAGTACAGGTCGGCCTCACCTGACGGGACAAAAACTGCTCCAAATGGACATCAACCTCATCAACCCTGATTGTCTGGGTCCTGACATTTGTCATTGGGAGGCACCAGGCCGTCAGAGTCAATGGTTACCTCAGCTCCTACACAACCATCCTCCACCGGAGCACCCCAAGGATCAGGGTCATGTCACCCCGTGCTCTTCACCCTCTACACGGATGACTGCAGGAGCTCGGACCCAGAGACGACATACATCAAATTCCCAGACGACATTAGTCATTCTGGACACCACCACCTCGGAGGGGCAGCTCCAAGCCAAGATCGACAGTTTCTCCGAGTGGCGCAGGAGGAACTACCTGGACCTCACCGCCTCCAAGACCAAGGAGCTGGTCAGTGACTCCCACCACTGGAAGTCAATGGCCAGAACATTGAGAAGGTGTTACTATAAAATATCTGGGAACCACCGTTGACCACAGACTCACTTTCAAACCAACAGTGACACAAACTTCTCAAAATGTCAACAACGCCTCTTCTTCCTGAGTTAACTCCAGGTCCGCCAATTCGTCCTACAGCTGTTTCCTTGAGTCCGTTGTCACAATGCAACATTACCGCCTGGTTTGGTTCCATGAGCAACATCCACTTCAACCACTCCCAACAAGATCACCCACATGAGTGAGCAGCAAAATCATTGGACTGGACCAAGATCACTCAGCAGCATTCACAGCAGACGGACAATGGTGAAAGGATCAGACATTGCCTCAACACAACGCACACTCTGCGCCGCCATTACAACCGCCTGCCCTCAGGATGCAGATACAGGTCAAAAACAAGCATGCCAAAACAGGTTTTCCCCCCACCTCCATCAGACTACTCAACTCCTCATAGTTATTGTCGTGATTTTTTGTTATTTTAGTCATTTAAACGATTTTTACCATACTTTAGGTCACACTTGGCAGACACTGCTTTTTATCATGCACTTGTTTATTGTCTTGTACTTGTATGTTGTCTGTCTCACATGTCTTCATGCACTTTAACTCATGCGGATGAAGTTCTTAACGGAAAAATAAAGTTCTTTGAATTGACTTGAAAGCATCCTGCACGCCCAGATCATCTCCATGCGCGCCTGTCACATGCGGTGGATGATACCGCACTACTGCCCTCACATACACACATGCGCCACACCTGCTGTCCTCGCCATGGAGACGACATCACCACTCGAATAAATTATAACGCTGCTGTGATCTATGGCTTGACCTCACCTCACCGGTGGCCCCACAGAGTATCCAGCAAATTGACTGTATGTTAATATGTGTTAATGTTATGCTAATGTGCCCAACATAAAATAACCCAAACTGACCAAATCAAACTCAGTGTCATTTTGACAAGCTGTATTTTAAAATTCCTTTGCATTAGTGAGATGGGGTTTTTTTTGTTTCTGAAGACTGCTTTATTTTTCACTTAAACTGTGCAAGTTAAAGTGTCACAACCAGGTGGGTTTTTAAAAGCGGGGAACTGATTATTTTACAAATATATTTAATGAATGAATTATTTCATCATTATAAATAGTCACCATTCTGCAGTTAAATATCCGCTGGTGAAAGGACTGAATTATCTTTTAATGAGACATTTCTCACTTGATGGATGTCATTATGAATTCCTCCCTCATCACATAAATTCACATAAAGATTTTGTTCAAGATGCTTTTTCAATGCATTACCTGGACAACATTTATCATCCGACATTTTTGTAACGTTAAGCAAAAAAAATAGAATGGCTAGCAAATATGATAATAATAATAATAATAATAATAATAATAATAATAATAATAATAATAATAATAATAATTGTTATAATAATAATAATAATAATAATAATAATAATAATAATAATGATTGTTATTATTATTATTATTATTATTATTATTATTATTATTATTATTATTATGTTCTATTATAGTTCTGGTTGCCATTCATGTCATTTTGGATTGGCCTGTAGTATGAACACCCACACCCACACAGAAATTACTCTATGAACAAAACAAACAGTGGTGTGAAACCTACGGACAACGCAAAAGCATCCAGAAGCGCACATTGGCTGAATAAGAAACTGAAGGAGCAAGATCAACCCCAGGGCCAACATGAGAGAACAGAGTGAAGTTGGACCTTCGTATCACCTCAGCACCCATTCTAGTGAACCGACTGGATCTCGGTGCTTCTGAAGTTCTCCATGCTCCTGGGTGCTCCTCTATGGCCGGTGAAAGCAGCCTGGTGAGAGCTGGGGGTGTCACAGATGAAGCGGGTCCAACTGATCTGGCTGGAGGAGAACAGGAACCACTACTGGGGCTAAGAAGAGGAATAAGGAAGGGCGGTCTGAGGGAGAAGGAGGAGCAGCTAAATGATAAATGGGTAGCTGAAATGGGCCTCGGCTCCTCAGACACCAACCTCGGCAGACCTGCCTGGAAAACAGAATAACCATATGGGAGAAGATATGGATGTCAAGGTGCATTATTACTCAATTCTTAATGTTTTACAGAATAAACACCCTTTCAGGCCCTCCTCCTCCATAACATATGTGCTTAAACTTACATATTTATTTCAGTTTTATGGATCCTAATCTGAAATGGCATGGACACAGATACCCTATTGATCACATACTAACATATTCACACTTTTGCCTCATTGCTTTTACTTATGCTGTAAACTAGTTTGTTGCTATCTGTTGTTTTTTATATTTTAATGTCAACCAGATCAAAGACAATTGTCTGTCAACATTGTTGATGGACAACAGAGTTTTCTGAATATTGTCACAAAAGTGAAGACATGCATTTCCTGTTCAAGAAAAAAATAAGGAAATGGTTTAAAGGTGCTCTAGGTATTAATTATTTTAGTTACATTTTTTTGAAATGCCACAGCTGTCAGCTATTAGTGAGTGATGCTCTGTGAAATGTGCTGGTTGACTGCATGCCTGCCTCTGTATGAAACAATTTAGGCTAATTTCTGACCAATCAGGGCATCTCTGCCCTGATTGGTCGAGGGATCGATCTTGCCTGTCAATCACAGGTGGGTGAATGCAACACTTCTCAATGGTAGAGAAATGTAGGGACGAAAGGAGCAGAGAGATTTAGTTTCAAAATGCCCTCTCTCTATTTATAACTCAAAACATGCTTGTACATCAGCTTTAAAATGGAAACTAAATATGTGAGGGAATTCTGTGTGTGTGAGAGATAGACAGTGAGTGAAACGGTGCTACTTTGCTGTCCTAAAGCTAGATCTCACTTCCTTAAGTGGTTTTTACTCCTTTTATTTTGTAGTGTCCACATAATCATGCATCATGTTTGTGTAATTGCATATTAGAATCATACCGTTCATGCACTGTCTCAGCTGTCATCACAGGCATGAGTCACACTGCAGCACGCAGGCAGCATGTGCACAACACAGACTATATCAGTGCACACGCACACACGTACATGCGCACACGCGCACAGATGCACACACACACACACACACACACACACACACAGTGATTTTAATCAGCTCGTATAGTGATACACACACATTGCTTTTCCAATTTCAGTGACTTGAAAGTCTCCTTAAAGCCATATTTCATTGTCACCTCCTATTAGTGGTGAGGCGGTGCAATGGACCACATGAGATAAAAAAGAAAAGAAAACAAAATCGGTTCATGCTGGTGTGCACACAAAGTCATGCATAGTAATACCTAGAAGCCTGGTACATGCTATAAATACAAAGTAATCAGCAGAATGCAAATGCGTGCCTGTTAGTTGATTCAACGCAGCACTACCATATTAAAGACTGATCAATTTCTGCCCTTTTTATTTTAAAATACCCACTTTATTGTTTGCATGGTTCCACATGCACAGCGTTGGTGTGCTTGTGCATTTACACTCAAAACGCTTCAGTTAGCAGCAAGTTATACCCATTATATGTAGACATACGTTAGGCTAGCGTGGTGGTGGTGTGTGTGTGTGTGTGTGTGTGTGTGTGTGTGTGTGTGCTGACATGGCGCTGAGGGAATGAATGAGAGTGTAGCCACTGCACTCATTCACTCAGTAGTGCATGAGTAAACCCAACACCACCGCCACCACCAGCACCACCACCACTAGCCACTTTACATAAGAAGGTCAGGGGGAAAAAAGCACCGCCACTACTCTGGCTTCCCCATAGGGAGCGGGGGGGGCAGGCTATCGCCCCCGCCGGGACTTCCCGTTAATCAAACTGGGCATTTCCAACGGCAATTAATAATGGGACATGCAAATAGGGCCGGGCGCCAGGGTGCAATCCCCTCGACAGCTGCCCCTGCTCCGGCTTTATCGCCTCACCACACTTTTAATTTTCTTGAGGGGCAGAGACGGAGCGAGATAGATAGAGGGGGGGAGTGAGAAGGAGAGGCCGAGAGATAGAGTGAGAGAGGGAGCGATAGAGAGAGAGATATATATATACAGGGAGAGAGAGAGATTAAGAGAAAGGGGGCGAGAGAGATACATAGAGAGAGAGAGAGAGGAATAAAGAGAGCGGGAGAGAGAGAGAGAGAGAGGGGGGAATACAGGTATAGATAAAGGGGGGGGGAGAGAGAGACAGTGAGAGAGAGACAGAGAGAGATACAAAGAGAGAGAGAGAGAGGAATACAGAGAGATAGAGGCCCCAGGAGTCTGCGTGCTGAGGGTAATATAGTGGATGGCTGGCTTGTTAGCCATGCCCTTCTGTACCGTAACCCTGCACCGAAATGAGGTGGAGGTGCCTGAATCCATCTCAGGATCCAGCTCCAGAGAAGCTCTTTCTCTCTCTCTCTGTCTGATATATATATATATATATATATATATATATATATATATATATATATATATATATATATATATATATATATATATATATATATATATATATATATATAGTTAGGTGCACTTTCACACGCACATGCACACACACACACACACACACACACACACATACATGTACCACATGTACCATGTCCTTGTATTGTTTCTATGACAATGCCTGAAATTAATGCTATTATATGTCATTTCATTTTGAAGTCCTTGTTCCCGCTATGAAACTAAAGTGTTTCACAGGCTATTTGACAGATCCCTGTCTGTGAATCTGATCACAGTTACTTGAGGCTACTGAGGGACAATTATGTCAATGTGACGACCCAATTCACCATGGGATTCATCCATTACATTTCTCTGAAAAAAACATTATTATTTAGTTATTATTACTCTTCAAATCCCACAGAACTGCCTGACAAAAAAAGCATGTACTTTTCTAAATACACAAAGAGTACTCCGCTCAAGGTTAACGCTATCATGCACAAAAACAGCCCACAAAACAGCGTGGGACGAGGTGGCACGGTTTCAACTCAACGCGGCCCTCCGATGTGAGGTTAACATTTTGACGTGCACCCCTATAATCCCCCCCTGCTATATTTCCCCAACGTGCCGAAGACTTCTTCCAGTGAAACACTCTCTCCTTCACAAACAATGAGCAGTAAATCCCACCGCTATACCGGCAGGGACCGACTGTCCCACGGGGGGGGTGGGGGGAGACACCTCCGCCTTGAGATGTCAGCACATCCAGGCCACCCTCCTCCCACCCTCCCTCCCTTCCCCACCCCTCCTCCCCTATTTTGGCATTGATTGCTGGGTAATCCTGTCTCCCTCTGGGCATTGAGTCAGCCATTGTGTGTGTGTGAGTGTGTGTGTGTGTGTGTGTGTGTGTGTGTGCCCGAGAACGATTAGATAGGACCGGCGCACCACCTCCACCCCTCCACATTTCTCCTCTCTTCAGCAGCACAAAATGAAGCACTTTCCCCCTGTATCATCAGTATTGACATGAGTCCGATGTTACTCCGTTTTTTAGTAAAGGACAGCACTTACAGAGAGGGGGGGCTTCAACCACATATGGATATACCAGTGAACTAAAGGTGGTAGCCTAAAAACAGGCTAGGCTATCATTGTTAATCACGTGAACTTTCCTTCGCGACATCGCTGTGTTTATAATTAGGTTGTATTGCATGACGTAGGCGTATCCCAAAAGTCTCATCGACTTTCCTCATGAGGGACTTCAACCCAAACTATTAATTACCATCTATGCGACTCCTTAGAGTGGTCCAGTCTATGTATGGGTCTCTCCGTCTGTCTTCCCACTCCCCCACCCCCCACCCCCCCCAAGAGCATCATTGACTTTCACTTTAGGGAAACTTGAAAACAAAACCATTAATTACGGTGTGTTAGACCCCCTGCAGTGCCTCGCCTCGCCTCAAGATTCGTTATCCACTCCTTAGATGGAGCTTGTTAAGGTAATGGGGAGGAGTCTGTAGCACCACATGATTCAATTGTATTGTGTTTTAGCTTGAATTCGAACAATATGAGGTTTTCTCCAAATGATGGTCTTATTTTAGTGTCAAAATGGCTATGATGTGTGCGATGTTAAAAAAATAAGACATAGTACCATAAAAAAATACATTAAAAAAAAAGTAAAGTATTTTGGGTTCACTGCCCCTTTAGAATAAAATAAAAGCTGATCACCATTAGCTATGTCGTCACCATCATTTCTGTCTTATACTTCCTATTAAATTATTAAATTGATGTAGAAGAATAATTAAAAAAAAAAGATTATACATCCACAGAGCTTTGAGAATGGTGCGGAAAAAAGTCATGCTTTTCCTTCAAAAAACGATGCATTTTAAACACATTGCCGGGTCCAAATCGAAAGTTTTGATTATCTCTGTCTGAGATGTCTGACGTTTGGTTCCCGCTTCTCACAAGGCTTTTGGGCCAATAGTATAACCACTTTGGTATAGCGTTGCATCTCTGTTTCATCAGCGATCAAGGTTGCCAGCTAGTGTGGAACAATGGCTGAGCTTGATGGTATAAGCACCCTGCTTTACTCCGCACAAAGTAACCTAAATCTATAGCTAATGTGTAGCTACATGTTGCAAAATGAATTAATTACTCATTACGTCATTACTGCAACGAACCGGCAACCCCTTGAGGGGCCGCGTGCTTCGAGCAACAGCCGCATTGTGATGCGAATGCTATGGGGAGCTGGAGGGGCAGTGCGACATCTGGTGACTGAACGCTATCAATAGCACCTTTAAGGACATCTAGTGATAGCAGAGGATCCCATTGGATTGGCTGACGACGAGATCACACATCAGAGAGGATGATTGTTAAGGAAACAAAGGTGAGGAAAGATAAAGATTTGACCTTTGCATCCGTCTCCCGAGTGACCAAGTGTATTATTATACTGAACAGATGACTTTGATAAAGCTTGGGCCGGGTGAGAAACCATCCAGAAGGTTTTATTTTGCTGCTTTGCCTTGGAGTGAAATGAAAATGAAAACACAGATTACAGACTTCTTCCCGTTTTAATAAATATGATTGTAAATGCATAAAACAATTACACACAGCACAGTTGAGGTCAAACAAAACAAACACCTTAACATCTGCTCTTATACAAAAGCTGTACAGTAATAAAACTCTTTTTTTTTGTATTTTTCATTATTAATTATTAATATTTCTTTACAAAAATAGTCTCGCTAGCTCTACGGGGGTGGTGAGGGGGCGGACGGGAAGTGGGGGGCGGGGGGCGCGGGGGGGGCTGGCTGCTTTCAAAAAGAAATTATCCCAGGGATAGTTTTAATTTCAGTCTCTAAGCTCTCGTATGATGACTGCACGTCCTAGACCAGGGACCACCAGGACGTACGCCCCCCTCGGGTGCCATCACCCAGATGTTCCCGCTCTCCAGAGCGCTCTCTGTCCTTCCTGTTCTATTACCTAATGGATTTTCAAAGGTGCCTCTAAAGCCTGTCTCTTTTTTCTCTCTCTCAAATAAATCTTAGGCTTAGTGATTCACGCCGCTGCTACATCAATTCTTTGGGATTTGAGTCGGGGTAGGGAAGGCGGTGTGTCTTTTCTTTGAATACTGACTGGAAATTAGAATTTTTACATCCAGGATAATGGCCTGGATCTGGATATAATGACTTCAGCAACACTGGAAATCCCTACCTTTCCGTCTCCATTCGTGAAGGACATTCCTATAAATAGGAAGACAGAGTACAGTAGTAGTTGCAGAGTTTCTGATATATTTGATGGATGGACTTGATAAGAAATAACCCACTTGTGAATTTTGCCTTTAAAATGTCCTGCGATATTAGATTATACAAAACAAGGACAATATATAAACAAAAAAAAACAATGAAAGCAAAATATCTTCCCAAGATGACCTTGGCATGCAGCTTCAGGATATACATGTCTCCGTTAAAAAGGGCACTGTGTAACATTTTCGGACTTGTTTTATGAATGTTACATGAACCGAATGCCTGTCAAGTTTGTTGAAATATTTGGTTTGTTTGTCGTTTGTCCGTGTCCTTAACAGCAAGTTAAACCACACGCCATGGTATACTAATAAATAAATACCCACAATATACGCACAATATATTTATTGTGACCGGTCCCCGACGCTCATAAAAGTGAATCTAAGTGATAAATGTGATAAAGAAATAACTTACGAAATGACTAAAAGGTCAGCTTACTGCTGAGGTAGACGGAGAAAATAGAAGCAAAAAAACGCAGAAAATTGTACACAGTGCTCCTTTTAAAACAAGAGACAGTCGGACGGCACAGTCAGCCAGTTAGTCAGTCAGTAGCTTAGTTCATGAATCAAATGGAAACCCACAGGGCATATCAGTAAAAAAGCAACCAAAAAAAACAAAACATCTATTGCTTAGAAATTAAAATAACTGTACAATTATGCTTTGAAAGCCTAGTGTCTTTGATTTCACTGTGAGTGTGTGTATGTATGTGTGTGTGTATGTGTGTATGTGTGTGTGTATGGGTGTGTGTGTGTGTGTGTGTGTATGTGTGTGTGTATGTGTGTATGTGTGTGTGTATGTGTGTGTGGGCGCCCCATGTGTGTGCGTGAGTATGCCCCTGTATAGTCTCAACATGGTACTCCCTAGACATAGGATAATTGTTACAAAGTCTGAGAAAAAAAAAAAAAGAAAAGAAAAAAAAGGAAAATACAAAAAAGTTGCTTCGAAAAAGTTTTGCGGGGTAGTCAATCAAAATATGTACGTCTCCGGAGATTTCGCTCACCAAAAGGACCACAGAAGTGGACCATGTTACCCTCGATGTAGCCTGGTAGCATCTGCACAGAGCATGCTAATGAGTTAGCAGTACAAAGAGCGCCGCTACTTCTGAGCAGGAGCGGGACATTAGCCTAATTGTGTCACCAACCTTAGCCAGCCTTGAGCTTGGGCTGGCGGGTATTAAGTATTCATGAAGTCAACTTCTCTTGCTCCATCAAACAGAACAGCCTAATACGTCCAAGTGCCAAAAAAGCCCTGATCCATGTCCCCTCCCCTTCCTCTTCCTTTCCTTCACGCCACCGCCCGCTGTTGCTGCTCTCACAATCTGTATTGCATGATAACAGATACCTGCATATCCGGCAGTACACTGTTACATGCAGTGGGGGTGGATGCTTGTAGAATACAGTTGGTTTGGATGGGGGGGGGGGGGGGGGGGGGGGGGGGGAGATGTGGGGGACTTTTCAACACGTCCCACTGGGACACTCCTCGTGTTTTTTTGTTGTTGTTTTTTTTTACAATCGTCCAGTTCTTCGTTACTTTCCAGAGCGGGTAGAGATTGATGAAGTGTGCAGGCCTATATATGCTGCATCTCAGGTAACAACATGGGTTTATTGTTCCCAAGGAGAAAAAGGCTGAACTAAACTGTCTTAGGCTCCTCAATTTGAATGAGAAGAAATGTCTGAAAGCATTAATGGCAAAGGCAAATGTACAAATCAAACTCTGCACTTATATCGAGTTAATAAATAACCAAAACAATTAGAATTGAGTATCAAATGTGTATTGTGCCATAATCTTTTTAAAGAGACAATGGATAAATAATTATATTTATATTTCATAACTGTATTTCTATTTACTTGATAATTGTATTAAAATACACACATTTCTAACATAAACATTCGTGATTTTACAAAAAATCAGTTTCATTTCAATGATATTCTTCCGTAAATGATATTCCTATGAATACATAATACAATACTGCCATTGTTGTTATAGTACAGCAAACAAACTGTGAATTAGTTTAGCAAAAAACGATGCTCCTTGTTACTTTTTTTCTTTTCTTTTTTTTTTTTATTTCTTAATGAATTCATGCTGGCTTTCCGTCTAGATTATGTATTGGACTCGTATGAATAAATATACTCAAAATGTTTTCATTGAACAAACATTATACTTGATGTAATACAAAACCAAATTCAAATAAAGTCAACGAAAAGACCTGTACAGAGTTTTTTTTTCTTCCACAGAGTGTGGCATGTGTCGGCGACGGCCGACATACGCGTAGGGATAAAGCTCAAAACCATAGTGTCCCGAACGGTTGAACGAAAACAACGAAAGAGGAAAAAAGAAACGGTTGAGTCTTCCAGACTGGTAATCCAGGTCCAGAGTTCAGACATTGACATATGTAGGGCGGTCCGTGGAGGATTTTACATATACACAGGTTTCTATACATCCTTGACAGGAAACAGCAAAACAGAAAAGGGAGGAAGAAAAAAACAGGAATTAGGTGTTGTATTTACAAAAACACACCATCATCATCATCAATCCATGACAGTGACACAAGTCACTGTGCTTTAGTATTGTTTGGTACAGTGAAAGGAGCTTGTCAGATGAAAAGAGAGGGAAAAAGTCAGGGGGGGAAACAAAAAGAGGCCTTTTTGGTTGAAGCAGGAAATCTTGATTACTGCAGAAGAGAGACGGACATTTTGATAGCAAGGTGCAGCGGGTCACTCCAGACATAAGACACTTCCGTTCCCTTCTTCTTCTCTCGGTTTTTAATAGTTAGTATTGAGGAGCACACATTAGAGCGACGTGTGACCCAACAGCTTTTTCATGTGTAAAAAGGAAAGGTATTACTCCCAGCTCCTAAAGAAGAACGAACATCAGGCAGGAACAGGGACGCCACAAC